>JBCFXG010000173.1:0-185366 GCA_039720435.1 Amazona ochrocephala
TATCTTTCAGTCCTACCTCTTTTGGTTTGGGAACAGAGGCCAATTGTTTGTGCTGTGCAAAGTGGCCTGCAGGCGAATGGGAGCACCTCCGAAGTGGCAATACAACGGACGTTTTCTGACAAAGGAAAGAGAGACAGCAATGTGGACGGCTCTGTTGCATAGCTTGCTGTGCACTGAAGAGATCCAGCAGCATCTTTCAGTCCTACCTCTTTTGGTTTGGGAACAGAGGCCAATTGTTTGTGCTGTGCAAAGTGGCCTGCAGGCGAATGGGAGCACCTCCGAAGTGGCAATACAACGGACGTTTTCTTGACAAAGGAAAGAGAGACAGCAATGTGGACGGCTCTGTTGCATAGCTTGCTGTGCACTGAAGAGATCCAGCAGCATCTTTCAGTCCTACCTCTTTTGGTTTGGGAACAGAGGCCAATTGTTTGTGCTGTGCAAAGTGGCCTGCAGGCGAATGGGAGCACCTCCGAAGTGGCAATACAACGGACGTTTTCTTGACAAAGGAAAGAGAGACAGCAATGTGGACGGCTCTGTTGCATAGCTTGCTGTGCACTGAAGAGATCCAGCAGCATCTTTCAGTCCTACCTCTTTTGGTTTGGGAACAGAGGCCAATTGCTTGTGCTGTGCAAAGTGGCCTGCAGGCGAATGGGAGCACCTCCGAAGTGGCAATACAACGGACGTTTTCTTGACAAAGGAAAGAGAGACAGCAATGTGGACGGCTCTGTTGCATAGCTTGCTGTGCACTGAAGAGATCCAGCAGCATCTTTCAGTCCTACCTCTTTTGGTTTGGGGAACAGAGGCCAATTGTTTGTGCTGTGCAAAGTGGCCTGCAGGCGAATGGGAGCACCTCCGAAGTGGCAATACAACGGACGTTTTCTTGACAAAGGAAAGAGAGACAGCAATGTGGACGGCTCTGTTGCATAGCTTGCTGTGCACTGAAGAGATCCAGCAGCATCTTTCAGTCTACCTCTTTTGGTTTGGGAACAGAGGCCAATTGCTTGTGCTGTGCAAAGTGGCCTGCAGGCGAATGGGAGCACCTCAGAAGTGGCAATACAACGGACGTTTTCTTGACAAAGGAAAGAGAGACAGCAATGTGGACGGCTCTGTTGCATAGCTTGCTGTGCACTGAAGAGATCCAGCAGCATCTTTCAGTCCTACCTCTTTTGGTTTGGGAACAGAGGCCAATTGTTTGTGCTGTGCAAAGTGGCCTGCAGGCGAATGGGAGCACCTCAGAAGTGGCAATACAACGGACGTTTTCTTGACAAAGGAAAGAGAGACAGCAATGTGGACGGCTCTGTTGCATAGCTTGCTGTGCACTGAAGAGATCCAGCAGCATCTTTCAGTCCTACCATCTTTTGGTTTGGGAACAGAGGCCAATTGTTTGTGCTGTGCAAAGTGGCCTGCAGGCGAATGGGAGCACCTCCGAAGTGGCAATACAACGGACGTTTTCTTGACAAAGGAAAGAGAGACAGCAATGTGGACGGCTCTGTTGCATAGCTTGCTGTGCACTGAAGAGATCCAGCAGCATCTTTCAGTCCTACCTCTTTTGGTTTGGGAACAGAGGCCAATTGTTTGTGCTGTGCAAAGTGGCCTGCAGGCGAATGGGAGCACCTCCGAAGTGGCAATACAACGGACGTTTTCTTGACAAAGGAAAGAGAGACAGCAATGTGGACGGCTCTGTTGCATAGCTTGCTGTGCACTGAAGAGATCCAGCAGCATCTTTCAGTCCTACCTCTTTTGGTTTGGGAACAGAGGCCAATTGCTTGTGCTGTGCAAAGTGGCCTGCAGGCGAATGGGAGCACCTCCGAAGTGGCAATACAACGGACGTTTTCTTGACAAAGGAAAGAGAGACAGCAATGTGGACGGCTCTGTTGCATAGCTTGCTGTGCACTGAAGAGATCCAGCAGCATCTTTCAGTCCTACCTCTTTTGGTTTGGGAACAGAGGCCAATTGTTTGTGCTGTGCAAAGTGGGCTGCAGGCGAATGGGAGCACCTCCGAAGTGGCAATACAACGGACGTTTTCTTGACAAAGGAAAGAGAGACAGCAATGTGGGACGGCTCTGTTGCATAGCTTGCTGTGCACTGAAGAGATCCAGCAGCATCTTTCAGTCCTACCTCTTTTGGTTTGGGAACAGAGGCCAATTGCTTGTGCTGTGCAAAGTGGCCTGCAGGCGAATGGGAGCACCTCCGAAGTGGCAATACAACGGACGTTTTCTTGACAAAGGAAAGAGAGACAGCAATGTGGACGGCTTCTGTTGCATAGCTTGCTGTGCACTGAAGAGATCCAGCAGCATCTTTCAGTCCTACCTCTTTTGGTTTGGGAACAGAGGCCAATTGTTGTGCTGTGCAAAGTGGCCTGCAGGCGAATGGGAGCACCTCCGAAGTGGCAATACAACGGACGTTTTCTTGACAAAGGAAAGAGAGACAGCAATGTGGACGGCTCTGTTGCATAGCTTGCTGTGCACTGAAGAGATCCAGCAGCATCTTTCAGTCCTACCTCTTTTGGTTTGGGAACAGAGGCCAATTGTTTGTGCTGTGCAAAGTGGCCTGCAGGCGAATGGGAGCACCTCCGAAGTGGCAATACAACGGACGTTTTCTTGACAAAGGAAAGAGAGACAGCAATGTGGACGGCTCTGTTGCATAGCTTGCTGTGCACTGAAGAGATCCAGCAGCATCTTTCAGTCCTACCTCTTTTGGTTTGGGAACAGAGGCCAATTGTTTGTGCTGTGCAAAGTGGCCTGCAGGCGAATGGGAGCACCTCCGAAGTGGCAATACAACGGACGTTTTCTTGACAAAGGAAAGAGAGACAGCAATGTGGACGGCTCTGTTGCATAGCTTGCTGTGCACTGAAGAGATCCAGCAGCATCTTTCAGTCCTACCTCTTTTGGTTTGGGAACAGAGGCCAATTGTTTGTGCTGTGCAAAGTGGCCTGCAGGCGAATGGGAGCACCTCCGAAGTGGCAATACAACGGACGTTTTCTTGACAAAGGAAAGAGAGACAGCAATGTGGACGGCTCTGTTGCATAGCTTGCTGTGCACTGAAGAGATCCAGCAGCATCTTTCAGTCCTACCTCTTTTGGTTTGGGAACAGAGGCCAATTGTTTGTGCTGTGCAAAGTGGCCTGCAGGCGAATGGGAGCACCTCCGAAGTGGCAATACAGCGGACGTTTTCTTGACAAAGGAAAGAGAGACAGCAATGTGGACGGCTCTGTTGCATAGCTTGCTGTGCACTGAAGAGATCCAGCAGCATCTTTCAGTCCTACCTCTTTTGGTTTGGGAACAGAGGCCAATTGTTTGTGCTGTGCAAAGTGGCCTGCAGGCGAATGGGAGCACCTCCGAAGTGGCAATACAGCGGACGTTTTCTTGACAAAGGAAGAGAGACAGCAATGTGGACGGCTCTGTTGCATAGCTTGCTGTGCACTGAAGAGATCCAGCAGCATCTTTCAGTCCTACCTCTTTTGGTTTGGGAACAGAGGCCAATTGTTTGTGCTGTGCAAAGTGGCCTGCAGGCGAATGGGAGCACCTCCGAAGTGGCAATACAACGGACGTTTTCTTGACAAAGGAAAGAGAGACAGCAATGTGGACGGCTCTGTTGCATAGCTTGCTGTGCACTGAAGAGATCCAGCAGCATCTTTCAGTCCTACCTCTTTTGGTTTGGGAACAGAGGCCAATTGTTTGTGCTGTGCAAAGTGGCCTGCAGGCGAATGGGAGCACCTCCGAAGTGGCAATACAACGGACGTTTTCTTGACAAAGGAAAGAGAGACAGCAATGTGGACGGCTCTGTTGCATAGCTTGCTGTGCACTGAAGAGATCCAGCAGCATCTTTCAGTCCTACCTCTTTTGGTTTGGGAACAGAGGCCAATTGCTTGTGCTGTGCAAAGTGGCCTGCAGGCGAATGGGAGCACCTCCGAAGTGGCAATACAACGGACGTTTTCTTGACAAAGGAAAGAGAGACAGCAATGTGGACGGCTCTGTTGCATAGCTTGCTGTGCACTGAAGAGATCCAGCAGCATCTTTCAGTCCTACCTCTTTTGGTTTGGGAACAGAGGCCAATTGTTTGTGCTGTGCAAAGTGGCCTGCAGGCGAATGGGAGCACCTCCGAAGTGGCAATACAACGGACGTTTTCTTGACAAAGGAAAGAGAGACAGCAATGTGGACGGCTCTGTTGCATAGCTTGCTGTGCACTGAAGAGATCCAGCAGCATCTTTCAGTCCTACCTCTTTTGGTTTGGGAACAGAGGCCAATTGTTTGTGCTGTGCAAAGTGGCCTGCAGGCGAATGGGAGCACCTCCGAAGTGGCAATACAACGGACGTTTTCTTGACAAAGGAAAGAGAGACAGCAATGTGGACGGCTCTGTTGCATAGCTTGCTGTGCACTGAAGAGATCCAGCAGCATCTTTCAGTCCTACCTCTTTTGGTTTGGGAACAGAGGCCAATTGTTTGTGCTGTGCAAAGTGGCCTGCAGGCGAATGGGAGCACCTCCGAAGTGGCAATACAACGGACGTTTTCTTGACAAAGGAAAGAGAGACAGCAATGTGGACGGCTCTGTTGCATAGCTTGCTGTGCACTGAAGAGATCCAGCAGCATCTTTCAGTCCTACCTCTTTTGTTTGGGAACAGAGGCCAATTGTTTGTGCTGTGCAAAGTGGCCTGCAGGCGAATGGAGCACCTCCGAAGTGGCAATACAACGGACGTTTTCTTGACAAAGGAAAGAGAGACAGCAATGTGGACGGCTCTGTTGCATAGCTTGCTGTGCACTGAAGAGATCCAGCAGCATCTTTCAGTCCTACCTCTTTTGGTTTGGGAACAGAGGCCAATTGTTTGTGCTGTGCAAAGTGGCCTGCAGGCGAATGGGAGCACCTCCGAAGTGGCAATACAGCGGACGTTTTCTTGACAAAGGAAAGAGAGACAGCAATGTGGACGGCTCTGTTGCATAGCTTGCTGTGCACTGAAGAGATCCAGCAGCATCTTTCAGTCCTACCTCTTTTGGTTTGGGAACAGAGGCCAATTGTTTGTGCTGTGCAAAGTGGCCTGCAGGCGAATGGGAGCACCTCCGAAGTGGCAATACAACGGACGTTTTCTTGACAAAGGAAAGAGAGACAGCAATGTGGACGGCTCTGTTGCATAGCTTGCTGTGCACTGAAGAGATCCAGCAGCATCTTTCAGTCCTACCTCTTTTGGTTTGGGAACAGAGGCCAATTGTTTGTGCTGTGCAAAGTGGCCTGCAGGCGAATGGGAGCACCTCCGAAGTGGCAATACAACGGACGTTTTCTTGACAAAGGAAAGAGAGACAGCAATGTGGACGGCTCTGTTGCATAGCTTGCTGTGCACTGAAGAGATCCAGCAGCATCTTTCAGTCCTACCTCTTTTGGTTTGGGAACAGAGGCCAATTGTTTGTGCTGTGCAAAGTGGCCTGCAGGCGAATGGGAGCACCTCTGAAGTGGCAATACAACGGACGTTTTCTTGACAAAGGAAAGAGAGACAGCAATGTGGACGGCTCTGTTGCATAGCTTGCTGTGCACTGAAGAGATCCAGCAGCATCTTTCAGTCCTACCTCTTTTGGTTTGGGAACAGAGGCCAATTGCTTGTGCTGTGCAAAGTGGCCTGCAGGCGAATGGGAGCACCTCCGAAGTGGCAATACAACGGACGTTTTCTTGACAAAGGAAAGAGAGACAGCAATGTGGACGGCTCTGTTGCATAGCTTGCTGTGCACTGAAGAGATCCAGCAGCATCTTTCAGTCCTACCTCTTTTGGTTTGGGAACAGAGGCCAATTGTTTGTGCTGTGCAAAGTGGCCTGCAGGCGAATGGGAGCACCTCTGAAGTGGCAATACAACGGACGTTTTCTTGACAAAGGAAAGAGAGACAGCAATGTGGACGGCTCTGTTGCATAGCTTGCTGTGCACTGAAGAGATCCAGCAGCATCTTTTAGTCCTACCTCTTTTGGTTTGGGAACAGAGGCCAATTGTTTGTGCTGTGCAAAGTGGCCTGCAGGCGAATGGGAGCACCTCCGAAGTGGCAATACAACGGACGTTTTCTTGACAAAGGAAAGAGAGACAGCAATGTGGACGGCTCTGTTGCATAGCTTGCTGTGCACTGAAGAGATCCAGCAGCATCTTTCAGTCCTACCTCTTTTGGTTTGGGAACAGAGGCCAATTGTTTGTGCTGTGCAAAGTGGCCTGCAGGCGAATGGGAGCACCTCCGAAGTGGCAATACAACGGACGTTTTCTTGACAAAGGAAAGAGAGACAGCAATGTGGACGGCTCTGTTGCATAGCTTGCTGTGCACTGAAGAGATCCAGCAGCATCTTTCAGTCCTACCTCTTTTGGTTTGGGAACAGAGGCCAATTGCTTGTGCTGTGCGAAGTGGCCTGCAGGCGAATGGGAGCACCTCCGAAGTGGCAATACAGCGGACGTTTTCTTGACAAAGGAAAGAGAGACAGCAATGTGGACGGCTCTGTTGCATAGCTTGCTGTGCACTGAAGAGATCCAGCAGCATCTTTCAGTCCTACCTCTTTTGGTTTGGGAACAGAGGCCAATTGTTTGTGCTGTGCAAAGTGGCCTGCAGGCGAATGGGAGCACCTCCGAAGTGGCAATACAACGGACGTTTTCTTAACAAAGGAAAGTGAGACAGCAATGTGGACGGCTCTGTTGCATAGCTTGCTGTGCACTGAAGAGATCCAGCAGCATCTTTCAGTCCTACCTCTTTTGGTTTGGGAACAGAGGCCAATTGCTTGTGCTGTGCAAAGTGGCCTGCAGGCGAATGGGAGCACCTCCGAAGTGGCAATACAACGGACGTTTTCTTGACAAAGGAAAGAGAGACAGCAATGTGGACGGCTCTGTTGCATAGCTTGCTGTGCACTGAAGAGATCCAGCAGCATCTTTCAGTCCTACCTCTTTTGGTTTGGGAACAGAGGCCAATTGTTTGTGCTGTGCAAAGTTGCCTGCAGGCGAATGGGAGCACCTCAGAAGTGGCAATACAACGGACGTTTTCTTGACAAAGGAAAGAGAGACAGCAATGTGGACGGCTCTGTTGCATAGCTTGCTGTGCACTGAAGAGATCCAGCAGCATCTTTCAGTCCTACCTCTTTTGGTTTGGGAACAGAGGCCAATTGTTTGTGCTGTGCAAAGTGGCCTGCAGGCGAATGGGAGCACCTCCGAAGTGGCAATACAACGGGCGTTTTCTTGACAAAGGAAAGAGAGACAGCAATGTGGACGGCTCTGTTGCATAGCTTGCTGTGCACTGAAGAGATCCAGCAGCATCTTTCAGTCCTACCTCTTTTGGTTTGGGAACAGAGGCCAATTGCTTGTGCTGTGCAAAGTGGCCTGCAGGCGAATGGGAGCACCTCCGAAGTGGCAATACAACGGACGTTTTCTTGACAAAGGAAAGAGAGACAGCAATGTGGACGGCTCTGTTGCATAGCTTGCTGTGCACTGAAGAGATCTAGCAGCATCTTTCAGTCCTACCTCTTTTGGTTTGGGAACAGAGGCCAATTGTTTGTGCTGTGCAAAGTGGCCTGCAGGCGAATGGGAGCACCTCCGAAGTGGCAATACAACGGACGTTTTCTTGACAAAGGAAAGTGAGACAGCAATGTGGACGGCTCTATTGCATAGCTTGCTGTGCACTGAAGAGATCCAGCAGCATCTTTCAGTCCTACCTCTTTTGGTTTGGGAACAGAGGCCAATTGTTTGTGCTGTGCAAAGTTGCCTGCAGGCGAATGGGAGCACCTCCGAAGTGGCAATACAACGGACGTTTTCTTGACAAAGGAAAGAGAGACAGCAATGTGGACGGCTCTGTTGCATAGCTTGCTGTGCACTGAAGAGATCCAGCAGCATCTTTTAGTCCTACCTCTTTTGGTTTGGGAACAGAGGCCAATTGCTTGTGCTGTGCAAAGTGGCCTGCAGGCGAATGGGAGCACCTCCGAAGTGGCAATACAACGGACGTTTTCTTGACAAAGGAAAGAGAGACAGCAATGTGGACGGCTCTGTTGCATAGCATGCTGTGCATTGAAGAGATCCAGCAGCATCTTTCAGTCCTACCTCTTTTGGTTTGGGAACAGAGGCCAATTGTTTGTGCTGTGCAAAGTGGCCTGCAGGCGAATGGGAGCACCTCCGAAGTGGCAATACAACAGACGTTTTCTTGACAAAGGAAAGAGAGACAGCAATGTGGACATCTCTGTTGCATAGCTTGCTGTGCACTGAAGAGATCCAGCAGCATCTTTCAGTCCTACCTCTTTTGGTTTGGGAACAGAGGCCAATTGTTTGTGCTGTGCAAAGTGGCCTGCAGGCGAATGGGAGCACCTCCGAAGTGGCAATACAACGGACGTTTTCTTGACAAAGGAAAGAGAGACAGCAATGTGGACGGCTCTGTTGCATAGCTTGCTGTGCACTGAAGAGATCCAGCAGCATCTTTCAGTCCTACCTCTTTTGGTTTGGGAACAGAGGCCAATTGTTTGTGCTGTGCAAAGTGGCCTGCAGGCGAATGGGAGCACCTCCGAAGTGGCAATACAACGGACGTTTTCTTGACAAAGGAAAGAGAGACAGCAATGTGGACGGCTCTGTTGCATAGCTTGCTGTGCACTGAAGAGATCCAGCAGCATCTTTCAGTCCTACCTCTTTTGGTTTGGGAACAGAGGCCAATTGTTTGTGCTGTGCAAAGTGGCCTGCAGGCGAATGGGAGCACCTCCGAAGTGGCAATACAACGGACGTTTTCTTGACAAAGGAAAGAGAGACAGCAATGTGGACGGCTCTGTTGCATAGCTTGCTGTGCACTGAAGAGATCCAGCAGCATCTTTCAGTCCTACCTCTTTTGGTTTGGGAACAGAGGCCAATTGTTTGTGCTGTGCAAAGTGGCCTGCAGGCGAATGGGAGCACCTCCGAAGTGGCAATACAACGGACGTTTTCTTGACAAAGGAAAGAGAGACAGCAATGTGGACGGCTCTGTTGCATAGCTTGCTGTGCACTGAAGAGATCCAGCAGCATCTTTCAGTCCTACCTCTTTTGGTTTGGGAACAGAGGCCAATTGCTTGTGCTGTGCAAAGTGGCCTGCAGGCGAATGGGAGCACCTCCGAAGTGGCAATACAACGGACTTTTTCTTGACAAAGGAAAGAGAGACAGCAATGTGGACGGCTCTGTTGCATAGCTTGCTGCGCACTGAAGAGATCCAGCAGCATCTTTCAGTCCTACCTCTTTTGGTTTGGGAACAGAGGCCAATTGTTTGTGCTGTGCAAAGTGGCCTGCAGGCAAATGGGAGCACCTCCGAAGTGGCAATACAACGGACGTTTTCTTGACAAAGGAAAGAGAGACAGCAATGTGGACGGCTCTGTTGCATAGCTTGCTGTGCATTGAAGAGATCCAGCAGCATCTTTCAGTCCTACCTCTTTTGGTTTGGGAACAGAGGCCAATTGCTTGTGCTGTGCAAAGTGGCCTGCAGGCGAATGGGAGCACCTCCGAAGTGGCAATACAACGGACGTTTTCTTGACAAAGGAAAGAGAGACAGCAATGTGGACGGCTCTGTTGCATAGCTTGCTGTGCACTGAAGAGATCCAGCAGCATCTTTCAGTCCTACCTCTTTTGGTTTGGGAACAGAGGCCAATTGTTTGTGCTGTGCAAAGTGGCCTGCAGGCGAATGGGAGCACCTCCGAAGTGGCAATACAACGGACGTTTTCTTGACAAAGGAAAGAGAGACAGCAATGTGGACGGCTCTGTTGCATAGCTTGCTGTGCACTGAAGAGATCCAGCAGCATCTTTCAGTCCTACCTCTTTTGGTTTGGGAACAGAGGCCAATTGCTTGTGCTGTGCGAAGTGGCCTGCAGGCGAATGGGAGCACCTCCGAAGTGGCAATACAACGGACGTTTTCTTGACAAAGGAAAGAGAGACAGCAATGTGGACGGCTCTGTTGCATAGCTTGCTGTGCACTGAAGAGATCCAGCAGCATCTTTCAGTCCTACCTCTTTTGGTTTGGGAACAGAGGCCAATTGTTTGTGCTGTGCAAAGTGGCCTGCAGGCGAATGGGAGCACCTCCGAAGTGGCAATACAACGGACGTTTTCTTGACAAAGGAAAGAGAGACAGCAATGTGGACGGCTCTGTTGCATAGCTTGCTGTGCACTGAAGAGATCCAGCAGCATCTTTCAGTCCTACCTCTTTTGGTTTGGGAACAGAGGCCAATTGTTTGTGCTGTGCAAAGTGGCCTGCAGGCGAATGGGAGCACCTCCGAAGTGGCAATACAACGGACGTTTTCTTGACAAAGGAAAGAGAGACAGCAATGTGGACGGCTCTGTTGCATAGCTTGCTGTGCACTGAAGAGATCCAGCAGCATCTTTCAGTCCTACCTCTTTTGGTTTGGGAAGAGAGGCCAATTGTTTGTGCTGTGCAAAGTGGCCTGCAGGCGAATGGGAGCACCTCTGAAGTGGCAATACAACGGACGTTTTCTTGACAAAGGAAAGAGAGACAGCAATGTGGACGGCTCTGTTGCATAGCTTGCTGTGCACTGAAGAGATCCAGCAGCATCTTTTAGTCCTACCTCTTTTGGTTTGGGAACAGAGGCCAATTGTTTGTGCTGTGCAAAGTGGCCTGCAGGCGAATGGGAGCACCTCCGAAGTGGCAATACAACGGACGTTTTCTTGACAAAGGAAAGAGAGACAGCAATGTGGACGGCTCTGTTGCATAGCTTGCTGTGCACTGAAGAGATCCAGCAGCATCTTTCAGTCCTACCTCTTTTGGTTTGGGAACAGAGGCCAATTGTTTGTGCTGTGCAAAGTTGCCTGCAGGCGAATGGGAGCACCTCCGAAGTGGCAATACAGCGGACGTTTTCTTGACAAAGGAAAGAGAGACAGCAATGTGGACGGCTCTGTTGCATAGCTTGCTGTGCACTGAAGAGATCCAGCAGCATCTTTCAGTCCTACCTCTTTTGGTTTGGGAACAGAGGCCAATTGTTTGTGCTGTGCAAAGTGGCCTGCAGGCGAATGGGAGCACCTCCGAAGTGGCAATACAACGGACGTTTTCTTAACAAAGGAAAGTGAGACAGCAATGTGGACGGCTCTGTTGCATAGCTTGCTGTGCACTGAAGAGATCCAGCAGCATCTTTCAGTCCTACCTCTTTTGGTTTGGGAACAGAGGCCAATTGTTTGTGCTGTGCAAAGTGGCCTGCAGGCGAATGGGAGCACCTCCGAAGTGGCAATACAACGGACGTTTTCTTGACAAAGGAAAGAGAGACAGCAATGTGGACGGCTCTGTTGCATAGCTTGCTGTGCACTGAAGAGATCCAGCAGCATCTTTCAGTCCTACCTCTTTTGGTTTGGGAACAGAGGCCAATTGTTTGTGCTGTGCAAAGTTGCCTGCAGGCGAATGGGAGCACCTCCGAAGTGGCAATACAACGGACGTTTTCTTGACAAAGGAAAGAGAGACAGCAATGTGGACGGCTCTGTTGCATAGCTTGCTGTGCACTGAAGAGATCCAGCAGCATCTTTCAGTCCTACCTCTTTTGGTTTGGGAACAGAGGCCAATTGTTTGTGCTGTGCAAAGTGGCCTGCAGGCGAATGGGAGCACCTCCGAAGTGGCAATACAACGGACGTTTTCTCGACAAAGGAAAGAGAGACAGGCAAGTGGACGGCTCTGTTGCATAGCTTGCTGTGCACTGAAGAGATCCAGCAGCGTCTTTCAGTCCTACCTCTTTTGGTTTGGGAGCAGAGGCCAATTGTTTGTGCTGTGCAAAGTGGCCTGCAGGCGAATGGGAGCACCTCAGAAGTGGCAATACAACGGACGTTTTCTCGACAAAGGAAAGAGAGACAGGCAAGTGGACGGCTCTGTTGCATAGCTTGCTGTGCACTGAAGAGATCCAGCAGCATCTTTCAGTCCTACCTCTTTTGGTTTGGGAGCAGAGGCCAATTGTTTGTGCTGTGCAAAGTGGCCTGCAGGCGAATGGGAGCACCTCAGAAGTGGCAATACAACGGACGTTTTCTCGACAAAGGAAAGAGAGACAGGCAAGTGGACAGCTCTGTTGCATAGCTTGCTGTGCACTGAAGAGATCCAGCAGCATCTTTCAGTCCTACCTCTTTTGGTTTGGGAGCAGAGGCCGTTTGCGCTGTGCAAAGTGGCCTGCAGGCGAATGGGAGCACCTCAGAAGTGGCAATACAACGGATGTTTTCTCGACAAAGGAAAGAGAGACAGGCAAGTGGACGGCTCTGTTGCATAGCTTGCTGTGCACTGAAGAGATCCAGCAGCATCTTTCAGTCCTACCTCTTTTGGTTTGGGAGCAGAGGCCAATTGTTTGTGCTGTGCAAAGTGGCCTGCAGGCGAATGGGAGCACCTCAGAAGTGGCAATACAACGGACGTTTTCTCGACAAAGGAAAGAGAGACAGGAAAGTGGACGGCTCTGTTGCATAGCTTGCTGTGCACTGAAGAGATCCAGCAGCATCTTTCAGTCCTACCTCTTTTGGTTTGGGAGCAGAGGCCAATTGTTTGTGCTGTGCAAAGTGGGCTGCAGGCGAATGGGAGCACCACAGAGTATCAATACAACGGACGTTTTCTCGACAAAGGAAAGAGAGACAGGAAAGTGGACGGCTCTGTTGCATAGCTTGCTGTGCACTGAAGAGATCCAGCAGCATCTTTCAGTCCTACCTCTTTTGGTTTGGGAGCAGAGGCCAATTGTTTGTGCTGTGCAAAGTGGCCTGCAGGCGAATGGGAGCACCTCAGAAGTGGCAATAAAAGGACGTTTTCTCGACAAAGGAAAGAGAGACAGGAAAGTGGACGGCTCTGTTGCATAGCTTGCTGTGCACTGAAGAGATCCAGCAGCATCTTTCAGTCCTACCTCTTTTGGTTTGGGAGCAGAGGCCAATGGTTTGTGCTGTGCAAAGTGGCCTGCAGGCGAATGGGAGCACCTCCGAAGTGGCAATACAACGGACGTTTTCTCGACAAAGGAAAGAGAGACAGGCAAGTGGACGGCTCTGTTGCATAGCTTGCTGTGCACTGAAGAGATCCAGCAGCATCTTTCAGTCCTACCTCTTTTGGTTTGGGAGCAGAGGCCAATTGTTCATGCTGTGCAAAGTGGCCTGCAGGCGAATGGGAGCACCTCAGAAGTGGCAATACAACGGACGTTTTCTCGACAAAGGAAAGAGAGACAGGCAAGTGGACGGCTCTGTTGCATAGCTTGCTGTGCACTGAAGAGATCCAGCAGCATCTTTCAGTCCTACCTCTTTTGGTTTGGGAGCAGAGGCCAATTGTTTGTGCTGTGCAAAGTGGCCTGCAGGCGAATGGGAGCACCTCAGAAGTGGCAATACAACGGACGTTTTCTCGACAAAGGAAAGAGAGACAGGAAAGTGGACGGCTCTGTTGCATAGCTTGCTGTGCACTGAAGAGATCCAGCAGCGTCTTTCAGTCCTACCTCTTTTGGTTTGGGAGCAGAGGCCAATTGTTTGTGCTGTGCAAAGTGGCCTGCAGGCGAATGGGAGCACCTCAGAAGTGGCAATACAACGGACGTTTTCTCGACAAAGGAAAGAGAGACAGGCAAGTGGACGGCTCTGTTGCATAGCTTGCTGTGCACTGAAGAGATCCAGCAGCATCTTTCAGTCCTACCTCTTTTGGTTTGGGAGCAGAGGCCAATTGTTTGTGCTGTGCAAAGTGGCCTGCAGGCGAATGGGAGCACCTCAGAAGTGGCAATACAACGGACGTTTTCTCGACAAAGGAAAGAGAGACAGGCAAGTGGACGGCTCTGTTGCATAGCTTGCTGTGCACTGAAGAGATCCAGCAGCATCTTTCAGTCCTACCTCTTTTGGTTTGGGAACAGAGGCCAATTGCTTGTGCTGTGCAAAGTGGCCTGCAGGCGAATGGGAGCACCTCCGAAGTGGCAATACAACGGACTTTTTCTTGACAAAGGAAAGAGAGACAGCAATGTGGACGGCTCTGTTGCATAGCTTGCTGCGCACTGAAGAGATCCAGCAGCATCTTTCAGTCCTACCTCTTTTGGTTTGGGAACAGAGGCCAATTGTTTGTGCTGTGCAAAGTGGCCTGCAGGCAAATGGGAGCACCTCCGAAGTGGCAATACAACGGACGTTTTCTTGACAAAGGAAAGAGAGACAGCAATGTGGACGGCTCTGTTGCATAGCTTGCTGTGCATTGAAGAGATCCAGCAGCATCTTTCAGTCCTACCTCTTTTGGTTTGGGAACAGAGGCCAATTGCTTGTGCTGTGCAAAGTGGCCTGCAGGCGAATGGGAGCACCTCCGAAGTGGCAATACAACGGACGTTTTCTTGACAAAGGAAAGAGAGACAGCAATGTGGACGGCTCTGTTGCATAGCTTGCTGTGCACTGAAGAGATCCAGCAGCATCTTTCAGTCCTACCTCTTTTGGTTTGGGAACAGAGGCCAATTGTTTGTGCTGTGCAAAGTGGCCTGCAGGCGAATGGGAGCACCTCCGAAGTGGCAATACAACGGACGTTTTCTTGACAAAGGAAAGAGAGACAGCAATGTGGACGGCTCTGTTGCATAGCTTGCTGTGCACTGAAGAGATCCAGCAGCATCTTTCAGTCCTACCTCTTTTGGTTTGGGAACAGAGGCCAATTGCTTGTGCTGTGCGAAGTGGCCTGCAGGCGAATGGGAGCACCTCCGAAGTGGCAATACAACGGACGTTTTCTTGACAAAGGAAAGAGAGACAGCAATGTGGACGGCTCTGTTGCATAGCTTGCTGTGCACTGAAGAGATCCAGCAGCATCTTTCAGTCCTACCTCTTTTGGTTTGGGAACAGAGGCCAATTGTTTGTGCTGTGCAAAGTGGCCTGCAGGCGAATGGGAGCACCTCCGAAGTGGCAATACAACGGACGTTTTCTTGACAAAGGAAAGAGAGACAGCAATGTGGACGGCTCTGTTGCATAGCTTGCTGTGCACTGAAGAGATCCAGCAGCATCTTTCAGTCCTACCTCTTTTGGTTTGGGAACAGAGGCCAATTGTTTGTGCTGTGCAAAGTGGCCTGCAGGCGAATGGGAGCACCTCCGAAGTGGCAATACAACGGACGTTTTCTTGACAAAGGAAAGAGAGACAGCAATGTGGACGGCTCTGTTGCATAGCTTGCTGTGCACTGAAGAGATCCAGCAGCATCTTTCAGTCCTACCTCTTTTGGTTTGGGAAGAGAGGCCAATTGTTTGTGCTGTGCAAAGTGGCCTGCAGGCGAATGGGAGCACCTCTGAAGTGGCAATACAACGGACGTTTTCTTGACAAAGGAAAGAGAGACAGCAATGTGGACGGCTCTGTTGCATAGCTTGCTGTGCACTGAAGAGATCCAGCAGCATCTTTTAGTCCTACCTCTTTTGGTTTGGGAACAGAGGCCAATTGTTTGTGCTGTGCAAAGTGGCCTGCAGGCGAATGGGAGCACCTCCGAAGTGGCAATACAACGGACGTTTTCTTGACAAAGGAAAGAGAGACAGCAATGTGGACGGCTCTGTTGCATAGCTTGCTGTGCACTGAAGAGATCCAGCAGCATCTTTCAGTCCTACCTCTTTTGGTTTGGGAACAGAGGCCAATTGTTTGTGCTGTGCAAAGTTGCCTGCAGGCGAATGGGAGCACCTCCGAAGTGGCAATACAGCGGACGTTTTCTTGACAAAGGAAAGAGAGACAGCAATGTGGACGGCTCTGTTGCATAGCTTGCTGTGCACTGAAGAGATCCAGCAGCATCTTTCAGTCCTACCTCTTTTGGTTTGGGAACAGAGGCCAATTGTTTGTGCTGTGCAAAGTGGCCTGCAGGCGAATGGGAGCACCTCCGAAGTGGCAATACAACGGACGTTTTCTTAACAAAGGAAAGTGAGACAGCAATGTGGACGGCTCTGTTGCATAGCTTGCTGTGCACTGAAGAGATCCAGCAGCATCTTTCAGTCCTACCTCTTTTGGTTTGGGAACAGAGGCCAATTGTTTGTGCTGTGCAAAGTGGCCTGCAGGCGAATGGGAGCACCTCCGAAGTGGCAATACAACGGACGTTTTCTTGACAAAGGAAAGAGAGACAGCAATGTGGACGGCTCTGTTGCATAGCTTGCTGTGCACTGAAGAGATCCAGCAGCATCTTTCAGTCCTACCTCTTTTGGTTTGGGAACAGAGGCCAATTGTTTGTGCTGTGCAAAGTTGCCTGCAGGCGAATGGGAGCACCTCCGAAGTGGCAATACAACGGACGTTTTCTTGACAAAGGAAAGAGAGACAGCAATGTGGACGGCTCTGTTGCATAGCTTGCTGTGCACTGAAGAGATCCAGCAGCATCTTTCAGTCCTACCTCTTTTGGTTTGGGAACAGAGGCCAATTGTTTGTGCTGTGCAAAGTGGCCTGCAGGCGAATGGGAGCACCTCCGAAGTGGCAATACAACGGACGTTTTCTCGACAAAGGAAAGAGAGACAGGCAAGTGGACGGCTCTGTTGCATAGCTTGCTGTGCACTGAAGAGATCCAGCAGCGTCTTTCAGTCCTACCTCTTTTGGTTTGGGAGCAGAGGCCAATTGTTTGTGCTGTGCAAAGTGGCCTGCAGGCGAATGGGAGCACCTCAGAAGTGGCAATACAACGGACGTTTTCTCGACAAAGGAAAGAGAGACAGGCAAGTGGACGGCTCTGTTGCATAGCTTGCTGTGCACTGAAGAGATCCAGCAGCATCTTTCAGTCCTACCTCTTTTGGTTTGGGAGCAGAGGCCAATTGTTTGTGCTGTGCAAAGTGGCCTGCAGGCGAATGGGAGCACCTCAGAAGTGGCAATACAACGGACGTTTTCTCGACAAAGGAAAGAGAGACAGGCAAGTGGACAGCTCTGTTGCATAGCTTGCTGTGCACTGAAGAGATCCAGCAGCATCTTTCAGTCCTACCTCTTTTGGTTTGGGAGCAGAGGCCGTTTGCGCTGTGCAAAGTGGCCTGCAGGCGAATGGGAGCACCTCAGAAGTGGCAATACAACGGACGTTTTCTCGACAAAGGAAAGAGAGACAGGCAAGTGGACGGCTCTGTTGCATAGCTTGCTGTGCACTGAAGAGATCCAGCAGCATCTTTCAGTCCTACCTCTTTTGGTTTGGGAGCAGAGGCCAATTGTTTGTGCTGTGCAAAGTGGCCTGCAGGCGAATGGGAGCACCTCAGAAGTGGCAATACAACGGACGTTTTCTCGACAAAGGAAAGAGAGACAGGAAAGTGGACGGCTCTGTTGCATAGCTTGCTGTGCACTGAAGAGATCCAGCAGCATCTTTCAGTCCTACCTCTTTTGGTTTGGGAGCAGAGGCCAATTGTTTGTGCTGTGCAAAGTGGGCTGCAGGCGAATGGGAGCACCACAGAGTGGCAATACAACGGACGTTTTCTCGACAAAGGAAAGAGAGACAGGAAAGTGGACGGCTCTGTTGCATAGCTTGCTGTGCACTGAAGAGATCCAGCAGCATCTTTCAGTCCTACCTCTTTTGGTTTGGGAGCAGAGGCCAATTGTTTGTGCTGTGCAAAGTGGCCTGCAGGCGAATGGGAGCACCTCAGAAGTGGCAATAAAAGGACGTTTTCTCGACAAAGGAAAGAGAGACAGGAAAGTGGACGGCTCTGTTGCATAGCTTGCTGTGCACTGAAGAGATCCAGCAGCATCTTTCAGTCCTACCTCTTTTGGTTTGGGAGCAGAGGCCAATGGTTTGTGCTGTGCAAAGTGGCCTGCAGGCGAATGGGAGCACCTCCGAAGTGGCAATACAACGGACGTTTTCTCGACAAAGGAAAGAGAGACAGGCAAGTGGACGGCTCTGTTGCATAGCTTGCTGTGCACTGAAGAGATCCAGCAGCATCTTTCAGTCCTACCTCTTTTGGTTTGGGAGCAGAGGCCAATTGTTCATGCTGTGCAAAGTGGCCTGCAGGCGAATGGGAGCACCTCAGAAGTGGCAATACAACGGACGTTTTCTCGACAAAGGAAAGAGAGACAGGCAAGTGGACGGCTCTGTTGCATAGCTTGCTGTGCACTGAAGAGATCCAGCAGCATCTTTCAGTCCTACCTCTTTTGGTTTGGGAGCAGAGGCCAATTGTTTGTGCTGTGCAAAGTGGCCTGCAGGCGAATGGGAGCACCTCAGAAGTGGCAATACAACGGACGTTTTCTCGACAAAGGAAAGAGAGACAGGAAAGTGGACGGCTCTGTTGCATAGCTTGCTGTGCACTGAAGAGATCCAGCAGCGTCTTTCAGTCCTACCTCTTTTGGTTTGGGAGCAGAGGCCAATTGTTTGTGCTGTGCAAAGTGGCCTGCAGGCGAATGGGAGCACCTCAGAAGTGGCAATACAACGGACGTTTTCTCGACAAAGGAAAGAGAGACAGGCAAGTGGACGGCTCTGTTGCATAGCTTGCTGTGCACTGAAGAGATCCAGCAGCATCTTTCAGTCCTACCTCTTTTGGTTTGGGAGCAGAGGCCAATTGTTTGTGCTGTGCAAAGTGGCCTGCAGGCGAATGGGAGCACCTCAGAAGTGGCAATACAACGGACGTTTTCTCGACAAAGGAAAGAGAGACAGGCAAGTGGACGGCTCTGTTGCATAGCTTGCTGTGCACTGAAGAGATCCAGCAGCATCTTTCAGTCCTACCTCTTTTGGTTTGGGAGCAGAGGCCAATTGTTTGTGCTGTGCAAAGTGGGCTGCAGGCGAATGGGAGCACCTCAGAAGTGGCAATACAACGGACGTTTTCTCGACAAAGGAAAGAGAGACAGGAAAGTGGACGGCTCTGTTGCATAGCTTGCTGTGCACTGAAGAGATCCAGCAGCATCTTTCAGTCCTACCTCTTTTGGTTTGGGAACAGAGGCCAATTGTTTGTGCTGTGCAAAGTGGCCTGCAGGCGAATGGGAGCACCTCCGAAGTGGCAATACAACGGACGTTTTCTTGACAAAGGAAAGAGAGACAGCAATGTGGACGGCTCTGTTGCATAGCTTGCTGTGCACTGAAGAGATCCAGCAGCATCTTTCAGTCCTACCTCTTTTGGTTTGGGAGCAGAGGCCGTTTGTGCTGTGCAAAGTGGGCTGCAGGCGAATGGGAGCACCTCAGAAGTGGCAATACAACGGACGTTTTCTCGACAAAGGAAAGAGAGACAGGAAAGTGGACGGCTCTGTTGCATAGCTTGCTGTGCACTGAAGAGATCCAGCAGCATCTTTCAGTCCTACCTCTTTTGGTTTGGGAGCAGAGGCCAATTGTTTGTGCTGTGCAAAGTGGGCTGCAGGCGAATGGGAGCACCTCCGAAGTGGCAATACAACGGACGTTTTCTCGACAAAGGAAAGAGAGACAGGCAAGTGGACGGCTCTGTTGCATAGCTTGCTGTGCACTGAAGAGATCCAGCAGCATCTTTCAGTCCTACCTCTTTTGGTTTGGGAGCAGAGGCCAATTGTTTGTGCTGTGCAAAGTGGCCTGCAGGCGAATGGGAGCACCTCAGAAGTGGCAATACAACGGACGTTTTCTCGACAAAGGAAAGAGAGACAGGCAAGTGGACGGCTCTGTTGCATAGCTTGCTGTGCACTGAAGAGATCCAGCAGCGTCTTTCAGTCCTACCTCTTTTGGTTTGGGAGCAGAGGCCAATTGCTTGTGCTGTGCAAAGTGGCCTGCAGGCGAATGGGAGCACCTCAGAAGTGGCAATACAACGGACATTTTCTCGACAAAGGAAAGAGAGACAGGAAAGTGGACGGCTCTGTTGCATAGCTTGCTGTGCACTGAAGAGATCCAGCAGCATCTTTCAGTCCTACCTCTTTTGGTTTGGGAGCAGAGGCCAATTGTTTGTGCTGTGCAAAGTGGCCTGCAGGCGAATGGGAGCACCTCAGAAGTGGCAATACAACGGATGTTTTCTCGACAAAGGAAAGAGAGACAGGCAAGTGGACAGCTCTGTTGCATAGCTTGCTGTGCACTGAAGAGATCCAGCAGCATCTTTCAGTCCTACCTCTTTTGGTTTGGGAGCAGAGGCCGTTTGTGCTGTGCAAAGTGGCCTGCAGGCGAATGGGAGCACCTCCGAAGTGGCAATACAACGGATGTTTTCTCGACAAAGGAAAGAGAGACAGGAAAGTGGACGGCTCTGTTGCATAGCTTGCTGTGCACTGAAGAGATCCAGCAGCATCTTTCAGTCCTACCTCTTTTGGTTTGGGAGCAGAGGCCAATTGTTTGTGCTGTGCAAAGTGGCCTGCAGGCGAATGGGAGCACCTCCGAAGTGGCAATACAACGGACGTTTTCTCGACAAAGGAAAGAGAGACAGGCAAGTGGACGGCTCTGTTGCATAGCTTGCTGTGCACTGAAGAGATCCAGCAGCATCTTTCAGTCCTACCTCTTTTGGTTTGGGAGCAGAGGCCAATTGTTTGTGCTGTGCAAAGTGGGCTGCAGGCGAATGGGAGCACCTCAGAAGTGGCAATACAACGGACGTTTTCTCGACAAAGGAAAGAGAGACAGGCAAGTGGACGGCTCTGTTGCATAGCTTGCTGTGCACTGAAGAGATCCAGCAGCGTCTTTCAGTCCTACCTCTTTTGGTTTGGGAGCAGAGGCCAATTGTTTGTGCTGTGCAAAGTGGCCTGCAGGCGAATGGGAGCACCTCAGAAGTGGCAATACAACGGACGTTTTCTCGACAAAGGAAAGAGAGACAGGCAAGTGGACGGCTCTGTTGCATAGCTTGCTGTGCACTGAAGAGATCCAGCAGCATCTTTCAGTCCTACCTCTTTTGGTTTGGGAGCAGAGGCCAATTGCTTGTGCTGTGCAAAGTGGCCTGCAGGCGAATGGGAGCACCTCAGAAGTGGCAATACAACGGATGTTTTCTCGACAAAGGAAAGAGAGACAGGCAAGTGGACAGCTCTGTTGCATAGCTTGCTGTGCACTGAAGAGATCCAGCAGCATCTTTCAGTCCTACCTCTTTTGGTTTGGGAGCAGAGGCCAATTGTTTGTGCTGTGCAAAGTGGCCTGCAGGCGAATGGGAGCACCTCAGAAGTGGCAATACAACGGATGTTTTCTCGACAAAGGAAAGAGAGACAGGAAAGTGGACGGCTCTGTTGCATAGCTTGCTGTGCACTGAAGAGATCCAGCAGCGTCTTTCAGTCCTACCTCTTTTGGTTTGGGAGCAGAGGCCAATTGCTTGTGCTGTGCAAAGTGGCCTGCAGGCGAATGGGAGCACCTCAGAAGTGGCAATACAACGGACATTTTCTCGACAAAGGAAAGAGAGACAGGAAAGTGGACGGCTCTGTTGCATAGCTTGCTGTGCACTGAAGAGATCCAGCAGCATCTTTCAGTCCTACCTCTTTTGGTTTGGGAGCAGAGGCCAATTGTTTGTGCTGTGCAAAGTGGCCTGCAGGCGAATGGGAGCACCTCAGAAGTGGCAATACAACGGATGTTTTCTCGACAAAGGAAAGAGAGACAGGCAAGTGGACAGCTCTGTTGCATAGCTTGCTGTGCACTGAAGAGATCCAGCAGCATCTTTCAGTCCTACCTCTTTTGGTTTGGGAGCAGAGGCCGTTTGTGCTGTGCAAAGTGGCCTGCAGGCGAATGGGAGCACCTCCGAAGTGGCAATACAACGGATGTTTTCTCGACAAAGGAAAGAGAGACAGGAAAGTGGACGGCTCTGTTGCATAGCTTGCTGTGCACTGAAGAGATCCAGCAGCATCTTTCAGTCCTACCTCTTTTGGTTTGGGAGCAGAGGCCAATTGTTTGTGCTGTGCAAAGTGGCCTGCAGGCGAATGGGAGCACCTCAGAAGTGGCAATACAACGGACGTTTTCTCGACAAAGGAAAGAGAGACAGGCAAGTGGACGGCTCTGTTGCATAGCTTGCTGTGCACTGAAGAGATCCAGCAGCGTCTTTCAGTCCTACCTCTTTTGGTTTGGGAGCAGAGGCCAATTGCTTGTGCTGTGCAAAGTGGCCTGCAGGCGAATGGGAGCACCTCAGAAGTGGCAATACAACGGACATTTTCTCGACAAAGGAAAGAGAGACAGGAAAGTGGACGGCTCTGTTGCATAGCTTGCTGTGCACTGAAGAGATCCAGCAGCATCTTTCAGTCCTACCTCTTTTGGTTTGGGAGCAGAGGCCAATTGTTTGTGCTGTGCAAAGTGGCCTGCAGGCGAATGGGAGCACCTCAGAAGTGGCAATACAACGGATGTTTTCTCGACAAAGGAAAGAGAGACAGGCAAGTGGACAGCTCTGTTGCATAGCTTGCTGTGCACTGAAGAGATCCAGCAGCATCTTTCAGTCCTACCTCTTTTGGTTTGGGAGCAGAGGCCGTTTGTGCTGTGCAAAGTGGCCTGCAGGCGAATGGGAGCACCTCCGAAGTGGCAATACAACGGATGTTTTCTCGACAAAGGAAAGAGAGACAGGCAAGTGGACGGCTCTGTTGCATAGCTTGCTGTGCACTGAAGAGATCCAGCAGCATCTTTCAGTCCTACCTCTTTTGGTTTGGGAGCAGAGGCCAATTGTTTGTGCTGTGCAAAGTGGGCTGCAGGCGAATGGGAGCACCTCAGAAGTGGCAATACAACGGACGTTTTCTCGACAAAGGAAAGAGAGACAGGCAAGTGGACGGCTCTGTTGCATAGCTTGCTGTGCACTGAAGAGATCCAGCAGCATCTTTCAGTCCTACCTCTTTTGGTTTGGGAGCAGAGGCCAATTGTTTGTGCTGTGCAAAGTGGGCTGCAGGCGAATGGGAGCACCACAGAGTGGCAATACAACGGACGTTTTCTCGACAAAGGAAAGAGAGACAGGCAAGTGGACGGCTCTGTTGCATAGCTTGCTGTGCACTGAAGAGATCCAGCAGCATCTTTCAGTCCTACCTCTTTTGGTTTGGGAGCAGAGGCCAATTGCTTGTGCTGTGCAAAGTGGCCTGCAGGCGAATGGGAGCACCTCAGAAGTGGCAATACAAAGGACGTTTTCTCGACAAAGGAAAGAGAGACAGGAAAGTGGACGGCTCTGTTGCATAGCTTGCTGTGCACTGAAGAGATCCAGCAGCATCTTTCAGTCCTACCTCTTTTGGTTTGGGAGCAGAGGCCAATTGTTTGTGCTGTGCAAAGTGGCCTGCAGGCGAATGGGAGCACCTCAGAAGTGGCAATACAACGGACGTTTTCTCGACAAAGGAAAGAGAGACAGGCAAGTGGACGGCTCTGTTGCATAGCTTGCTGTGCACTGAAGAGATCCAGCAGCATCTTTCAGTCCTACCTCTTTTGGTTTGGGAGCAGAGGCCAATTGTTTGTGCTGTGCAAAGTGGCCTGCAGGCGAATGGGAGCACCTCAGAAGTGGCAATACAACGGACGTTTTCTCGACAAAGGAAAGAGAGACAGGAAAGTGGACGGCTCTGTTGCATAGCTTGCTGTGCACTGAAGAGATCCAGCAGCATCTTTCAGTCCTACCTCTTTTGGTTTGGGAGCAGAGGCCAATTGTTTGTGCTGTGCAAAGTGGCCTGCAGGCGAATGGGAGCACCTCAGAAGTGGCAATACAACGGATGTTTTCTCGACAAAGGAAAGAGAGACAGGCAAGTGGAAGGCTCTGTTGCATAGCTTGCTGTGCACTGAAGAGATCCAGCAGCATCTTTCAGTCCTACCTCTTTTGGTTTGGGAGCAGAGGCCAATTGTTCATGCTGTGCAAAGTGGCCTGCAGGCGAATGGGAGCACCTCAGAAGTGGCAATACAACGGACGTTTTCTCGACAAAGGAAAGAGAGACAGGCAAGTGGACGGCTCTGTTGCATAGCTTGCTGTGCACTGAAGAGATCCAGCAGCATCTTTCAGTCCTACCTCTTTTGGTTTGGGAGCAGAGGCCAATTGTTTGTGCTGTGCAAAGTGGCCTGCAGGCGAATGGGAGCACCTCAGAAGTGGCAATACAACGGACGTTTTCTCGACAAAGGAAAGAGAGACAGGCAAGTGGACGGCTCTGTTGCATAGCTTGCTGTGCACTGAAGAGATCCAGCAGCGTCTTTCAGTCCTACCTCTTTTGGTTTGGGAGCAGAGGCCAATTGTTTGTGCTGTGCAAAGTGGCCTGCAGGCGAATGGGAGCACCTCAGAAGTGGCAATACAACGGACGTTTTCTCGACAAAGGAAAGAGAGACAGGCAAGTGGACGGCTCTGTTGCATAGCTTGCTGTGCACTGAAGAGATCCAGCAGCATCTTTCAGTCCTACCTCTTTTGGTTTGGGAGCAGAGGCCGTTTGCGCTGTGCAAAGTGGCCTGCAGGCGAATGGGAGCACCTCAGAAGTGGCAATACAACGGATGTTTTCTCGACAAAGGAAAGAGAGACAGGCAAGTGGACGGCTCTGTTGCATAGCTTGCTGTGCACTGAAGAGATCCAGCAGCATCTTTCAGTCCTACCTCTTTTGGTTTGGGAGCAGAGGCCAATTGTTTGTGCTGTGCAAAGTGGCCTGCAGGCGAATGGGAGCACCTCAGAAGTGGCAATACAACGGACGTTTTCTCGACAAAGGAAAGAGAGACAGGAAAGTGGACGGCTCTGTTGCATAGCTTGCTGTGCACTGAAGAGATCCAGCAGCATCTTTCAGTCCTACCTCTTTTGGTTTGGGAGCAGAGGCCAATTGTTTGTGCTGTGCAAAGTGGGCTGCAGGCGAATGGGAGCACCACAGAGTGGCAATACAACGGACGTTTTCTCGACAAAGGAAAGAGAGACAGGCAAGTGGACGGCTCTGTTGCATAGCTTGCTGTGCACTGAAGAGATCCAGCAGCATCTTTCAGTCCTACCTCTTTTGGTTTGGGAGCAGAGGCCAATTGTTTGTGCTGTGCAAAGTGGCCTGCAGGCGAATGGGAGCACCTCAGAAGTGGCAATAAAAGGACGTTTTCTCGACAAAGGAAAGAGAGACAGGAAAGTGGACGGCTCTGTTGCATAGCTTGCTGTGCACTGAAGAGATCCAGCAGCATCTTTCAGTCCTACCTCTTTTGGTTTGGGAGCAGAGGCCAATTGTTTGTGCTGTGCAAAGTGGCCTGCAGGCGAATGGGAGCACCTCCGAAGTGGCAATACAACGGACGTTTTCTCGACAAAGGAAAGAGAGACAGGCAAGTGGACGGCTCTGTTGCATAGCTTGCTGTGCACTGAAGAGATCCAGCAGCATCTTTCAGTCCTACCTCTTTTGGTTTGGGAGCAGAGGCCAATTGTTTGTGCTGTGCAAAGTGGCCTGCAGGCGAATGGGAGCACCTCAGAAGTGGCAATACAACGGATGTTTTCTCGACAAAGGAAAGAGAGACAGGCAAGTGGACGGCTCTGTTGCATAGCTTGCTGTGCACTGAAGAGATCCAGCAGCATCTTTCAGTCCTACCTCTTTTGGTTTGGGAGCAGAGGCCAATTGTTTGTGCTGTGCAAAGTGGCCTGCAGGCGAATGGGAGCACCTCAGAAGTGGCAATACAACGGATGTTTTCTCGACAAAGGAAAGAGAGACAGGCAAGTGGAAGGCTCTGTTGCATAGCTTGCTGTGCACTGAAGAGATCCAGCAGCATCTTTCAGTCCTACCTCTTTTGGTTTGGGAGCAGAGGCCAATTGTTCATGCTGTGCAAAGTGGCCTGCAGGCGAATGGGAGCACCTCAGAAGTGGCAATACAACGGACGTTTTCTCGACAAAGGAAAGAGAGACAGGCAAGTGGACGGCTCTGTTGCATAGCTTGCTGTGCACTGAAGAGATCCAGCAGCATCTTTCAGTCCTACCTCTTTTGGTTTGGGAGCAGAGGCCAATTGTTTGTGCTGTGCAAAGTGGCCTGCAGGCGAATGGGAGCACCTCAGAAGTGGCAATACAACGGACGTTTTCTCGACAAAGGAAAGAGAGACAGGAAAGTGGACGGCTCTGTTGCATAGCTTGCTGTGCACTGAAGAGATCCAGCAGCGTCTTTCAGTCCTACCTCTTTTGGTTTGGGAGCAGAGGCCAATTGTTTGTGCTGTGCAAAGTGGCCTGCAGGCGAATGGGAGCACCTCAGAAGTGGCAATACAACGGACGTTTTCTCGACAAAGGAAAGAGAGACAGGCAAGTGGACGGCTCTGTTGCATAGCTTGCTGTGCACTGAAGAGATCCAGCAGCATCTTTCAGTCCTACCTCTTTTGGTTTGGGAACAGAGGCCAATTGTTTGTGCTGTGCAAAGTGGCCTGCAGGCGAATGGGAGCACCTCAGAAGTGGCAATACAACGGACGTTTTCTCGACAAAGGAAAGAGAGACAGGCAAGTGGACGGCTCTGTTGCATAGCTTGCTGTGCACTGAAGAGATCCAGCAGCATCTTTCAGTCCTACCTCTTTTGGTTTGGGAGCAGAGGCCAATTGTTTGTGCTGTGCAAAGTGGGCTGCAGGCGAATGGGAGCACCTCAGAAGTGGCAATACAACGGACGTTTTCTCGACAAAGGAAAGAGAGACAGGAAAGTGGACGGCTCTGTTGCATAGCTTGCTGTGCACTGAAGAGATCCAGCAGCATCTTTCAGTCCTACCTCTTTTGGTTTGGGAGCAGAGGCCAATTGTTTGTGCTGTGCAAAGTGGCCTGCAGGCGAATGGGAGCACCTCCGAAGTGGCAATACAACGGACGTTTTCTCGACAAAGGAAAGAGAGACAGGCAAGTGGACGGCTCTGTTGCATAGCTTGCTGTGCACTGAAGAGATCCAGCAGCATCTTTCATTCCTACCTCTTTTGGTTTGGGAGCAGAGGCCAATTGTTTGTGCTGTGCAAAGTGGCCTGCAGGCGAATGGGAGCACCTCAGAAGTGGCAATACAACGGACGTTTTCTCGACAAAGGAAAGAGAGACAGGAAAGTGGACGGCTCTGTTGCATAGCTTGCTGTGCACTGAAGAGATCCAGCAGCGTCTTTCAGTCCTACCTCTTTTGGTTTGGGAGCAGAGGCCAATTGTTTGTGCTGTGCAAAGTGGGCTGCAGGCAAATGGGAGCACCTCAGAAGTGGCAATACAACGGACGTTTTCTCGACAAAGGAAAGAGAGACAGGCAAGTGGACGGCTCTGTTGCATAGCTTGCTGTGCACTGAAGAGATCCAGCAGCATCTTTCAGTCCTACCTCTTTTGGTTTGGGAGCAGAGGCCAATTGTTTGTGCTGTGCAAAGTGGCCTGCAGGCGAATGGGAGCACCTCAGAAGTGGCAATACAACGGACGTTTTCTCGACAAAGGAAAGAGAGACAGGAAAGTGGACGGCTCTGTTGCATAGCTTGCTGTGCACTGAAGAGATCCAGCAGCATCTTTCAGTCCTACCTCTTTTGGTTTGGGAGCAGAGGCCAATTGTTTGTGCTGTGCAAAGTGGCCTGCAGGCGAATGGGAGCACCTCAGAAGTGGCAATACAACGGACGTTTTCTCGACAAAGGAAAGAGAGACAGGCAAGTGGACGGCTCTGTTGCATAGCTTGCTGTGCACTGAAGAGATCCAGCAGCGTCTTTCAGTCCTACCTCTTTTGGTTTGGGAGCAGAGGCCAATTGTTTGTGCTGTGCAAAGTGGCCTGCAGGCGAATGGGAGCACCTCAGAAGTGGCAATACAACGGACGTTTTCTCGACAAAGGAAAGAGAGACAGGCAAGTGGACGGCTCTGTTGCATAGCTTGCTGTGTACTGAAGAGATCCAGCAGCGTCTTTCAGTCCTACCTCTTTTGGTTTGGGAGCAGAGGCCAATTGCTTGTGCTGTGCAAAGTGGCCTGCAGGCGAATGGGAGCACCTCAGAAGTGGCAATACAACGGACATTTTCTCGACAAAGGAAAGAGAGACAGGAAAGTGGACGGCTCTGTTGCATAGCTTGCTGTGCACTGAAGAGATCCAGCAGCATCTTTCAGTCCTACCTCTTTTGGTTTGGGAGCAGAGGCCAATTGTTTGTGCTGTGCAAAGTGGCCTGCAGGCGAATGGGAGCACCTCAGAAGTGGCAATACAACGGATGTTTTCTCGACAAAGGAAAGAGAGACAGGCAAGTGGACAGCTCTGTTGCATAGCTTGCTGTGCACTGAAGAGATCCAGCAGCATCTTTCAGTCCTACCTCTTTTGGTTTGGGAGCAGAGGCCGTTTGTGCTGTGCAAAGTGGCCTGCAGGCGAATGGGAGCACCTCCGAAGTGGCAATACAACGGATGTTTTCTCGACAAAGGAAAGAGAGACAGGAAAGTGGACGGCTCTGTTGCATAGCTTGCTGTGCACTGAAGAGATCCAGCAGCATCTTTCAGTCCTACCTCTTTTGGTTTGGGAGCAGAGGCCAATTGTTTGTGCTGTGCAAAGTGGCCTGCAGGCGAATGGGAGCACCTCAGAAGTGGCAATACAACGGACGTTTTCTCGACAAAGGAAAGAGAGACAGGCAAGTGGACGGCTCTGTTGCATAGCTTGCTGTGCACTGAAGAGATCCAGCAGCATCTTTCAGTCCTACCTCTTTTGGTTTGGGAGCAGAGGCCAATTGTTTGCGCTGTGCAAAGTGGCCTGCAGGCGAATGGGAGCACCTCAGAAGTGGCAATACAACGGACGTTTTCTCGACAAAGGAAAGAGAGACAGGCAAGTGGACGGCTCTGTTGCATAGCTTGCTGTGCACTGAAGAGATCCAGCAGCATCTTTCAGTCCTACCTCTTTTGGTTTGGGAGCAGAGGCCAATTGTTTGTGCTGTGCAAAGTGGGCTGCAGGCGAATGGGAGCACCTCCGAAGTGGCAATACAACGGACGTTTTCTCGACAAAGGAAAGAGAGACAGGCAAGTGGACGGCTCTGTTGCATAGCTTGCTGTGCACTGAAGAGATCCAGCAGCGTCTTTCAGTCCTACCTCTTTTGGTTTGGGAGCAGAGGCCAATTGTTTGTGCTGTGCAAAGTGGCCTGCAGGCGAATGGGAGCACCTCAGAAGTGGCAATACAACGGACGTTTTCTCGACAAAGGAAAGAGAGACAGGCAAGTGGACGGCTCTGTTGCATAGCTTGCTGTGCACTGAAGAGATCCAGCAGCATCTTTCAGTCCTACCTCTTTTGGTTTGGGAGCAGAGGCCAATTGTTTGTGCTGTGCAAAGTGGCCTGCAGGCGAATGGGAGCACCTCAGAAGTGGCAATACAACGGACGTTTTCTCGACAAAGGAAAGAGAGACAGGCAAGTGGACGGCTCTGTTGCATAGCTTGCTGTGCACTGAAGAGATCCAGCAGCGTCTTTCAGTCCTACCTCTTTTGGTTTGGGAGCAGAGGCCAATTGCTTGTGCTGTGCAAAGTGGCCTGCAGGCGAATGGGAGCACCTCAGAAGTGGCAATACAACGGACATTTTCTCGACAAAGGAAAGAGAGACAGGAAAGTGGACGGCTCTGTTGCATAGCTTGCTGTGCACTGAAGAGATCCAGCAGCATCTTTCAGTCCTACCTCTTTTGGTTTGGGAGCAGAGGCCAATTGTTTGTGCTGTGCAAAGTGGCCTGCAGGCGAATGGGAGCACCTCAGAAGTGGCAATACAACGGATGTTTTCTCGACAAAGGAAAGAGAGACAGGCAAGTGGACAGCTCTGTTGCATAGCTTGCTGTGCACTGAAGAGATCCAGCAGCATCTTTCAGTCCTACCTCTTTTGGTTTGGGAGCAGAGGCCGTTTGTGCTGTGCAAAGTGGCCTGCAGGCGAATGGGAGCACCTCCGAAGTGGCAATACAACGGATGTTTTCTCGACAAAGGAAAGAGAGACAGGAAAGTGGACGGCTCTGTTGCATAGCTTGCTGTGCACTGAAGAGATCCAGCAGCATCTTTCAGTCCTACCTCTTTTGGTTTGGGAGCAGAGGCCAATTGTTTGTGCTGTGCAAAGTGGGCTGCAGGCGAATGGGAGCACCTCAGAAGTGGCAATACAACGGACGTTTTCTCGACAAAGGAAAGAGAGACAGGCAAGTGGACGGCTCTGTTGCATAGCTTGCTGTGCACTGAAGAGATCCAGCAGCATCTTTCAGTCCTACCTCTTTTGGTTTGGGAGCAGAGGCCAATTGCTTGTGCTGTGCAAAGTGGCCTGCAGGCGAATGGGAGCACCACAGAGTGGCAATACAACGGACGTTTTCTCGACAAAGGAAAGAGAGACAGGAAAGTGGACGGCTCTGTTGCATAGCTTGCTGTGCACTGAAGAGATCCAGCAGCATCTTTCAGTCCTACCTCTTTTGGTTTGGGAGCAGAGGCCAATTGTTTGTGCTGTGCAAAGTGGCCTGCAGGCGAATGGGAGCACCTCAGAAGTGGCAATACAACGGACGTTTTCTCGACAAAGGAAAGAGAGACAGGCAAGTGGACGGCTCTGTTGCATAGCTTGCTGTGCACTGAAGAGATCCAGCAGCATCTTTCAGTCCTACCTCTTTTGGTTTGGGAGCAGAGGCCAATTGTTTGTGCTGTGCAAAGTGGGCTGCAGGCGAATGGGAGCACCTCAGAAGTGGCAATACAACGGACGTTTTCTCGACAAAGGAAAGAGAGACAGGAAAGTGGACGGCTCTGTTGCATAGCTTGCTGTGCACTGAAGAGATCCAGCAGCATCTTTCAGTCCTACCTCTTTTGGTTTGGGAGCAGAGGCCAATTGTTTGTGCTGTGCAAAGTGGCCTGCAGGCGAATGGGAGCACCTCAGAAGTGGCAATACAACGGATGTTTTCTCGACAAAGGAAAGAGAGACAGGCAAGTGGAAGGCTCTGTTGCATAGCTTGCTGTGCACTGAAGAGATCCAGCAGCATCTTTCAGTCCTACCTCTTTTGGTTTGGGAGCAGAGGCCAATTGTTCATGCTGTGCAAAGTGGCCTGCAGGCGAATGGGAGCACCTCAGAAGTGGCAATACAACGGACGTTTTCTCGACAAAGGAAAGAGAGACAGGCAAGTGGACGGCTCTGTTGCATAGCTTGCTGTGCACTGAAGAGATCCAGCAGCATCTTTCAGTCCTACCTCTTTTGGTTTGGGAGCAGAGGCCAATTGTTTGTGCTGTGCAAAGTGGCCTGCAGGCGAATGGGAGCACCTCAGAAGTGGCAATACAACGGACGTTTTCTCGACAAAGGAAAGAGAGACAGGCAAGTGGACGGCTCTGTTGCATAGCTTGCTGTGCACTGAAGAGATCCAGCAGCATCTTTCAGTCCTACCTCTTTTGGTTTGGGAGCAGAGGCCAATTGTTTGTGCTGTGCAAAGTGGCCTGCAGGCGAATGGGAGCACCTCAGAAGTGGCAATACAACGGACGTTTTCTCGACAAAGGAAAGAGAGACAGGCAAGTGGACAGCTCTGTTGCATAGCTTGCTGTGCACTGAAGAGATCCAGCAGCATCTTTCAGTCCTACCTCTTTTGGTTTGGGAGCAGAGGCCGTTTGCGCTGTGCAAAGTGGCCTGCAGGCGAATGGGAGCACCTCAGAAGTGGCAATACAACGGATGTTTTCTCGACAAAGGAAAGAGAGACAGGCAAGTGGACGGCTCTGTTGCATAGCTTGCTGTGCACTGAAGAGATCCAGCAGCATCTTTCAGTCCTACCTCTTTTGGTTTGGGAGCAGAGGCCAATTGTTTGTGCTGTGCAAAGTGGCCTGCAGGCGAATGGGAGCACCTCAGAAGTGGCAATACAACGGACGTTTTCTCGACAAAGGAAAGAGAGACAGGAAAGTGGACGGCTCTGTTGCATAGCTTGCTGTGCACTGAAGAGATCCAGCAGCATCTTTCAGTCCTACCTCTTTTGGTTTGGGAGCAGAGGCCAATTGTTTGTGCTGTGCAAAGTGGGCTGCAGGCGAATGGGAGCACCACAGAGTGGCAATACAACGGACGTTTTCTCGACAAAGGAAAGAGAGACAGGCAAGTGGACGGCTCTGTTGCATAGCTTGCTGTGCACTGAAGAGATCCAGCAGCATCTTTCAGTCCTACCTCTTTTGGTTTGGGAGCAGAGGCCAATTGTTTGTGCTGTGCAAAGTGGCCTGCAGGCGAATGGGAGCACCTCAGAAGTGGCAATACAACGGACGTTTTCTCGACAAAGGAAAGAGAGACAGGAAAGTGGACGGCTCTGTTGCATAGCTTGCTGTGCACTGAAGAGATCCAGCAGCGTCTTTCAGTCCTACCTCTTTTGGTTTGGGAGCAGAGGCCAATTGTTTGTGCTGTGCAAAGTGGCCTGCAGGCGAATGGGAGCACCTCAGAAGTGGCAATACAACGGACGTTTTCTCGACAAAGGAAAGAGAGACAGGCAAGTGGACGGCTCTGTTGCATAGCTTGCTGTGCACTGAAGAGATCCAGCAGCATCTTTCAGTCCTACCTCTTTTGGTTTGGGAGCAGAGGCCAATTGTTTGTGCTGTGCAAAGTGGGCTGCAGGCGAATGGGAGCACCTCAGAAGTGGCAATACAACGGACGTTTTCTCGACAAAGGAAAGAGAGACAGGCAAGTGGACGGCTCTGTTGCATAGCTTGCTGTGCACTGAAGAGATCCAGCAGCATCTTTCAGTCCTACCTCTTTTGGTTTGGGAGCAGAGGCCAATTGTTTGTGCTGTGCAAAGTGGCCTGCAGGCGAATGGGAGCACCTCAGAAGTGGCAATACAACGGACGTTTTCTCGACAAAGGAAAGAGAGACAGGAAAGTGGACGGCTCTGTTGCATAGCTTGCTGTGCACTGAAGAGATCCAGCAGCATCTTTCAGTCCTACCTCTTTTGGTTTGGGAGCAGAGGCCAATTGTTTGTGCTGTGCAAAGTGGCCTGCAGGCGAATGGGAGCACCTCCGAAGTGGCAATACAACGGACGTTTTCTCGACAAAGGAAAGAGAGACAGGCAAGTGGACGGCTCTGTTGCATAGCTTGCTGTGCACTGAAGAGATCCAGCAGCATCTTTCAGTCCTACCTCTTTTGGTTTGGGAGCAGAGGCCAATTGTTTGTGCTGTGCAAAGTGGGCTGCAGGCGAATGGGAGCACCTCAGAAGTGGCAATACAAAGGACGTTTTCTCGACAAAGGAAAGAGAGACAGGCAAGTGGACGGCTCTGTTGCATAGCTTGCTGTGCACTGAAGAGATCCAGCAGCATCTTTCAGTCCTACCTCTTTTGGTTTGGGAGCAGAGGCCAATTGTTTGTGCTGTGCAAAGTGGGCTGCAGGCGAATGGGAGCACCACAGAGTGGCAATACAACGGACGTTTTCTCGACAAAGGAAAGAGAGACAGGCAAGTGGACGGCTCTGTTGCATAGCTTGCTGTGCACTGAAGAGATCCAGCAGCATCTTTCAGTCCTACCTCTTTTGGTTTGGGAGCAGAGGCCAATTGCTTGTGCTGTGCAAAGTGGCCTGCAGGCGAATGGGAGCACCTCAGAAGTGGCAATACAAAGGACGTTTTCTCGACAAAGGAAAGAGAGACAGGAAAGTGGACGGCTCTGTTGCATAGCTTGCTGTGCACTGAAGAGATCCAGCAGCATCTTTCAGTCCTACCTCTTTTGGTTTGGGAGCAGAGGCCAATTGTTTGTGCTGTGCAAAGTGGCCTGCAGGCGAATGGGAGCACCTCAGAAGTGGCAATACAACGGATGTTTTCTCGACAAAGGAAAGAGAGACAGGCAAGTGGAAGGCTCTGTTGCATAGCTTGCTGTGCACTGAAGAGATCCAGCAGCATCTTTCAGTCCTACCTCTTTTGGTTTGGGAGCAGAGGCCAATTGTTCATGCTGTGCAAAGTGGCCTGCAGGCGAATGGGAGCACCTCAGAAGTGGCAATACAACGGACGTTTTCTCGACAAAGGAAAGAGAGACAGGCAAGTGGACGGCTCTGTTGCATAGCTTGCTGTGCACTGAAGAGATCCAGCAGCATCTTTCAGTCCTACCTCTTTTGGTTTGGGAGCAGAGGCCAATTGTTTGTGCTGTGCAAAGTGGCCTGCAGGCGAATGGGAGCACCTCAGAAGTGGCAATACAACGGACGTTTTCTCGACAAAGGAAAGAGAGACAGGCAAGTGGACGGCTCTGTTGCATAGCTTGCTGTGCACTGAAGAGATCCAGCAGCGTCTTTCAGTCCTACCTCTTTTGGTTTGGGAGCAGAGGCCAATTGTTTGTGCTGTGCAAAGTGGCCTGCAGGCGAATGGGAGCACCTCAGAAGTGGCAATACAACGGACGTTTTCTCGACAAAGGAAAGAGAGACAGGCAAGTGGACGGCTCTGTTGCATAGCTTGCTGTGCACTGAAGAGATCCAGCAGCATCTTTCAGTCCTACCTCTTTTGGTTTGGGAGCAGAGGCCAATTGTTTGTGCTGTGCAAAGTGGCCTGCAGGCGAATGGGAGCACCTCAGAAGTGGCAATACAACGGACGTTTTCTCGACAAAGGAAAGAGAGACAGGCAAGTGGACAGCTCTGTTGCATAGCTTGCTGTGCACTGAAGAGATCCAGCAGCATCTTTCAGTCCTACCTCTTTTGGTTTGGGAGCAGAGGCCGTTTGCGCTGTGCAAAGTGGCCTGCAGGCGAATGGGAGCACCTCAGAAGTGGCAATACAACGGATGTTTTCTCGACAAAGGAAAGAGAGACAGGCAAGTGGACGGCTCTGTTGCATAGCTTGCTGTGCACTGAAGAGATCCAGCAGCATCTTTCAGTCCTACCTCTTTTGGTTTGGGAGCAGAGGCCAATTGTTTGTGCTGTGCAAAGTGGCCTGCAGGCGAATGGGAGCACCTCAGAAGTGGCAATACAACGGACGTTTTCTCGACAAAGGAAAGAGAGACAGGAAAGTGGACGGCTCTGTTGCATAGCTTGCTGTGCACTGAAGAGATCCAGCAGCATCTTTCAGTCCTACCTCTTTTGGTTTGGGAGCAGAGGCCAATTGTTTGTGCTGTGCAAAGTGGGCTGCAGGCGAATGGGAGCACCACAGAGTGGCAATACAACGGACGTTTTCTCGACAAAGGAAAGAGAGACAGGAAAGTGGACGGCTCTGTTGCATAGCTTGCTGTGCACTGAAGAGATCCAGCAGCATCTTTCAGTCCTACCTCTTTTGGTTTGGGAGCAGAGGCCAATTGTTTGTGCTGTGCAAAGTGGCCTGCAGGCGAATGGGAGCACCTCAGAAGTGGCAATAAAAGGACGTTTTCTCGACAAAGGAAAGAGAGACAGGAAAGTGGACGGCTCTGTTGCATAGCTTGCTGTGCACTGAAGAGATCCAGCAGCATCTTTCAGTCCTACCTCTTTTGGTTTGGGAGCAGAGGCCAATTGTTTGTGCTGTGCAAAGTGGGCTGCAGGCGAATGGGAGCACCTCAGAAGTGGCAATACAACGGACGTTTTCTCGACAAAGGAAAGAGAGACAGGCAAGTGGACGGCTCTGTTGCATAGCTTGATGTGCACTGAAGAGATCCAGCAGCATCTTTCAGTCCTACCTCTTTTGGTTTGGGAGCAGAGGCCAATTGTTTGTGCTGTGCAAAGTGGCCTGCAGGCGAATGGGAGCACCTCAGAAGTGGCAATACAACGGACGTTTTCTCGACAAAGGAAAGAGAGACAGGCAAGTGGACGGCTCTGTTGCATAGCTTGCTGTGCACTGAAGAGATCCAGCAGCATCTTTCAGTCCTACCTCTTTTGGTTTGGGAGCAGAGGCCAATTGTTTGTGCTGTGCAAAGTGGCCTGCAGGCGAATGGGAGCACCTCCGAAGTGGCAATACAACGGACGTTTTCTCGACAAAGGAAAGAGAGACAGGCAAGTGGACGGCTCTGTTGCATAGCTTGCTGTGCACTGAAGAGATCCAGCAGCATCTTTCAGTCCTACCTCTTTTGGTTTGGGAGCAGAGGCCAATTGTTTGTGCTGTGCAAAGTGGGCTGCAGGCGAATGGGAGCACCTCAGAAGTGGCAATACAACGGACGTTTTCTCGACAAAGGAAAGAGAGACAGGCAAGTGGACGGCTCTGTTGCATAGCTTGCTGTGCACTGAAGAGATCCAGCAGCATCTTTCAGTCCTACCTCTTTTGGTTTGGGAGCAGAGGCCAATTGTTTGTGCTGTGCAAAGTGGCCTGCAGGCGAATGGGAGCACCTCAGAAGTGGCAATACAACGGACGTTTTCTCGACAAAGGAAAGAGAGACAGGAAAGTGGACGGCTCTGTTGCATAGCTTGCTGTGCGCTGAAGAGATCCAGCAGCATCTTTCAGTCCTACCTCTTTTGGTTTGGGAGCAGAGGCCAATTGTTTGTGCTGTGCAAAGTGGCCTGCAGGCAAATGGGAGCACCTCAGAAGTGGCAATACAACGGACGTTTTCTCGACAAAGGAAAGAGAGACAGGCAAGTGGACGGCTCTGTTGCATAGCTTGCTGTGCACTGAAGAGATCCAGCAGCGTCTTTCAGTCCTACCTCTTTTGGTTTGGGAGCAGAGGCCAATTGTTTGTGCTGTGCAAAGTGGCCTGCAGGCGAATGGGAGCACCTCAGAAGTGGCAATACAACGGATGTTTTCTCGACAAAGGAAAGAGAGACAGGCAAGTGGACAGCTCTGTTGCATAGCTTGCTGTGCACTGAAGAGATCCAGCAGCATCTTTCAGTCCTACCTCTTTTGGTTTGGGAGCAGAGGCCGTTTGTGCTGTGCAAAGTGGCCTGCAGGCGAATGGGAGCACCTCCGAAGTGGCAATACAACGGATGTTTTCTCGACAAAGGAAAGAGAGACAGGCAAGTGGACGGCTCTGTTGCATAGCTTGCTGTGCACTGAAGAGATCCAGCAGCATCTTTCAGTCCTACCTCTTTTGGTTTGGGAGCAGAGGCCAATTGTTTGTGCTGTGCAAAGTGGGCTGCAGGCGAATGGGAGCACCTCAGAAGTGGCAATACAAAGGACGTTTTCTCGACAAAGGAAAGAGAGACAGGCAAGTGGACGGCTCTGTTGCATAGCTTGCTGTGCACTGAAGAGATCCAGCAGCATCTTTCAGTCCTACCTCTTTTGGTTTGGGAGCAGAGGCCAATTGTTTGTGCTGTGCAAAGTGGGCTGCAGGCGAATGGGAGCACCACAGAGTGGCAATACAACGGACGTTTTCTCGACAAAGGAAAGAGAGACAGGCAAGTGGACGGCTCTGTTGCATAGCTTGCTGTGCACTGAAGAGATCCAGCAGCATCTTTCAGTCCTACCTCTTTTGGTTTGGGAGCAGAGGCCAATTGCTTGTGCTGTGCAAAGTGGCCTGCAGGCGAATGGGAGCACCTCAGAAGTGGCAATACAAAGGACGTTTTCTCGACAAAGGAAAGAGAGACAGGAAAGTGGACGGCTCTGTTGCATAGCTTGCTGTGCACTGAAGAGATCCAGCAGCATCTTTCAGTCCTACCTCTTTTGGTTTGGGAGCAGAGGCCAATTGTTTGTGCTGTGCAAAGTGGGCTGCAGGCGAATGGGAGCACCTCAGAAGTGGCAATACAACGGACGTTTTCTCGACAAAGGAAAGAGAGACAGGCAAGTGGACGGCTCTGTTGCATAGCTTGCTGTGCACTGAAGAGATCCAGCAGCATCTTTCAGTCCTACCTCTTTTGGTTTGGGAGCAGAGGCCAATTGTTTGTGCTGTGCAAAGTGGGCTGCAGGCGAATGGGAGCACCTCAGAAGTGGCAATACAACGGACGTTTACTCGACAAAGGAAAGAGAGACAGGAAAGTGGACGGCTCTGTTGCATAGCTTGCTGTGCACTGAAGAGATCCAGCAGCATCTTTCAGTCCTACCTCTTTTGGTTTGGGAGCAGAGGCCAATTGTTTGTGCTGTGCAAAGTGGCCTGCAGGCGAATGGGAGCACCTCAGAAGTGGCAATACAACGGATGTTTTCTCGACAAAGGAAAGAGAGACAGGCAAGTGGAAGGCTCTGTTGCATAGCTTGCTGTGCACTGAAGAGATCCAGCAGCATCTTTCAGTCCTACCTCTTTTGGTTTGGGAGCAGAGGCCAATTGTTCATGCTGTGCAAAGTGGCCTGCAGGCGAATGGGAGCACCTCAGAAGTGGCAATACAACGGACGTTTTCTCGACAAAGGAAAGAGAGACAGGCAAGTGGACGGCTCTGTTGCATAGCTTGCTGTGCACTGAAGAGATCCAGCAGCATCTTTCAGTCCTACCTCTTTTGGTTTGGGAGCAGAGGCCAATTGTTTGTGCTGTGCAAAGTGGCCTGCAGGCGAATGGGAGCACCTCAGAAGTGGCAATACAACGGACGTTTTCTCGACAAAGGAAAGAGAGACAGGCAAGTGGACGGCTCTGTTGCATAGCTTGCTGTGCACTGAAGAGATCCAGCAGCGTCTTTCAGTCCTACCTCTTTTGGTTTGGGAGCAGAGGCCAATTGTTTGTGCTGTGCAAAGTGGCCTGCAGGCGAATGGGAGCACCTCAGAAGTGGCAATACAACGGACGTTTTCTCGACAAAGGAAAGAGAGACAGGCAAGTGGACGGCTCTGTTGCATAGCTTGCTGTGCACTGAAGAGATCCAGCAGCATCTTTCAGTCCTACCTCTTTTGGTTTGGGAGCAGAGGCCAATTGTTTGTGCTGTGCAAAGTGGCCTGCAGGCGAATGGGAGCACCTCAGAAGTGGCAATACAACGGACGTTTTCTCGACAAAGGAAAGAGAGACAGGCAAGTGGACAGCTCTGTTGCATAGCTTGCTGTGCACTGAAGAGATCCAGCAGCATCTTTCAGTCCTACCTCTTTTGGTTTGGGAGCAGAGGCCGTTTGCGCTGTGCAAAGTGGCCTGCAGGCGAATGGGAGCACCTCAGAAGTGGCAATACAACGGATGTTTTCTCGACAAAGGAAAGAGAGACAGGCAAGTGGACGGCTCTGTTGCATAGCTTGCTGTGCACTGAAGAGATCCAGCAGCATCTTTCAGTCCTACCTCTTTTGGTTTGGGAGCAGAGGCCAATTGTTTGTGCTGTGCAAAGTGGCCTGCAGGCGAATGGGAGCACCTCAGAAGTGGCAATACAACGGACGTTTTCTCGACAAAGGAAAGAGAGACAGGAAAGTGGACGGCTCTGTTGCATAGCTTGCTGTGCACTGAAGAGATCCAGCAGCATCTTTCAGTCCTACCTCTTTTGGTTTGGGAGCAGAGGCCAATTGTTTGTGCTGTGCAAAGTGGGCTGCAGGCGAATGGGAGCACCACAGAGTGGCAATACAACGGACGTTTTCTCGACAAAGGAAAGAGAGACAGGAAAGTGGACGGCTCTGTTGCATAGCTTGCTGTGCACTGAAGAGATCCAGCAGCATCTTTCAGTCCTACCTCTTTTGGTTTGGGAGCAGAGGCCAATTGTTTGTGCTGTGCAAAGTGGCCTGCAGGCGAATGGGAGCACCTCAGAAGTGGCAATAAAAGGACGTTTTCTCGACAAAGGAAAGAGAGACAGGAAAGTGGACGGCTCTGTTGCATAGCTTGCTGTGCACTGAAGAGATCCAGCAGCATCTTTCAGTCCTACCTCTTTTGGTTTGGGAGCAGAGGCCAATTGTTTGTGCTGTGCAAAGTGGCCTGCAGGCGAATGGGAGCACCTCCGAAGTGGCAATACAACGGACGTTTTCTCGACAAAGGAAAGAGAGACAGGCAAGTGGACGGCTCTGTTGCATAGCTTGCTGTGCACTGAAGAGATCCAGCAGCATCTTTCAGTCCTACCTCTTTTGGTTTGGGAGCAGAGGCCAATTGTTTGTGCTGTGCAAAGTGGCCTGCAGGCGAATGGGAGCACCTCAGAAGTGGCAATACAACGGACGTTTTCTCGACAAAGGAAAGAGAGACAGGCAAGTGGACGGCTCTGTTGCATAGCTTGCTGTGCACTGAAGAGATCCAGCAGCATCTTTCAGTCCTACCTCTTTTGGTTTGGGAGCAGAGGCCAATTGTTTGTGCTGTGCAAAGTGGCCTGCAGGCGAATGGGAGCACCTCAGAAGTGGCAATACAACGGATGTTTTCTCGACAAAGGAAAGAGAGACAGGCAAGTGGAAGGCTCTGTTGCATAGCTTGCTGTGCACTGAAGAGATCCAGCAGCATCTTTCAGTCCTACCTCTTTTGGTTTGGGAGCAGAGGCCAATTGTTCATGCTGTGCAAAGTGGCCTGCAGGCGAATGGGAGCACCTCAGAAGTGGCAATACAACGGACGTTTTCTCGACAAAGGAAAGAGAGACAGGCAAGTGGACGGCTCTGTTGCATAGCTTGCTGTGCACTGAAGAGATCCAGCAGCATCTTTCAGTCCTACCTCTTTTGGTTTGGGAGCAGAGGCCAATTGTTTGTGCTGTGCAAAGTGGCCTGCAGGCGAATGGGAGCACCTCAGAAGTGGCAATACAACGGACGTTTTCTCGACAAAGGAAAGAGAGACAGGAAAGTGGACGGCTCTGTTGCATAGCTTGCTGTGCACTGAAGAGATCCAGCAGCGTCTTTCAGTCCTACCTCTTTTGGTTTGGGAGCAGAGGCCAATTGTTTGTGCTGTGCAAAGTGGGCTGCAGGCGAATGGGAGCACCTCAGAAGTGGCAATACAACGGACGTTTTCTCGACAAAGGAAAGAGAGACAGGCAAGTGGACGGCTCTGTTGCATAGCTTGCTGTGCACTGAAGAGATCCAGCAGCATCTTTCAGTCCTACCTCTTTTGGTTTGGGAGCAGAGGCCAATTGTTTGTGCTGTGCAAAGTGGGCTGCAGGCGAATGGGAGCACCTCAGAAGTGGCAATACAACGGACGTTTTCTCGACAAAGGAAAGAGAGACAGGCAAGTGGACGGCTCTGTTGCATAGCTTGATGTGCACTGAAGAGATCCAGCAGCATCTTTCAGTCCTACCTCTTTTGGTTTGGGAGCAGAGGCCAATTGTTTGTGCTGTGCAAAGTGGCCTGCAGGCGAATGGGAGCACCTCAGAAGTGGCAATACAACGGACGTTTTCTCGACAAAGGAAAGAGAGACAGGAAAGTGGACGGCTCTGTTGCATAGCTTGCTGTGCACTGAAGAGATCCAGCAGCATCTTTCAGTCCTACCTCTTTTGGTTTGGGAGCAGAGGCCAATTGTTTGTGCTGTGCAAAGTGGCCTGCAGGCGAATGGGAGCACCTCCGAAGTGGCAATACAACGGACGTTTTCTCGACAAAGGAAAGAGAGACAGGCAAGTGGACGGCTCTGTTGCATAGCTTGCTGTGCACTGAAGAGATCCAGCAGCATCTTTCAGTCCTACCTCTTTTGGTTTGGGAGCAGAGGCCAATTGTTTGTGCTGTGCAAAGTGGGCTGCAGGCGAATGGGAGCACCTCAGAAGTGGCAATACAACGGACGTTTTCTCGACAAAGGAAAGAGAGACAGGCAAGTGGACGGCTCTGTTGCATAGCTTGCTGTGCACTGAAGAGATCCAGCAGCATCTTTCAGTCCTACCTCTTTTGGTTTGGGAGCAGAGGCCAATTGTTTGTGCTGTGCAAAGTGGGCTGCAGGCGAATGGGAGCACCTCAGAAGTGGCAATACAACGGACGTTTTCTCGACAAAGGAAAGAGAGACAGGAAAGTGGACGGCTCTGTTGCATAGCTTGCTGTGCGCTGAAGAGATCCAGCAGCATCTTTCAGTCCTACCTCTTTTGGTTTGGGAGCAGAGGCCAATTGTTTGTGCTGTGCAAAGTGGGCTGCAGGCAAATGGGAGCACCTCAGAAGTGGCAATACAACGGACGTTTTCTCGACAAAGGAAAGAGAGACAGGAAAGTGGACGGCTCTGTTGCATAGCTTGCTGTGCACTGAAGAGATCCAGCAGCGTCTTTCAGTCCTACCTCTTTTGGTTTGGGAGCAGAGGCCAATTGTTTGTGCTGTGCAAAGTGGGCTGCAGGCAAATGGGAGCACCTCAGAAGTGGCAATACAACGGACGTTTTCTCGACAAAGGAAAGAGAGACAGGCAAGTGGACGGCTCTGTTGCATAGCTTGCTGTGCACTGAAGAGATCCAGCAGCATCTTTCAGTCCTACCTCTTTTGGTTTGGGAGCAGAGGCCAATTGTTTGTGCTGTGCAAAGTGGCCTGCAGGCGAATGGGAGCACCTCAGAAGTGGCAATACAACGGACGTTTTCTCGACAAAGGAAAGAGAGACAGGCAAGTGGACAGCTCTGTTGCATAGCTTGCTGTGCACTGAAGAGATCCAGCAGCATCTTTCAGTCCTACCTCTTTTGGTTTGGGAGCAGAGGCCGTTTGCGCTGTGCAAAGTGGCCTGCAGGCGAATGGGAGCACCTCAGAAGTGGCAATACAACGGATGTTTTCTCGACAAAGGAAAGAGAGACAGGCAAGTGGACGGCTCTGTTGCATAGCTTGCTGTGCACTGAAGAGATCCAGCAGCATCTTTCAGTCCTACCTCTTTTGGTTTGGGAGCAGAGGCCAATTGTTTGTGCTGTACAAAGTGGCCTGCAGGCGAATGGGAGCACCTCAGAAGTGGCAATACAACGGACGTTTTCTCGACAAAGGAAAGAGAGACAGGAAAGTGGACGGCTCTGTTGCATAGCTTGCTGTGCACTGAAGAGATCCAGCAGCATCTTTCAGTCCTACCTCTTTTGGTTTGGGAGCAGAGGCCAATTGTTTGTGCTGTGCAAAGTGGGCTGCAGGCGAATGGGAGCACCACAGAGTGGCAATACAACGGACGTTTTCTCGACAAAGGAAAGAGAGACAGGAAAGTGGACGGCTCTGTTGCATAGCTTGCTGTGCACTGAAGAGATCCAGCAGCATCTTTCAGTCCTACCTCTTTTGGTTTGGGAGCAGAGGCCAATTGTTTGTGCTGTGCAAAGTGGCCTGCAGGCGAATGGGAGCACCTCAGAAGTGGCAATAAAAGGACGTTTTCTCGACAAAGGAAAGAGAGACAGGAAAGTGGACGGCTCTGTTGCATAGCTTGCTGTGCACTGAAGAGATCCAGCAGCATCTTTCAGTCCTACCTCTTTTGGTTTGGGAGCAGAGGCCAATTGTTTGTGCTGTGCAAAGTGGCCTGCAGGCGAATGGGAGCACCTCCGAAGTGGCAATACAACGGACGTTTTCTCGACAAAGGAAAGAGAGACAGGCAAGTGGACGGCTCTGTTGCATAGCTTGCTGTGCACTGAAGAGATCCAGCAGCATCTTTCAGTCCTACCTCTTTTGGTTTGGGAGCAGAGGCCAATTGTTTGTGCTGTGCAAAGTGGCCTGCAGGCGAATGGGAGCACCTCAGAAGTGGCAATACAACGGACGTTTTCTCGACAAAGGAAAGAGAGACAGGCAAGTGGACGGCTCTGTTGCATAGCTTGCTGTGCACTGAAGAGATCCAGCAGCATCTTTCAGTCCTACCTCTTTTGGTTTGGGAGCAGAGGCCAATTGTTTGTGCTGTGCAAAGTGGCCTGCAGGCGAATGGGAGCACCTCAGAAGTGGCAATACAACGGATGTTTTCTCGACAAAGGAAAGAGAGACAGGCAAGTGGAAGGCTCTGTTGCATAGCTTGCTGTGCACTGAAGAGATCCAGCAGCATCTTTCAGTCCTACCTCTTTTGGTTTGGGAGCAGAGGCCAATTGTTCATGCTGTGCAAAGTGGCCTGCAGGCGAATGGGAGCACCTCAGAAGTGGCAATACAACGGACGTTTTCTCGACAAAGGAAAGAGAGACAGGCAAGTGGACGGCTCTGTTGCATAGCTTGCTGTGCACTGAAGAGATCCAGCAGCATCTTTCAGTCCTACCTCTTTTGGTTTGGGAGCAGAGGCCAATTGTTTGTGCTGTGCAAAGTGGCCTGCAGGCGAATGGGAGCACCTCAGAAGTGGCAATACAACGGACGTTTTCTCGACAAAGGAAAGAGAGACAGGAAAGTGGACGGCTCTGTTGCATAGCTTGCTGTGCACTGAAGAGATCCAGCAGCGTCTTTCAGTCCTACCTCTTTTGGTTTGGGAGCAGAGGCCAATTGTTTGTGCTGTGCAAAGTGGGCTGCAGGTGAATGGGAGCACCTCAGAAGTGGCAATACAACGGACGTTTTCTCGACAAAGGAAAGAGAGACAGGCAAGTGGACGGCTCTGTTGCATAGCTTGCTGTGCACTGAAGAGATCCAGCAGCATCTTTCAGTCCTACCTCTTTTGGTTTGGGAGCAGAGGCCAATTGTTTGTGCTGTGCAAAGTGGGCTGCAGGCGAATGGGAGCACCTCAGAAGTGGCAATACAACGGACGTTTTCTCGACAAAGGAAAGAGAGACAGGCAAGTGGACGGCTCTGTTGCATAGCTTGATGTGCACTGAAGAGATCCAGCAGCATCTTTCAGTCCTACCTCTTTTGGTTTGGGAGCAGAGGCCAATTGTTTGTGCTGTGCAAAGTGGCCTGCAGGCGAATGGGAGCACCTCAGAAGTGGCAATACAACGGACGTTTTCTCGACAAAGGAAAGAGAGACAGGAAAGTGGACGGCTCTGTTGCATAGCTTGCTGTGCACTGAAGAGATCCAGCAGCATCTTTCAGTCCTACCTCTTTTGGTTTGGGAGCAGAGGCCAATTGTTTGTGCTGTGCAAAGTGGCCTGCAGGCGAATGGGAGCACCTCCGAAGTGGCAATACAACGGACGTTTTCTCGACAAAGGAAAGAGAGACAGGCAAGTGGACGGCTCTGTTGCATAGCTTGCTGTGCACTGAAGAGATCCAGCAGCATCTTTCAGTCCTACCTCTTTTGGTTTGGGAGCAGAGGCCAATTGTTTGTGCTGTGCAAAGTGGGCTGCAGGCGAATGGGAGCACCTCAGAAGTGGCAATACAACGGACGTTTTCTCGACAAAGGAAAGAGAGACAGGCAAGTGGACGGCTCTGTTGCATAGCTTGCTGTGCACTGAAGAGATCCAGCAGCATCTTTCAGTCCTACCTCTTTTGGTTTGGGAGCAGAGGCCAATTGTTTGTGCTGTGCAAAGTGGCCTGCAGGCGAATGGGAGCACCTCAGAAGTGGCAATACAACGGACGTTTTCTCGACAAAGGAAAGAGAGACAGGAAAGTGGACGGCTCTGTTGCATAGCTTGCTGTGCGCTGAAGAGATCCAGCAGCATCTTTCAGTCCTACCTCTTTTGGTTTGGGAGCAGAGGCCAATTGTTTGTGCTGTGCAAAGTGGGCTGCAGGCAAATGGGAGCACCTCAGAAGTGGCAATACAACGGACGTTTTCTCGACAAAGGAAAGAGAGACAGGAAAGTGGACGGCTCTGTTGCATAGCTTGCTGTGCACTGAAGAGATCCAGCAGCGTCTTTCAGTCCTACCTCTTTTGGTTTGGGAGCAGAGGCCAATTGTTTGTGCTGTGCAAAGTGGGCTGCAGGCAAATGGGAGCACCTCAGAAGTGGCAATACAACGGACGTTTTCTCGACAAAGGAAAGAGAGACAGGCAAGTGGACGGCTCTGTTGCATAGCTTGCTGTGCACTGAAGAGATCCAGCAGCATCTTTCAGTCCTACCTCTTTTGGTTTGGGAGCAGAGGCCAATTGTTTGTGCTGTGCAAAGTGGCCTGCAGGCGAATGGGAGCACCTCAGAAGTGGCAATACAACGGACGTTTTCTCGACAAAGGAAAGAGAGACAGGAAAGTGGACGGCTCTGTTGCATAGCTTGCTGTGCACTGAAGAGATCCAGCAGCATCTTTCAGTCCTACCTCTTTTGGTTTGGGAGCAGAGGCCAATTGTTTGTGCTGTGCAAAGTGGGCTGCAGGCGAATGGGAGCACCTCAGAAGTGGCAATACAACGGACGTTTTCTCGACAAAGGAAAGAGAGACAGGCAAGTGGATGGCTCTGTTGCATAGCTTGCTGTGCACTGAAGAGATCCAGCAGCGTCTTTCAGTCCTACCTCTTTTGGTTTGGGAGCAGAGGCCAATTGTTTGTGCTGTGCAAAGTGGCCTGCAGGCGAATGGGAGCACCTCAGAAGTGGCAATACAACGGACGTTTTCTCGACAAAGGAAAGAGAGACAGGCAAGTGGACGGCTCTGTTGCATAGCTTGCTGTGCACTGAAGAGATCCAGCAGCATCTTTCAGTCCTACCTCTTTTGGTTTGGGAGCAGAGGCCAATTGTTTGTGCTGTGCAAAGTGGCCTGCAGGCGAATGGGAGCACCTCAGAAGTGGCAATACAACGGACGTTTTCTCGACAAAGGAAAGAGAGACAGGCAAGTGGACGGCTCTGTTGCATAGCTTGCTGTGTACTGAAGAGATCCAGCAGCGTCTTTCAGTCCTACCTCTTTTGGTTTGGGAGCAGAGGCCAATTGCTTGTGCTGTGCAAAGTGGCCTGCAGGCGAATGGGAGCACCTCAGAAGTGGCAATACAACGGACATTTTCTCGACAAAGGAAAGAGAGACAGGCAAGTGGACGGCTCTGTTGCATAGCTTGCTGTGCACTGAAGAGATCCAGCAGCATCTTTCAGTCCTACCTCTTTTGGTTTGGGAGCAGAGGCCAATTGTTTGTGCTGTGCAAAGTGGCCTGCAGGCGAATGGGAGCACCTCAGAAGTGGCAATACAACGGATGTTTTCTCGACAAAGGAAAGAGAGACAGGCAAGTGGACAGCTCTGTTGCATAGCTTGCTGTGCACTGAAGAGATCCAGCAGCATCTTTCAGTCCTACCTCTTTTGGTTTGGGAGCAGAGGCCGTTTGTGCTGTGCAAAGTGGCCTGCAGGCGAATGGGAGCACCTCAGAAGTGGCAATACAACGGATGTTTTCTCGGCAAAGGAAAGAGAGACAGGAAAGTGGACGGCTCTGTTGCATAGCTTGCTGTGCACTGAAGAGATCCAGCAGCATCTTTCAGTCCTACCTCTTTTGGTTTGGGAGCAGAGGCCAATTGTTTGTGCTGTGCAAAGTGGCCTGCAGGCGAATGGGAGCACCTCAGAAGTGGCAATACAACGGACGTTTTCTCGACAAAGGAAAGAGAGACAGGCAAGTGGACGGCTCTGTTGCATAGCTTGCTGTGCACTGAAGAGATCCAGCAGCATCTTTCAGTCCTACCTCTTTTGGTTTGGGAGCAGAGGCCAATTGTTTGCGCTGTGCAAAGTGGCCTGCAGGCGAATGGGAGCACCTCAGAAGTGGCAATACAACGGACGTTTTCTCGACAAAGGAAAGAGAGACAGGCAAGTGGACGGCTCTGTTGCATAGCTTGCTGTGCACTGAAGAGATCCAGCAGCATCTTTCAGTCCTACCTCTTTTGGTTTGGGAGCAGAGGCCAATTGTTTGTGCTGTGCAAAGTGGGCTGCAGGCGAATGGGAGCACCTCCGAAGTGGCAATACAACGGACGTTTTCTCGACAAAGGAAAGAGAGACAGGCAAGTGGACGGCTCTGTTGCATAGCTTGCTGTGCACTGAAGAGATCCAGCAGCGTCTTTCAGTCCTACCTCTTTTGGTTTGGGAGCAGAGGCCAATTGTTTGTGCTGTGCAAAGTGGCCTGCAGGCGAATGGGAGCACCTCAGAAGTGGCAATACAACGGACGTTTTCTCGACAAAGGAAAGAGAGACAGGCAAGTGGACGGCTCTGTTGCATAGCTTGCTGTGCACTGAAGAGATCCAGCAGCATCTTTCAGTCCTACCTCTTTTGGTTTGGGAGCAGAGGCCGTTTGTGCTGTGCAAAGTGGCCTGCAGGCGAATGGGAGCACCTCAGAAGTGGCAATACAACGGACGTTTTCTCGACAAAGGAAAGAGAGACAGGCAAGTGGACGGCTCTGTTGCATAGCTTGCTGTGCACTGAAGAGATCCAGCAGCGTCTTTCAGTCCTACCTCTTTTGGTTTGGGAGCAGAGGCCAATTGCTTGTGCTGTGCAAAGTGGCCTGCAGGCGAATGGGAGCACCTCAGAAGTGGCAATACAACGGACATTTTCTCGACAAAGGAAAGAGAGACAGGCAAGTGGACGGCTCTGTTGCATAGCTTGCTGTGCACTGAAGAGATCCAGCAGCATCTTTCAGTCCTACCTCTTTTGGTTTGGGAGCAGAGGCCAATTGTTTGTGCTGTGCAAAGTGGGCTGCAGGCGAATGGGAGCACCACAGAGTGGCAATACAACGGACGTTTTCTCGACAAAGGAAAGAGAGACAGGCAAGTGGACGGCTCTGTTGCATAGCTTGCTGTGCACTGAAGAGATCCAGCAGCATCTTTCAGTCCTACCTCTTTTGGTTTGGGAGCAGAGGCCAATTGCTTGTGCTGTGCAAAGTGGCCTGCAGGCGAATGGGAGCACCTCAGAAGTGGCAATACAAAGGACGTTTTCTCGACAAAGGAAAGAGAGACAGGAAAGTGGACGGCTCTGTTGCATAGCTTGCTGTGCACTGAAGAGATCCAGCAGCATCTTTCAGTCCTACCTCTTTTGGTTTGGGAGCAGAGGCCAATTGTTTGTGCTGTGCAAAGTGGCCTGCAGGCGAATGGGAGCACCTCAGAAGTGGCAATACAACGGACGTTTTCTCGACAAAGGAAAGAGAGACAGGCAAGTGGAAGGCTCTGTTGCATAGCTTGCTGTGCACTGAAGAGATCCAGCAGCATCTTTCAGTCCTACCTCTTTTGGTTTGGGAGCAGAGGCCAATTGTTTGTGCTGTGCAAACTGGGCTGCAGGCGAATGGGAGCACCTCAGAAGTGGCAATACAACGGACGTTTTCTCGACAAAGGAAAGAGAGACAGGAAAGTGGACGGCTCTGTTGCATAGCTTGCTGTGCACTGAAGAGATCCAGCAGCATCTTTCAGTCCTACCTCTTTTGGTTTGGGAGCAGAGGCCAATTGTTTGTGCTGTGCAAAGTGGCCTGCAGGCGAATGGGAGCACCTCAGAAGTGGCAATACAACGGATGTTTTCTCGACAAAGGAAAGAGAGACAGGCAAGTGGAAGGCTCTGTTGCATAGCTTGCTGTGCACTGAAGAGATCCAGCAGCATCTTTCAGTCCTACCTCTTTTGGTTTGGGAGCAGAGGCCAATTGTTCATGCTGTGCAAAGTGGCCTGCAGGCGAATGGGAGCACCTCAGAAGTGGCAATACAACGGACGTTTTCTCGACAAAGGAAAGAGAGACAGGCAAGTGGACAGCTCTGTTGCATAGCTTGCTGTGCACTGAAGAGATCCAGCAGCATCTTTCAGTCCTACCTCTTTTGGTTTGGGAGCAGAGGCCAATTGTTTGTGCTGTGCAAAGTGGGCTGCAGGCGAATGGGAGCACCTCAGAAGTGGCAATACAACGGACGTTTTCTCGACAAAGGAAAGAGAGACAGGCAAGTGGACGGCTCTGTTGCATAGCTTGCTGTGCACTGAAGAGATCCAGCAGCATCTTTCAGTCCTACCTCTTTTGGTTTGGGAGCAGAGGCCAATTGTTTGTGCTGTGCAAAGTGGCCTGCAGGCGAATGGGAGCACCTCAGAAGTGGCAATACAACGGACGTTTTCTCGACAAAGGAAAGAGAGACAGGAAAGTGGACGGCTCTGTTGCATAGCTTGCTGTGCGCTGAAGAGATCCAGCAGCATCTTTCAGTCCTACCTCTTTTGGTTTGGGAGCAGAGGCCAATTGTTTGTGCTGTGCAAAGTGGGCTGCAGGCAAATGGGAGCACCTCAGAAGTGGCAATACAACGGACGTTTTCTCGACAAAGGAAAGAGAGACAGGAAAGTGGACGGCTCTGTTGCATAGCTTGCTGTGCACTGAAGAGATCCAGCAGCGTCTTTCAGTCCTACCTCTTTTGGTTTGGGAGCAGAGGCCAATTGTTTGTGCTGTGCAAAGTGGGCTGCAGGCAAATGGGAGCACCTCAGAAGTGGCAATACAACGGACGTTTTCTCGACAAAGGAAAGAGAGACAGGCAAGTGGACGGCTCTGTTGCATAGCTTGCTGTGCACTGAAGAGATCCAGCAGCATCTTTCAGTCCTACCTCTTTTGGTTTGGGAGCAGAGGCCAATTGTTTGTGCTGTGCAAAGTGGCCTGCAGGCGAATGGGAGCACCTCAGAAGTGGCAATACAACGGACGTTTTCTCGACAAAGGAAAGAGAGACAGGCAAGTGGACGGCTCTGTTGCATAGCTTGCTGTGCACTGAAGAGATCCAGCAGCATCTTTCAGTCCTACCTCTTTTGGTTTGGGAGCAGAGGCCAATTGTTTGTGCTGTGCAAAGTGGGCTGCAGGCGAATGGGAGCACCTCAGAAGTGGCAATACAACGGACGTTTTCTCGACAAAGGAAAGAGAGACAGGCAAGTGGACGGCTCTGTTGCATAGCTTGCTGTGCACTGAAGAGATCCAGCAGCATCTTTCAGTCCTACCTCTTTTGGTTTGGGAGCAGAGGCCAATTGTTTGTGCTGTGCAAAGTGGCCTGCAGGCGAATGGGAGCACCTCCGAAGTGGCAATACAACGGACGTTTTCTCGACAAAGGAAAGAGAGACAGGCAAGTGGACGGCTCTGTTGCATAGCTTGCTGTGCACTGAAGAGATCCAGCAGCATCTTTCAGTCCTACCTCTTTTGGTTTGGGAGCAGAGGCCAATTGTTTGTGCTGTGCAAAGTGGGCTGCAGGCGAATGGGAGCACCTCAGAAGTGGCAATACAACGGACGTTTTCTCGACAAAGGAAAGAGAGACAGGCAAGTGGACGGCTCTGTTGCATAGCTTGCTGTGCACTGAAGAGATCCAGCAGCATCTTTCAGTCCTACCTCTTTTGGTTTGGGAGCAGAGGCCAATTGTTTGTGCTGTGCAAAGTGGCCTGCAGGCGAATGGGAGCACCTCAGAACTGGCAATACAACGGACGTTTTCTCGACAAAGGAAAGAGAGACAGGCAAGTGGACGGCTCTGTTGCATAGCTTGCTGTGCGCTGAAGAGATCCAGCAGCATCTTTCAGTCCTACCTCTTTTGGTTTGGGAGCAGAGGCCAATTGTTTGTGCTGTGCAAAGTGGGCTGCAGGTGAATGGGAGCACCTCAGAAGTGGCAATACAACGGACGTTTTCTCGACAAAGGAAAGAGAGACAGGCAAGTGGACGGCTCTGTTGCATAGCTTGCTGTGCACTGAAGAGATCCAGCAGCGTCTTTCAGTCCTACCTCTTTTGGTTTGGGAGCAGAGGCCAATTGTTTGTGCTGTGCAAAGTGGGCTGCAGGCAAATGGGAGCACCTCAGAAGTGGCAATACAACGGACGTTTTCTCGACAAAGGAAAGAGAGACAGGCAAGTGGACGGCTCTGTTGCATAGCTTGCTGTGCACTGAAGAGATCCAGCAGCATCTTTCAGTCCTACCTCTTTTGGTTTGGGAGCAGAGGCCAATTGTTTGTGCTGTGCAAAGTGGCCTGCAGGCGAATGGGAGCACCTCAGAAGTGGCAATACAACGGACGTTTTCTCGACAAAGGAAAGAGAGACAGGAAAGTGGACGGCTCTGTTGCATAGCTTGCTGTGCACTGAAGAGATCCAGCAGCATCTTTCAGTCCTACCTCTTTTGGTTTGGGAGCAGAGGCCAATTGTTTGTGCTGTGCAAAGTGGCCTGCAGGCGAATGGGAGCACCTCAGAAGTGGCAATACAACGGACGTTTTCTCGACAAAGGAAAGAGAGACAGGCAAGTGGACGGCTCTGTTGCATAGCTTGCTGTGCACTGAAGAGATCCAGCAGCATCTTTCAGTCCTACCTCTTTTGGTTTGGGAGCAGAGGCCAATTGTTTGTGCTGTGCAAAGTGGCCTGCAGGCGAATGGGAGCACCTCAGAAGTGGCAATACAACGGACGTTTTCTCGACAAAGGAAAGAGAGACAGGCAAGTGGACGGCTCTGTTGCATAGCTTGCTGTGCACTGAAGAGATCCAGCAGCATCTTTCAGTCCTACCTCTTTTGGTTTGGGAGCAGAGGCCAATTGTTTGTGCTGTGCAAAGTGGCCTGCAGGCGAATGGGAGCACCTCAGAAGTGGCAATACAACGGATGTTTTCTCGACAAAGGAAAGAGAGACAGGCAAGTGGACGGCTCTGTTGCATAGCTTGCTGTGCACTGAAGAGATCCAGCAGCATCTTTCAGTCCTACCTCTTTTGGTTTGGGAGCAGAGGCCAATTGTTTGTGCTGTGCAAAGTGGCCTGCAGGCGAATGGGAGCACCTCAGAAGTGGCAATACAACGGACGTTTTCTCGACAAAGGAAAGAGAGACAGGCAAGTGGACGGCTCTGTTGCATAGCTTGCTGTGCACTGAAGAGATCCAGCAGCATCTTTCAGTCCTACCTCTTTTGGTTTGGGAGCAGAGGCCAATTGTTTGTGCTGTGCAAAGTGGCCTGCAGGCGAATGGGAGCACCTCAGAAGTGGCAATACAACGGATGTTTTCTCGACAAAGGAAAGAGAGACAGGCAAGTGGACGGCTCTGTTGCATAGCTTGCTGTGCACTGAAGAGATCCAGCAGCGTCTTTCAGTCCTACCTCTTTTGGTTTGGGAGCAGAGGCCAATTGCTTGTGCTGTGCAAAGTGGCCTGCAGGCGAATGGGAGCACCTCAGAAGTGGCAATACAACGGACATTTTCTCGACAAAGGAAAGAGAGACAGGAAAGTGGACGGCTCTGTTGCATAGCTTGCTGTGCACTGAAGAGATCCAGCAGCATCTTTCAGTCCTACCTCTTTTGGTTTGGGAGCAGAGGCCAATTGTTTGTGCTGTGCAAAGTGGCCTGCAGGCGAATGGGAGCACCTCAGAAGTGGCAATACAACGGATGTTTTCTCGACAAAGGAAAGAGAGACAGGCAAGTGGACAGCTCTGTTGCATAGCTTGCTGTGCACTGAAGAGATCCAGCAGCATCTTTCAGTCCTACCTCTTTTGGTTTGGGAGCAGAGGCCGTTTGTGCTGTGCAAAGTGGCCCGCAGGCGAATGGGAGCACCTCCGAAGTGGCAATACAACGGATGTTTTCTCGAAAAAGGAAAGAGAGACAGGCAAGTGGACGGCTCTGTTGCATAGCTTGCTGTGCACTGAAGAGATCCAGCAGCATCTTTCAGTCCTACCTCTTTTGGTTTGGGAGCAGAGGCCAATTGTTTGTGCTGTGCAAAGTGGCCTGCAGGCGAATGGGAGCACCTCAGAAGTGGCAATACAACGGACGTTTTCTCGACAAAGGAAAGAGAGACAGGCAAGTGGACGGCTCTGTTGCATAGCTTGCTGTGCACTGAAGAGATCCAGCAGCATCTTTCAGTCCTACCTCTTTTGGTTTGGGAGCAGAGGCCAATTGTTTGTGCTGTGCAAAGTGGCCTGCAGGCGAATGGGAGCACCTCCGAAGTGGCAATACAACGGATGTTTTCTCGACAAAGGAAAGAGAGACAGGCAAGTGGAAGGCTCTGTTGCATAGCTTGCTGTGCACTGAAGAGATCCAGCAGCATCTTTCAGTCCTACCTCTTTTGGTTTGGGAGCAGAGGCCAATTGTTTGTGCTGTGCAAAGTGGGCTGCAGGCGAATGGGAGCACCTCAGAAGTGGCAATACAACGGACGTTTTCTCGACAAAGGAAAGAGAGACAGGCAAGTGGACGGCTCTGTTGCATAGCTTGCTGTGCACTGAAGAGATCCAGCAGCATCTTTCAGTCCTACCTCTTTTGGTTTGGGAGCAGAGGCCAATTGTTTGTGCTGTGCAAAGTGGCCTGCAGGCGAATGGGAGCACCTCAGAAGTGGCAATACAACGGACGTTTTCTCGACAAAGGAAAGAGAGACAGGAAAGTGGACGGCTCTGTTGCATAGCTTGCTGTGCACTGAAGAGATCCAGCAGCGTCTTTCAGTCCTACCTCTTTTGGTTTGGGAGCAGAGGCCAATTGTTTGTGCTGTGCAAAGTGGCCTGCAGGCGAATGGGAGCACCTCAGAAGTGGCAATACAACGGACGTTTTCTCGACAAAGGAAAGAGAGACAGGCAAGTGGACGGCTCTGTTGCATAGCTTGCTGTGCACTGAAGAGATCCAGAAGCATCTTTCAGTCCTACCTCTTTTGGTTTGGGAGCAGAGGCCAATTGTTTGTGCTGTGCAAAGTGGCCTGCAGGCGAATGGGAGCACCTCAGAAGTGGCAATACAACGGACGTTTTTTCGACAAAGGAAAGAGAGACAGGCAAGTGGACAGCTCTGTTGCATAGCTTGCTGTGCACTGAAGAGATCCAGCAGCATCTTTCAGTCCTACCTCTTTTGGTTTGGGAGCAGAGGCCAATTGTTTGTGCTGTGCAAAGTGGGCTGCAGGCGAATGGGAGCACCACAGAGTGGCAATACAACGGACGTTTTCTCGACAAAGGAAAGAGAGACAGGAAAGTGGACGGCTCTGTTGCATAGCTTGCTGTGCACTGAAGAGATCCAGCAGCATCTTTCAGTCCTACCTCTTTTGGTTTGGGAGCAGAGGCCAATTGTTTGTGCTGTGCAAAGTGGCCTGCAGGCGAATGGGATCACCTCAGAAGTGGCAATACAAAGGACGTTTTCTCGACAAAGGAAAGAGAGACAGGAAAGTGGACGGCTCTGTTGCATAGCTTGCTGTGCACTGAAGAGATCCAGCAGCATCTTTCAGTCCTACCTCTTTTGGTTTGGGAGCAGAGGCCAATTGTTTGTGCTGTGCAAAGTGGCCTGCAGGCGAATGGGAGCACCTCCGAAGTGGCAATACAACGGACGTTTTCTCGACAAAGGAAAGAGAGACAGGCAAGTGGACGGCTCTGTTGCATAGCTTGCTGTGCACTGAAGAGATCCAGCAGCGTCTTTCAGTCCTACCTCTTTTGGTTTGGGAGCAGAGGCCAATTGTTTGTGCTGTGCAAAGTGGGCTGCAGGCGAATGGGAGCACCTCAGAAGTGGCAATACAACGGACGTTTTCTCGACAAAGGAAAGAGAGACAGGCAAGTGGACGGCTCTGTTGCATAGCTTGCTGTGCACTGAAGAGATCCAGCAGCATCTTTCAGTCCTACCTCTTTTGGTTTGGGAGCAGAGGCCAATTGTTTGTGCTGTGCAAAGTGGCCTGCAGGCGAATGGGAGCACCTCAGAAGTGGCAATACAACGGACGTTTTCTCGACAAAGGAAAGAGAGACAGGCAAGTGGACGGCTCTGTTGCATAGCTTGCTGTGCACTGAAGAGATCCAGCAGCGTCTTTCAGTCCTACCTCTTTTGGTTTGGGAGCAGAGGCCAATTGTTTGTGCTGTGCAAAGTGGGCTGCAGGCGAATGGGAGCACCTCAGAAGTGGCAATACAACGGACGTTTTCTCGACAAAGGAAAGAGAGACAGGAAAGTGGACGGCTCTGTTGCATAGCTTGCTGTGCACTGAAGAGATCCAGCAGCATCTTTCAGTCCTACCTCTTTTGGTTTGGGAGCAGAGGCCAATTGTTTGTGCTGTGCAAAGTGGCCTGCAGGCGAATGGGAGCACCTCAGAAGTGGCAATACAACGGACGTTTTCTCGACAAAGGAAAGAGAGACAGGCAAGTGGACGGCTCTGTTGCATAGCTTGCTGTGCACTGAAGAGATCCAGCAGCGTCTTTCAGTCCTACCTCTTTTGGTTTGGGAGCAGAGGCCGTTTGTGCTGTGCAAAGTGGGCTGCAGGCGAATGGGAGCACCTCAGAAGTGGCAATACAACGGACGTTTTCTCGACAAAGGAAAGAGAGACAGGAAAGTGGACGGCTCTGTTGCATAGCTTGCTGTGCACTGAAGAGATCCAGCAGCATCTTTCAGTCCTACCTCTTTTGGTTTGGGAGCAGAGGCCAATTGTTTGTGCTGTGCAAAGTGGCCTGCAGGCGAATGGGAGCACCTCCGAAGTGGCAATACAACGGACGTTTTCTCGACAAAGGAAAGAGAGACAGGCAAGTGGACGGCTCTGTTGCATAGCTTGCTGTGCACTGAAGAGATCCAGCAGCATCTTTCAGTCCTACCTCTTTTGGTTTGGGAGCAGAGGCCAATTGTTTGTGCTGTGCAAAGTGGCCTGCAGGCGAATGGGAGCACCTCAGAAGTGGCAATACAACGGACGTTTTCTCGACAAAGGAAAGAGAGACAGGCAAGTGGACGGCTCTGTTGCATAGCTTGCTGTGCACTGAAGAGATCCAGCAGCGTCTTTCAGTCCTACCTCTTTTGGTTTGGGAGCAGAGGCCAATTGCTTGTGCTGTGCAAAGTGGCCTGCAGGCGAATGGGAGCACCTCAGAAGTGGCAATACAACGGATGTTTTCTCGACAAAGGAAAGAGAGACAGGCAAGTGGACGGCTCTGTTGCATAGCTTGCTGTGCACTGAAGAGATCCAGCAGCGTCTTTCAGTCCTACCTCTTTTGGTTTGGGAGCAGAGGCCGTTTGTGCTGTGCAAAGTGGGCTGCAGGCGAATGGGAGCACCTCAGAAGTGGCAATACAACGGACGTTTTCTCGACAAAGGAAAGAGAGACAGGAAAGTGGACGGCTCTGTTGCATAGCTTGCTGTGCACTGAAGAGATCCAGCAGCATCTTTCAGTCCTACCTCTTTTGGTTTGGGAGCAGAGGCCAATTGTTTGTGCTGTGCAAAGTGGCCTGCAGGCGAATGGGAGCACCTCCGAAGTGGCAATACAACGGACGTTTTCTCGACAAAGGAAAGAGAGACAGGCAAGTGGACGGCTCTGTTGCATAGCTTGCTGTGCACTGAAGAGATCCAGCAGCATCTTTCAGTCCTACCTCTTTTGGTTTGGGAGCAGAGGCCAATTGTTTGTGCTGTGCAAAGTGGGCTGCAGGCGAATGGGAGCACCTCAGAAGTGGCAATACAACGGACGTTTTCTCGACAAAGGAAAGAGAGACAGGCAAGTGGACGGCTCTGTTGCATAGCTTGCTGTGCACTGAAGAGATCCAGCAGCGTCTTTCAGTCCTACCTCTTTTGGTTTGGGAGCAGAGGCCAATTGCTTGTGCTGTGCAAAGTGGCCTGCAGGCGAATGGGAGCACCTCAGAAGTGGCAATACAACGGATGTTTTCTCGACAAAGGAAAGAGAGACAGGCAAGTGGACAGCTCTGTTGCATAGCTTGCTGTGCACTGAAGAGATCCAGCAGCATCTTTCAGTCCTACCTCTTTTGGTTTGGGAGCAGAGGCCGTTTGTGCTGTGCAAAGTGGCCTGCAGGCGAATGGGAGCACCTCCGAAGTGGCAATACAACGGATGTTTTCTCGACAAAGGAAAGAGAGACAGGAAAGTGGACGGCTCTGTTGCATAGCTTGCTGTGCACTGAAGAGATCCAGCAGCATCTTTCAGTCCTACCTCTTTTGGTTTGGGAGCAGAGGCCAATTGTTTGTGCTGTGCAAAGTGGCCTGCAGGCGAATGGGAGCACCTCCGAAGTGGCAATACAACGGACGTTTTCTCGACAAAGGAAAGAGAGACAGGCAAGTGGACGGCTCTGTTGCATAGCTTGCTGTGCACTGAAGAGATCCAGCAGCATCTTTCAGTCCTACCTCTTTTGGTTTGGGAGCAGAGGCCAATTGTTTGTGCTGTGCAAAGTGGGCTGCAGGCGAATGGGAGCACCTCAGAAGTGGCAATACAACGGACGTTTTCTCGACAAAGGAAAGAGAGACAGGCAAGTGGACGGCTCTGTTGCATAGCTTGCTGTGCACTGAAGAGATCCAGCAGCATCTTTCAGTCCTACCTCTTTTGGTTTGGGAGCAGAGGCCAATTGCTTGTGCTGTGCAAAGTGGCCTGCAGGCGAATGGGAGCACCTCAGAAGTGGCAATACAACGGATGTTTTCTCGACAAAGGAAAGAGAGACAGGCAAGTGGACAGCTCTGTTGCATAGCTTGCTGTGCACTGAAGAGATCCAGCAGCATCTTTCAGTCCTACCTCTTTTGGTTTGGGAGCAGAGGCCAATTGTTTGTGCTGTGCAAAGTGGCCTGCAGGCGAATGGGAGCACCTCAGAAGTGGCAATACAACGGATGTTTTCTCGACAAAGGAAAGAGAGACAGGAAAGTGGACGGCTCTGTTGCATAGCTTGCTGTGCACTGAAGAGATCCAGCAGCGTCTTTCAGTCCTACCTCTTTTGGTTTGGGAGCAGAGGCCAATTGCTTGTGCTGTGCAAAGTGGCCTGCAGGCGAATGGGAGCACCTCAGAAGTGGCAATACAACGGACATTTTCTCGACAAAGGAAAGAGAGACAGGAAAGTGGACGGCTCTGTTGCATAGCTTGCTGTGCACTGAAGAGATCCAGCAGCATCTTTCAGTCCTACCTCTTTTGGTTTGGGAGCAGAGGCCAATTGTTTGTGCTGTGCAAAGTGGCCTGCAGGCGAATGGGAGCACCTCAGAAGTGGCAATACAACGGATGTTTTCTCGACAAAGGAAAGAGAGACAGGCAAGTGGACAGCTCTGTTGCATAGCTTGCTGTGCACTGAAGAGATCCAGCAGCATCTTTCAGTCCTACCTCTTTTGGTTTGGGAGCAGAGGCCGTTTGTGCTGTGCAAAGTGGCCTGCAGGCGAATGGGAGCACCTCCGAAGTGGCAATACAACGGATGTTTTCTCGACAAAGGAAAGAGAGACAGGAAAGTGGACGGCTCTGTTGCATAGCTTGCTGTGCACTGAAGAGATCCAGCAGCATCTTTCAGTCCTACCTCTTTTGGTTTGGGAGCAGAGGCCAATTGTTTGTGCTGTGCAAAGTGGCCTGCAGGCGAATGGGAGCACCTCAGAAGTGGCAATACAACGGACGTTTTCTCGACAAAGGAAAGAGAGACAGGCAAGTGGACGGCTCTGTTGCATAGCTTGCTGTGCACTGAAGAGATCCAGCAGCATCTTTCAGTCCTACCTCTTTTGGTTTGGGAGCAGAGGCCAATTGTTTGCGCTGTGCAAAGTGGCCTGCAGGCGAATGGGAGCACCTCAGAAGTGGCAATACAACGGACGTTTTCTCGACAAAGGTAAGAGAGACAGGCAAGTGGACGGCTCTGTTGCATAGCTTGCTGTGCACTGAAGAGATCCAGCAGCATCTTTCAGTCCTACCTCTTTTGGTTTGGGAGCAGAGGCCAATTGTTTGTGCTGTGCAAAGTGGGCTGCAGGCGAATGGGAGCACCTCAGAAGTGGCAATACAACGGACGTTTTCTCGACAAAGGAAAGAGAGACAGGCAAGTGGACGGCTCTGTTGCATAGCTTGCTGTGCACTGAAGAGATCCAGCAGCGTCTTTCAGTCCTACCTCTTTTGGTTTGGGAGCAGAGGCCAATTGTTTGTGCTGTGCAAAGTGGCCTGCAGGCGAATGGGAGCACCTCAGAAGTGGCAATACAACGGACGTTTTCTCGACAAAGGAAAGAGAGACAGGCAAGTGGACGGCTCTGTTGCATAGCTTGCTGTGCACTGAAGAGATCCAGCAGCATCTTTCAGTCCTACCTCTTTTGGTTTGGGAGCAGAGGCCAATTGTTTGTGCTGTGCAAAGTGGCCTGCAGGCGAATGGGAGCACCTCAGAAGTGGCAATACAACGGACGTTTTCTCGACAAAGGAAAGAGAGACAGGCAAGTGGACGGCTCTGTTGCATAGCTTGCTGTGCACTGAAGAGATCCAGCAGCGTCTTTCAGTCCTACCTCTTTTGGTTTGGGAGCAGAGGCCAATTGCTTGTGCTGTGCAAAGTGGCCTGCAGGCGAATGGGAGCACCTCAGAAGTGGCAATACAACGGACATTTTCTCGACAAAGGAAAGAGAGACAGGAAAGTGGACGGCTCTGTTGCATAGCTTGCTGTGCACTGAAGAGATCCAGCAGCATCTTTCAGTCCTACCTCTTTTGGTTTGGGAGCAGAGGCCAATTGTTTGTGCTGTGCAAAGTGGCCTGCAGGCGAATGGGAGCACCTCAGAAGTGGCAATACAACGGATGTTTTCTCGACAAAGGAAAGAGAGACAGGCAAGTGGACAGCTCTGTTGCATAGCTTGCTGTGCACTGAAGAGATCCAGCAGCATCTTTCAGTCCTACCTCTTTTGGTTTGGGAGCAGAGGCCGTTTGTGCTGTGCAAAGTGGCCTGCAGGCGAATGGGAGCACCTCCGAAGTGGCAATACAACGGATGTTTTCTCGACAAAGGAAAGAGAGACAGGCAAGTGGACGGCTCTGTTGCATAGCTTGCTGTGCACTGAAGAGATCCAGCAGCATCTTTCAGTCCTACCTCTTTTGGTTTGGGAGCAGAGGCCAATTGTTTGTGCTGTGCAAAGTGGGCTGCAGGCGAATGGGAGCACCTCAGAAGTGGCAATACAACGGACGTTTTCTCGACAAAGGAAAGAGAGACAGGCAAGTGGACGGCTCTGTTGCATAGCTTGCTGTGCACTGAAGAGATCCAGCAGCATCTTTCAGTCCTACCTCTTTTGGTTTGGGAGCAGAGGCCAATTGTTTGTGCTGTGCAAAGTGGCCTGCAGGCGAATGGGAGCACCACAGAGTGGCAATACAACGGACGTTTTCTCGACAAAGGAAAGAGAGACAGGCAAGTGGACGGCTCTGTTGCATAGCTTGCTGTGCACTGAAGAGATCCAGCAGCATCTTTCAGTCCTACCTCTTTTGGTTTGGGAGCAGAGGCCAATTGCTTGTGCTGTGCAAAGTGGCCTGCAGGCGAATGGGAGCACCTCAGAAGTGGCAATACAAAGGACGTTTTCTCGACAAAGGAAAGAGAGACAGGAAAGTGGACGGCTCTGTTGCATAGCTTGCTGTGCACTGAAGAGATCCAGCAGCATCTTTCAGTCCTACCTCTTTTGGTTTGGGAGCAGAGGCCAATTGTTTGTGCTGTGCAAAGTGGGCTGCAGGCGAATGGGAGCACCTCAGAAGTGGCAATACAACGGACGTTTTCTCGACAAAGGAAAGAGAGACAGGCAAGTGGACGGCTCTGTTGCATAGCTTGCTGTGCACTGAAGAGATCCAGCAGCATCTTTCAGTCCTACCTCTTTTGGTTTGGGAGCAGAGGCCAATTGTTTGTGCTGTGCAAAGTGGGCTGCAGGCGAATGGGAGCACCTCAGAAGTGGCAATACAACGGACGTTTTCTCGACAAAGGAAAGAGAGACAGGAAAGTGGACGGCTCTGTTGCATAGCTTGCTGTGCACTGAAGAGATCCAGCAGCATCTTTCAGTCCTACCTCTTTTGGTTTGGGAGCAGAGGCCAATTGTTTGTGCTGTGCAAAGTGGCCTGCAGGCGAATGGGAGCACCTCAGAAGTGGCAATACAACGGATGTTTTCTCGACAAAGGAAAGAGAGACAGGCAAGTGGAAGGCTCTGTTGCATAGCTTGCTGTGCACTGAAGAGATTCAGCAGCATCTTTCAGTCCTACCTCTTTTGGTTTGGGAGCAGAGGCCAATTGTTCATGCTGTGCAAAGTGGCCTGCAGGCGAATGGGAGCACCTCAGAAGTGGCAATACAACGGACGTTTTCTCGACAAAGGAAAGAGAGACAGGCAAGTGGACGGCTCTGTTGCATAGCTTGCTGTGCACTGAAGAGATCCAGCAGCATCTTTCAGTCCTACCTCTTTTGGTTTGGGAGCAGAGGCCAATTGTTTGTGCTGTGCAAAGTGGCCTGCAGGCGAATGGGAGCACCTCAGAAGTGGCAATACAACGGACGTTTTCTCGACAAAGGAAAGAGAGACAGGCAAGTGGACGGCTCTGTTGCATAGCTTGCTGTGCACTGAAGAGATCCAGCAGCGTCTTTCAGTCCTACCTCTTTTGGTTTGGGAGCAGAGGCCAATTGTTTGTGCTGTGCAAAGTGGCCTGCAGGCGAATGGGAGCACCTCAGAAGTGGCAATACAACGGACGTTTTCTCGACAAAGGAAAGAGAGACAGGCAAGTGGACGGCTCTGTTGCATAGCTTGCTGTGCACTGAAGAGATCCAGCAGCATCTTTCAGTCCTACCTCTTTTGGTTTGGGAGCAGAGGCCAATTGTTTGTGCTGTGCAAAGTGGCCTGCAGGCGAATGGGAGCACCTCAGAAGTGGCAATACAACGGACGTTTTCTCGACAAAGGAAAGAGAGACAGGCAAGTGGACAGCTCTGTTGCATAGCTTGCTGTGCACTGAAGAGATCCAGCAGCATCTTTCAGTCCTACCTCTTTTGGTTTGGGAGCAGAGGCCGTTTGCGCTGTGCAAAGTGGGCTGCAGGCGAATGGGAGCACCTCAGAAGTGGCAATACAACGGATGTTTTCTCGACAAAGGAAAGAGAGACAGGCAAGTGGACGGCTCTGTTGCATAGCTTGCTGTGCACTGAAGAGATCCAGCAGCATCTTTCAGTCCTACCTCTTTTGGTTTGGGAGCAGAGGCCAATTGTTTGTGCTGTGCAAAGTGGCCTGCAGGCGAATGGGAGCACCTCAGAAGTGGCAATACAACGGACGTTTTCTCGACAAAGGAAAGAGAGACAGGAAAGTGGACGGCTCTGTTGCATAGCTTGCTGTGCACTGAAGAGATCCAGCAGCATCTTTCAGTCCTACCTCTTTTGGTTTGGGAGCAGAGGCCAATTGTTTGTGCTGTGCAAAGTGGCCTGCAGGCGAATGGGAGCACCTCCGAAGTGGCAATACAACGGACGTTTTCTCGACAAAGGAAAGAGAGACAGGCAAGTGGACGGCTCTGTTGCATAGCTTGCTGTGCACTGAAGAGATCCAGCAGCATCTTTCAGTCCTACCTCTTTTGGTTTGGGAGCAGAGGCCAATTGTTTGTGCTGTGCAAAGTGGCCTGCAGGCGAATGGGAGCACCTCAGAAGTGGCAATACAACGGATGTTTTCTCGACAAAGGAAAGAGAGACAGGCAAGTGGACGGCTCTGTTGCATAGCTTGCTGTGCACTGAAGAGATCCAGCAGCATCTTTCAGTCCTACCTCTTTTGGTTTGGGAGCAGAGGCCAATTGTTTGTGCTGTGCAAAGTGGCCTGCAGGCGAATGGGAGCACCTCAGAAGTGGCAATACAACGGATGTTTTCTCGACAAAGGAAAGAGAGACAGGCAAGTGGAAGGCTCTGTTGCATAGCTTGCTGTGCACTGAAGAGATCCAGCAGCATCTTTCAGTCCTACCTCTTTTGGTTTGGGAGCAGAGGCCAATTGTTTGTGCTGTGCAAAGTGGCCTGCAGGCGAATGGGAGCACCTCAGAAGTGGCAATACAACGGACGTTTTCTCGACAAAGGAAAGAGAGACAGGAAAGTGGACGGCTCTGTTGCATAGCTTGCTGTGCACTGAAGAGATCCAGCAGCGTCTTTCAGTCCTACCTCTTTTGGTTTGGGAGCAGAGGCCAATTGTTTGTGCTGTGCAAAGTGGCCTGCAGGCGAATGGGAGCACCTCAGAAGTGGCAATACAACGGACGTTTTCTCGACAAAGGAAAGAGAGACAGGCAAGTGGACGGCTCTGTTGCATAGCTTGCTGTGCACTGAAGAGATCCAGCAGCATCTTTCAGTCCTACCTCTTTTGGTTTGGGAGCAGAGGCCAATTGTTTGTGCTGTGCAAAGTGGCCTGCAGGCGAATGGGAGCACCTCAGAAGTGGCAATACAACGGACGTTTTCTCGACAAAGGAAAGAGAGACAGGCAAGTGGACGGCTCTGTTGCATAGCTTGCTGTGCACTGAAGAGATCCAGCAGCATCTTTCAGTCCTACCTCTTTTGGTTTGGGAGCAGAGGCCAATTGTTTGTGCTGTGCAAAGTGGGCTGCAGGCGAATGGGAGCACCTCAGAAGTGGCAATACAACGGACGTTTTCTCGACAAAGGAAAGAGAGACAGGAAAGTGGACGGCTCTGTTGCATAGCTTGCTGTGCACTGAAGAGATCCAGCAGCATCTTTCAGTCCTACCTCTTTTGGTTTGGGAGCAGAGGCCAATTGTTTGTGCTGTGCAAAGTGGCCTGCAGGCGAATGGGAGCACCTCCGAAGTGGCAATACAACGGACGTTTTCTCGACAAAGGAAAGAGAGACAGGCAAGTGGACGGCTCTGTTGCATAGCTTGCTGTGCACTGAAGAGATCCAGCAGCATCTTTCATTCCTACCTCTTTTGGTTTGGGAGCAGAGGCCAATTGTTTGTGCTGTGCAAAGTGGCCTGCAGGCGAATGGGAGCACCTCAGAAGTGGCAATACAACGGACGTTTTCTCGACAAAGGAAAGAGAGACAGGCAAGTGGACGGCTCTGTTGCATAGCTTGCTGTGCACTGAAGAGATCCAGCAGCATCTTTCAGTCCTACCTCTTTTGGTTTGGGAGCAGAGGCCAATTGTTTGTGCTGTGCAAAGTGGCCTGCAGGCGAATGGGAGCACCTCAGAAGTGGCAATACAACGGACGTTTTCTCGACAAAGGAAAGAGAGACAGGAAAGTGGACGGCTCTGTTGCATAGCTTGCTGTGCACTGAAGAGATCCAGCAGCGTCTTTCAGTCCTACCTCTTTTGGTTTGGGAGCAGAGGCCAATTGTTTGTGCTGTGCAAAGTGGGCTGCAGGCAAATGGGAGCACCTCAGAAGTGGCAATACAACGGACGTTTTCTCGACAAAGGAAAGAGAGACAGGCAAGTGGACGGCTCTGTTGCATAGCTTGCTGTGCACTGAAGAGATCCAGCAGCATCTTTCAGTCCTACCTCTTTTGGTTTGGGAGCAGAGGCCAATTGTTTGTGCTGTGCAAAGTGGCCTGCAGGCGAATGGGAGCACCTCAGAAGTGGCAATACAACGGACGTTTTCTCGACAAAGGAAAGAGAGACAGGAAAGTGGACGGCTCTGTTGCATAGCTTGCTGTGCACTGAAGAGATCCAGCAGCATCTTTCAGTCCTACCTCTTTTGGTTTGGGAGCAGAGGCCAATTGTTTGTGCTGTGCAAAGTGGCCTGCAGGCGAATGGGAGCACCTCAGAAGTGGCAATACAATGGACGTTTTCTCGACAAAGGAAAGAGAGACAGGCAAGTGGACGGCTCTGTTGCATAGCTTGCTGTGCACTGAAGAGATCCAGCAGCATCTTTCAGTCCTACCTCTTTTGGTTTGGGAGCAGAGGCCAATTGTTTGTGCTGTGCAAAGTGGCCTGCAGGCGAATGGGAGCACCTCAGAAGTGGCAATACAACGGACGTTTTCTCGACAAAGGAAAGAGAGACAGGCAAGTGGACGGCTCTGTTGCATAGCTTGCTGTGCACTGAAGAGATCCAGCAGCATCTTTCAGTCCTACCTCTTTTGGTTTGGGAGCAGAGGCCAATTGTTTGTGCTGTGCAAAGTGGCCTGCAGGCGAATGGGAGCACCTCAGAAGTGGCAATACAACGGACGTTTTCTCGACAAAGGAAAGAGAGACAGGCAAGTGGACGGCTCTGTTGCATAGCTTGCTGTGTACTGAAGAGATCCAGCAGCGTCTTTCAGTCCTACCTCTTTTGGTTTGGGAGCAGAGGCCAATTGCTTGTGCTGTGCAAAGTGGCCTGCAGGCGAATGGGAGCACCTCAGAAGTGGCAATACAACGGACATTTTCTCGACAAAGGAAAGAGAGACAGGAAAGTGGACGGCTCTGTTGCATAGCTTGCTGTGCACTGAAGAGATCCAGCAGCATCTTTCAGTCCTACCTCTTTTGGTTTGGGAGCAGAGGCCAATTGTTTGTGCTGTGCAAAGTGGCCTGCAGGCGAATGGGAGCACCTCAGAAGTGGCAATACAACGGATGTTTTCTCGACAAAGGAAAGAGAGACAGGCAAGTGGACAGCTCTGTTGCATAGCTTGCTGTGCACTGAAGAGATCCAGCAGCATCTTTCAGTCCTACCTCTTTTGGTTTGGGAGCAGAGGCCGTTTGTGCTGTGCAAAGTGGCCTGCAGGCGAATGGGAGCACCTCCGAAGTGGCAATACAACGGATGTTTTCTCGACAAAGGAAAGAGAGACAGGAAAGTGGACGGCTCTGTTGCATAGCTTGCTGTGCACTGAAGAGATCCAGCAGCATCTTTCAGTCCTACCTCTTTTGGTTTGGGAGCAGAGGCCAATTGTTTGCGCTGTGCAAAGTGGCCTGCAGGCGAATGGGAGCACCTCAGAAGTGGCAATACAACGGACGTTTTCTCGACAAAGGAAAGAGAGACAGGCAAGTGGACGGCTCTGTTGCATAGCTTGCTGTGCACTGAAGAGATCCAGCAGCATCTTTCAGTCCTACCTCTTTTGGTTTGGGAGCAGAGGCCAATTGTTTGTGCTGTGCAAAGTGGGCTGCAGGCGAATGGGAGCACCTCAGAAGTGGCAATACAACGGACGTTTTCTCGACAAAGGAAAGAGAGACAGGCAAGTGGACGGCTCTGTTGCATAGCTTGCTGTGCACTGAAGAGATCCAGCAGCGTCTTTCAGTCCTACCTCTTTTGGTTTGGGAGCAGAGGCCAATTGTTTGTGCTGTGCAAAGTGGCCTGCAGGCGAATGGGAGCACCTCAGAAGTGGCAATACAACGGACGTTTTCTCGACAAAGGAAAGAGAGACAGGCAAGTGGACGGCTCTGTTGCATAGCTTGCTGTGCACTGAAGAGATCCAGCAGCATCTTTCAGTCCTACCTCTTTTGGTTTGGGAGCAGAGGCCAATTGTTTGTGCTGTGCAAAGTGGCCTGCAGGCGAATGGGAGCACCTCAGAAGTGGCAATACAACGGACGTTTTCTCGACAAAGGAAAGAGAGACAGGCAAGTGGACGGCTCTGTTGCATAGCTTGCTGTGCACTGAAGAGATCCAGCAGCGTCTTTCAGTCCTACCTCTTTTGGTTTGGGAGCAGAGGCCAATTGCTTGTGCTGTGCAAAGTGGCCTGCAGGCGAATGGGAGCACCTCAGAAGTGGCAATACAACGGACATTTTCTCGACAAAGGAAAGAGAGACAGGAAAGTGGACGGCTCTGTTGCATAGCTTGCTGTGCACTGAAGAGATCCAGCAGCATCTTTCAGTCCTACCTCTTTTGGTTTGGGAGCAGAGGCCAATTGTTTGTGCTGTGCAAAGTGGCCTGCAGGCGAATGGGAGCACCTCAGAAGTGGCAATACAACGGATGTTTTCTCGACAAAGGAAAGAGAGACAGGCAAGTGGACAGCTCTGTTGCATAGCTTGCTGTGCACTGAAGAGATCCAGCAGCATCTTTCAGTCCTACCTCTTTTGGTTTGGGAGCAGAGGCCGTTTGTGCTGTGCAAAGTGGCCTGCAGGCGAATGGGAGCACCTCAGAAGTGGCAATACAACGGATGTTTTCTCGACAAAGGAAAGAGAGACAGGCAAGTGGACGGCTCTGTTGCATAGCTTGCTGTGCACTGAAGAGATCCAGCAGCATCTTTCAGTCCTACCTCTTTTGGTTTGGGAGCAGAGGCCAATTGTTTGTGCTGTGCAAAGTGGCCTGCAGGCGAATGGGAGCACCTCAGAAGTGGCAATACAACGGACGTTTTCTCGACAAAGGAAAGAGAGACAGGCAAGTGGACGGCTCTGTTGCATAGCTTGCTGTGCACTGAAGAGATCCAGCAGCATCTTTCAGTCCTACCTCTTTTGGTTTGGGAGCAGAGGCCAATTGTTTGTGCTGTGCAAAGTGGGCTGCAGGCGAATGGGAGCACCACAGAGTGGCAATACAACGGACGTTTTCTCGACAAAGGAAAGAGAGACAGGCAAGTGGACGGCTCTGTTGCATAGCTTGCTGTGCACTGAAGAGATCCAGCAGCATCTTTCAGTCCTACCTCTTTTGGTTTGGGAGCAGAGGCCAATTGCTTGTGCTGTGCAAAGTGGCCTGCAGGCGAATGGGAGCACCTCAGAAGTGGCAATACAAAGGACGTTTTCTCGACAAAGGAAAGAGAGACAGGAAAGTGGACGGCTCTGTTGCATAGCTTGCTGTGCACTGAAGAGATCCAGCAGCATCTTTCAGTCCTACCTCTTTTGGTTTGGGAGCAGAGGCCAATTGTTTGTGCTGTGCAAAGTGGGCTGCAGGCGAATGGGAGCACCTCAGAAGTGGCAATACAACGGACGTTTTCTCGACAAAGGAAAGAGAGACAGGCAAGTGGACGGCTCTGTTGCATAGCTTGCTGTGCACTGAAGAGATCCAGCAGCATCTTTCAGTCCTACCTCTTTTGGTTTGGGAGCAGAGGCCAATTGTTTGTGCTGTGCAAAGTGGGCTGCAGGCGAATGGGAGCACCTCAGAAGTGGCAATACAACGGACGTTTTCTCGACAAAGGAAAGAGAGACAGGAAAGTGGACGGCTCTGTTGCATAGCTTGCTGTGCACTGAAGAGATCCAGCAGCATCTTTCAGTCCTACCTCTTTTGGTTTGGGAGCAGAGGCCAATTGTTTGTGCTGTGCAAAGTGGCCTGCAGGCGAATGGGAGCACCTCAGAAGTGGCAATACAACGGATGTTTTCTCGACAAAGGAAAGAGAGACAGGCAAGTGGAAGGCTCTGTTGCATAGCTTGCTGTGCACTGAAGAGATCCAGCAGCATCTTTCAGTCCTACCTCTTTTGGTTTGGGAGCAGAGGCCAATTGTTCATGCTGTGCAAAGTGGCCTGCAGGCGAATGGGAGCACCTCAGAAGTGGCAATACAACGGACGTTTTCTCGACAAAGGAAAGAGAGACAGGCAAGTGGAAGGCTCTGTTGCATAGCTTGCTGTGCACTGAAGAGATCCAGCAGCATCTTTCAGTCCTACCTCTTTTGGTTTGGGAGCAGAGGCCAATTGTTTGTGCTGTGCAAAGTGGCCTGCAGGCGAATGGGAGCACCTCAGAAGTGGCAATACAACGGACGTTTTCTCGACAAAGGAAAGAGAGACAGGAAAGTGGACGGCTCTGTTGCATAGCTTGCTGTGCACTGAAGAGATCCAGCAGCGTCTTTCAGTCCTACCTCTTTTGGTTTGGGAGCAGAGGCCAATTGTTTGTGCTGTGCAAAGTGGCCTGCAGGCGAATGGGAGCACCTCAGAAGTGGCAATACAACGGACGTTTTCTCGACAAAGGAAAGAGAGACAGGCAAGTGGACGGCTCTGTTGCATAGCTTGCTGTGCACTGAAGAGATCCAGCAGCATCTTTCAGTCCTACCTCTTTTGGTTTGGGAGCAGAGGCCAATTGTTTGTGCTGTGCAAAGTGGCCTGCAGGCGAATGGGAGCACCTCAGAAGTGGCAATACAACGGACGTTTTCTCGACAAAGGAAAGAGAGACAGGCAAGTGGACAGCTCTGTTGCATAGCTTGCTGTGCACTGAAGAGATCCAGCAGCATCTTTCAGTCCTACCTCTTTTGGTTTGGGAGCAGAGGCCGTTTGCCCTGTGCAAAGTGGCCTGCAGGCGAATGGGAGCACCTCAGAAGTGGCAATACAACGGATGTTTTCTCGACAAAGGAAAGAGAGACAGGCAAGTGGACGGCTCTGTTGCATAGCTTGCTGTGCACTGAAGAGATCCAGCAGCATCTTTCAGTCCTACCTCTTTTGGTTTGGGAGCAGAGGCCAATTGTTTGTGCTGTGCAAAGTGGCCTGCAGGCGAATGGGAGCACCTCAGAAGTGGCAATACAACGGACGTTTTCTCGACAAAGGAAAGAGAGACAGGAAAGTGGACGGCTCTGTTGCATAGCTTGCTGTGCACTGAAGAGATCCAGCAGCATCTTTCAGTCCTACCTCTTTTGGTTTGGGAGCAGAGGCCAATTGTTTGTGCTGTGCAAAGTGGGCTGCAGGCGAATGGGAGCACCACAGAGTGGCAATACAACGGACGTTTTCTCGACAAAGGAAAGAGAGACAGGAAAGTGGACGGCTCTGTTGCATAGCTTGCTGTGCACTGAAGAGATCCAGCAGCATCTTTCAGTCCTACCTCTTTTGGTTTGGGAGCAGAGGCCAATTGTTTGTGCTGTGCAAAGTGGCCTGCAGGCGAATGGGAGCACCTCAGAAGTGGCAATAAAAGGACGTTTTCTCGACAAAGGAAAGAGAGACAGGAAAGTGGACGGCTCTGTTGCATAGCTTGCTGTGCACTGAAGAGATCCAGCAGCATCTTTCAGTCCTACCTCTTTTGGTTTGGGAGCAGAGGCCAATTGTTTGTGCTGTGCAAAGTGGCCTGCAGGCGAATGGGAGCACCTCCGAAGTGGCAATACAACGGACGTTTTCTCGACAAAGGAAAGAGAGACAGGCAAGTGGACGGCTCTGTTGCATAGCTTGCTGTGCACTGAAGAGATCCAGCAGCATCTTTCAGTCCTACCTCTTTTGGTTTGGGAGCAGAGGCCAATTGTTTGTGCTGTGCAAAGTGGCCTGCAGGCGAATGGGAGCACCTCAGAAGTGGCAATACAACGGACGTTTTCTCGACAAAGGAAAGAGAGACAGGCAAGTGGACGGCTCTGTTGCATAGCTTGCTGTGCACTGAAGAGATCCAGCAGCATCTTTCAGTCCTACCTCTTTTGGTTTGGGAGCAGAGGCCAATTGTTTGTGCTGTGCAAAGTGGCCTGCAGGCGAATGGGAGCACCTCAGAAGTGGCAATACAACGGATGTTTTCTCGACAAAGGAAAGAGAGACAGGCAAGTGGAAGGCTCTGTTGCATAGCTTGCTGTGCACTGAAGAGATCCAGCAGCATCTTTCAGTCCTACCTCTTTTGGTTTGGGAGCAGAGGCCAATCGTTCATGCTGTGCAAAGTGGCCTGCAGGCGAATGGGAGCACCTCAGAAGTGGCAATACAACGGACGTTTTCTCGACAAAGGAAAGAGAGACAGGCAAGTGGACGGCTCTGTTGCATAGCTTGCTGTGCACTGAAGAGATCCAGCAGCATCTTTCAGTCCTACCTCTTTTGGTTTGGGAGCAGAGGCCAATTGTTTGTGCTGTGCAAAGTGGCCTGCAGGCGAATGGGAGCACCTCAGAAGTGGCAATACAACGGACGTTTTCTCGACAAAGGAAAGAGAGACAGGAAAGTGGACGGCTCTGTTGCATAGCTTGCTGTGCACTGAAGAGATCCAGCAGCGTCTTTAAGTCCTACCTCTTTTGGTTTGGGAGCAGAGGCCAATTGTTTGTGCTGTGCAAAGTGGCCTGCAGGCGAATGGGAGCACCTCAGAAGTGGCAATACAACGGACGTTTTCTCGACAAAGGAAAGAGAGACAGGCAAGTGGACGGCTCTGTTGCATAGCTTGCTGTGCACTGAAGAGATCCAGCAGCATCTTTCAGTCCTACCTCTTTTGGTTTGGGAGCAGAGGCCAATTGTTTGTGCTGTGCAAAGTGGCCTGCAGGCGAATGGGAGCACCTCAGAAGTGGCAATACAACGGACGTTTTCTCGACAAAGGAAAGAGAGACAGGCAAGTGGACGGCTCTGTTGCATAGCTTGCTGTGCACTGAAGAGATCCAGCAGCATCTTTCAGTCCTACCTCTTTTGGTTTGGGAGCAGAGGCCAATTGTTTGTGCTGTGCAAAGTGGCCTGCAGGCGAATGGGAGCACCTCCGAAGTGGCAATACAACGGACGTTTTCTCGACAAAGGAAAGAGAGACAGGAAAGTGGACGGCTCTGTTGCATAGCTTGCTGTGCACTGAAGAGATCCAGCAGCATCTTTCAGTCCTACCTCTTTTGGTTTGGGAGCAGAGGCCAATTGTTTGTGCTGTGCAAAGTGGCCTGCAGGCGAATGGGAGCACCTCCGAAGTGGCAATACAACGGATGTTTTCTCGACAAAGGAAAGAGAGACAGGCAAGTGGACGGCTCTGTTGCATAGCTTGCTGTGCACTGAAGAGATCCAGCAGCATCTTTCAGTCCTACCTCTTTTGGTTTGGGAGCAGAGGCCAATTGTTTGTGCTGTGCAAAGTGGGCTGCAGGCGAATGGGAGCACCTCAGAAGTGGCAATACAACGGACGTTTTCTCGACAAAGGAAAGAGAGACAGGCAAGTGGACGGCTCTGTTGCATAGCTTGCTGTGCACTGAAGAGATCCAGCAGCATCTTTCAGTCCTACCTCTTTTGGTTTGGGAGCAGAGGCCAATTGTTTGTGCTGTGCAAAGTGGCCTGCACGCGAAAGGGAGCACCTCAGAAGTGGCAATACAACGGACGTTTTCTCGACAAAGGAAAGAGAGACAGGAAAGTGGACGGCTCTGTTGCATAGCTTGCTGTGCGCTGAAGAGATCCAGCAGCATCTTTCAGTCCTACCTCTTTTGGTTTGGGAGCAGAGGCCAATTGTTTGTGCTGTGCAAAGTGGGCTGCAGGCAAATGGGAGCACCTCAGAAGTGGCAATACAACGGACGTTTTCTCGACAAAGGAAAGAGAGACAGGAAAGTGGACGGCTCTGTTGCATAGCTTGCTGTGCACTGAAGAGATCCAGCAGCATCTTTCAGTCCTACCTCTTTTGGTTTGGGAGCAGAGGCCAATTGTTTGTGCTGTGCAAAGTGGGCTGCAGGCAAATGGGAGCACCTCAGAAGTGGCAATACAACGGACGTTTTCTCGACAAAGGAAAGAGAGACAGGCAAGTGGACGGCTCTGTTGCATAGCTTGCTGTGCACTGAAGAGATCCAGCAGCATCTTTCAGTCCTACCTCTTTTGGTTTGGGAGCAGAGGCCAATTGTTTGTGCTGTGCAAAGTGGCCTGCAGGCGAATGGGAGCACCTCAGAAGTGGCAATACAACGGACGTTTTCTCGACAAAGGAAAGAGAGACAGGAAAGTGGACGGCTCTGTTGCATAGCTTGCTGTGCACTGAAGAGATCCAGCAGCATCTTTCAGTCCTACCTCTTTTGGTTTGGGAGCAGAGGCCAATTGTTTGTGCTGTGCAAAGTGGGCTGCAGGCGAATGGGAGCACCTCAGAAGTGGCAATACAACGGACGTTTTCTCGACAAAGGAAAGAGAGACAGGCAAGTGGACGGCTCTGTTGCATAGCTTGCTGTGCACTGAAGAGATCCAGCAGCGTCTTTCAGTCCTACCTCTTTTGGTTTGGGAGCAGAGGCCAATTGTTTGTGCTGTGCAAAGTGGCCTGCAGGCGAATGGGAGCACCTCAGAAGTGGCAATACAACGGACGTTTTCTCGACAAAGGAAAGAGAGACAGGCAAGTGGACGGCTCTGTTGCATAGCTTGCTGTGCACTGAAGAGATCCAGCAGCATCTTTCAGTCCTACCTCTTTTGGTTTGGGAGCAGAGGCCAATTGTTTGTGCTGTGCAAAGTGGCCTGCAGGCGAATGGGAGCACCTCAGAAGTGGCAATACAACGGACGTTTTCTCGACAAAGGAAAGAGAGACAGGCAAGTGGACGGCTCTGTTGCATAGCTTGCTGTGTACTGAAGAGATCCAGCAGCGTCTTTCAGTCCTACCTCTTTTGGTTTGGGAGCAGAGGCCAATTGCTTGTGCTGTGCAAAGTGGCCTGCAGGCGAATGGGAGCACCTCAGAAGTGGCAATACAACGGACATTTTCTCGACAAAGGAAAGAGAGACAGGAAAGTGGACGGCTCTGTTGCATAGCTTGCTGTGCACTGAAGAGATCCAGCAGCATCTTTCAGTCCTACCTCTTTTGGTTTGGGAGCAGAGGCCAATTGTTTGTGCTGTGCAAAGTGGCCTGCAGGCGAATGGGAGCACCTCCGAAGTGGCAATACAACGGATGTTTTCTCGACAAAGGAAAGAGAGACAGGCAAGTGGACAGCTCTGTTGCATAGCTTGCTGTGCACTGAAGAGATCCAGCAGCATCTTTCAGTCCTACCTCTTTTGGTTTGGGAGCAGAGGCCGTTTGTGCTGTGCAAAGTGGCCTGCAGGCGAATGGGAGCACCTCCGAAGTGGCAATACAACGGATGTTTTCTCGACAAAGGAAAGAGAGACAGGAAAGTGGACGGCTCTGTTGCATAGCTTGCTGTGCACTGAAGAGATCCAGCAGCATCTTTCAGTCCTACCTCTTTTGGTTTGGGAGCAGAGGCCAATTGTTTGTGCTGTGCAAAGTGGGCTGCAGGCGAATGGGAGCACCTCAGAAGTGGCAATACAACGGACGTTTTCTCGACAAAGGAAAGAGAGACAGGCAAGTGGACGGCTCTGTTGCATAGCTTGCTGTGCACTGAAGAGATCCAGCAGCATCTTTCAGTCCTACCTCTTTTGGTTTGGGAGCAGAGGCCAATTGTTTGCGCTGTGCAAAGTGGCCTGCAGGCGAATGGGAGCACCTCAGAAGTGGCAATACAACGGACGTTTTCTCGACAAAGGAAAGAGAGACAGGCAAGTGGACGGCTCTGTTGCATAGCTTGCTGTGCACTGAAGAGATCCAGCAGCATCTTTCAGTCCTACCTCTTTTGGTTTGGGAGCAGAGGCCAATTGTTTGTGCTGTGCAAAGTGGGCTGCAGGCGAATGGGAGCACCTCCGAAGTGGCAATACAACGGACGTTTTCTCGACAAAGGAAAGAGAGACAGGCAAGTGGACGGCTCTGTTGCATAGCTTGCTGTGCACTGAAGAGATCCAGCAGCGTCTTTCAGTCCTACCTCTTTTGGTTTGGGAGCAGAGGCCAATTGTTTGTGCTGTGCAAAGTGGCCTGCAGGCGAATGGGAGCACCTCAGAAGTGGCAATACAACGGACGTTTTCTCGACAAAGGAAAGAGAGACAGGCAAGTGGACGGCTCTGTTGCATAGCTTGCTGTGCACTGAAGAGATCCAGCAGCATCTTTCAGTCCTACCTCTTTTGGTTTGGGAGCAGAGGCCAATTGTTTGTGCTGTGCAAAGTGGCCTGCAGGCGAATGGGAGCACCTCAGAAGTGGCAATACAACGGACGTTTTCTCGACAAAGGAAAGAGAGACAGGCAAGTGGACGGCTCTGTTGCATAGCTTGCTGTGCACTGAAGAGATCCAGCAGCGTCTTTCAGTCCTACCTCTTTTGGTTTGGGAGCAGAGGCCAATTGTTTGTGCTGTGCAAAGTGGCCTGCAGGCGAATGGGAGCACCTCAGAAGTGGCAATACAACGGACATATTCTCGACAAAGGAAAGAGAGACAGGAAAGTGGACGGCTCTGTTGCATAGCTTGCTGTGCACTGAAGAGATCCAGCAGCATCTTTCAGTCCTACCTCTTTTGGTTTGGGAGCAGAGGCCAATTGTTTGTGCTGTGCAAAGTGGCCTGCAGGCGAATGGGAGCACCTCAGAAGTGGCAATACAACGGATGTTTTCTCGACAAAGGAAAGAGAGACAGGCAAGTGGACAGCTCTGTTGCATAGCTTGCTGTGCACTGAAGAGATCCAGCAGCATCTTTCAGTCCTACCTCTTTTGGTTTGGGAGCAGAGGCCGTTTGTGCTGTGCAAAGTGGCCTGCAGGCCAATGGGAGCACCTCAGAAGTGGCAATACAACGGATGTTTTCTCGACAAAGGAAAGAGAGACAGGCAAGTGGACGGCTCTGTTGCATAGCTTGCTGTGCACTGAAGAGATCCAGCAGCATCTTTCAGTCCTACCTCTTTTGGTTTGGGAGCAGAGGCCAATTGTTTGTGCTGTGCAAAGTGGGCTGCAGGCGAATGGGAGCACCTCAGAAGTGGCAATACAACGGACGTTTTCTCGACAAAGGAAAGAGAGACAGGCAAGTGGACGGCTCTGTTGCATAGCTTGCTGTGCACTGAAGAGATCCAGCAGCATCTTTCAGTCCTACCTCTTTTGGTTTGGGAGCAGAGGCCAATTGCTTGTGCTGTGCAAAGTGGCCTGCAGGCGAATGGGAGCACCTCAGAAGTGGCAATACAAAGGACGTTTTCTCGACAAAGGAAAGAGAGACAGGAAAGTGGACGGCTCTGTTGCATAGCTTGCTGTGCACTGAAGAGATCCAGCAGCATCTTTCAGTCCTACCTCTTTTGGTTTGGGAACAGAGGCCAATTGTTTGTGCTGTGCAAAGTGGGCTGCAGGCGAATGGGAGCACCTCCGAAGTGGCAATACAACGGACATTTTCTCGACAAAGGAAAGAGAGACAGGCAAGTGGAAGGCTCTGTTGCATAGCTTGCTGTGCACTGAAGAGATCCAGCAGCATCTTTCAGTCCTACCTCTTTTGGTTTGGGAGCAGAGGCCAATTGTTTGTGCTGTGCAAAGTGGGCAGCAGGCGAATGGGAGCACCTCAGAAGTGGCAATACAACGGACGTTTTCTCGTCAAAGGAAAGAGAGACAGGCAAGTGGACGGCTCTGTTGCATAGCTTGCTGTGCACTGAAGAGATCCAGCAGCATCTTTCAGTCCTACCTCTTTTGGTTTGGGAGCAGAGGCCAATTGTTTGTGCTGTGCAAAGTGGCCTGCAGGCGAATGGGAGCACCTCAGAAGTGGCAATACAACGGATGTTTTCTCGACAAAGGAAAGAGAGACAGGCAAGTGGAAGGCTCTGTTGCATAGCTTGCTGTGCACTGAAGAGATCCAGCAGCATCTTTCAGTCCTACCTCTTTTGGTTTGGGAGCAGAGGCCAATTGTTCATGCTGTGCAAAGTGGCCTGCAGGCGAATGGGAGCACCTCAGAAGTGGCAATACAACGGACGTTTTCTCGACAAAGGAAAGAGAGACAGGCAAGTGGACGGCTCTGTTGCATAGCTTGCTGTGCACTGAAGAGATCCAGCAGCATCTTTCAGTCCTACCTCTTTTGGTTTGGGAGCAGAGGCCAATTGTTTGTGCTGTGCAAAGTGGCCTGCAGGCGAATGGGAGCACCTCAGAAGTGGCAATACAACGGACGTTTTCTCGACAAAGGAAAGAGAGACAGGCAAGTGGACGGCTCTGTTGCATAGCTTGCTGTGCACTGAAGAGATCCAGCAGCGTCTTTCAGTCCTACCTCTTTTGGTTTGGGAGCAGAGGCCAATTGTTTGTGCTGTGCAAAGTGGCCTGCAGGCGAATGGGAGCACCTCAGAAGTGGCAATACAACGGACGTTTTCTCGACAAAGGAAAGAGAGACAGGAAAGTGGACGGCTCTGTTGCATAGCTTGCTGTGCACTGAAGAGATCCAGCAGCATCTTTCAGTCCTACCTCTTTTGGTTTGGGAGCAGAGGCCAATTGTTTGTGCTGTGCAAAGTGGCCTGCAGGCGAATGGGAGCACCTCAGAAGTGGCAATACAACGGACGTTTTCTCGACAAAGGAAAGAGAGACAGGCAAGTGGACAGCTCTGTTGCATAGCTTGCTGTGCACTGAAGAGATCCAGCAGCATCTTTCAGTCCTACCTCTTTTGGTTTGGGAGCAGAGGCCGTTTGCGCTGTGCAAAGTGGCCTGCAGGCGAATGGGAGCACCTCAGAAGTGGCAATACAACGGATGTTTTCTCGACAAAGGAAAGAGAGACAGGCAAGTGGACGGCTCTGTTGCATAGCTTGCTGTGCACTGAAGAGATCCAGCAGCATCTTTCAGTCCTACCTCTTTTGGTTTAGGAGCAGAGGCCAATTGTTTGTGCTGTGCAAAGTGGCCTGCAGGCGAATGGGAGCACCTCAGAAGTGGCAATACAACGGACGTTTTCTCGACAAAGGAAAGAGAGACAGGAAAGTGGACGGCTCTGTTGCATAGCTTGCTGTGCACTGAAGAGATCCAGCAGCATCTTTCAGTCCTACCTCTTTTGGTTTGGGAGCAGAGGCCAATTGTTTGTGCTGTGCAAAGTGGCCTGCAGGCGAATGGGAGCACCTCAGAAGTGGCAATAAAAGGACGTTTTCTCGACAAAGGAAAGAGAGACAGGAAAGTGGACGGCTCTGTTGCATAGCTTGCTGTGCACTGAAGAGATCCAGCAGCGTCTTTCAGTCCTACCTCTTTTGGTTTGGGAGCAGAGGCCAATTGTTTGTGCTGTGCAAAGTGGCCTGCAGGCGAATGGGAGCACCTCAGAAGTGGCAATACAACGGACGTTTTCTCGACAAAGGAAAGAGAGACAGGAAAGTGGACGGCTCTGTTGCATAGCTTGCTGTGCACTGAAGAGATCCAGCAGCATCTTTCAGTCCTACCTCTTTTGGTTTGGGAGCAGAGGCCAATTGTTTGTGCTGTGCAAAGTGGCCTGCAGGCGAATGGGAGCACCTCAGAAGTGGCAATAAAAGGACGTTTTCTCGACAAAGGAAAGAGAGACAGGAAAGTGGACGGCTCTGTTGCATAGCTTGCTGTGCACTGAAGAGATCCAGCAGCATCTTTCAGTCCTACCTCTTTTGGTTTGGGAGCAGAGGCCAATTGTTTGTGCTGTGCAAAGTGGCCTGCAGGCGAATGGGAGCACCTCCGAAGTGGCAATACAACGGACGTTTTCTCGACAAAGGAAAGAGAGACAGGCAAGTGGACGGCTCTGTTGCATAGCTTGCTGTGCACTGAAGAGATCCAGCAGCATCTTTCAGTCCTACCTCTTTTGGTTTGGGAGCAGAGGCCAATTGTTTGTGCTGTGCAAAGTGGCCTGCAGGCGAATGGGAGCACCTCAGAACTGGCAATACAACGGATGTTTTCTCGACAAAGGAAAGAGAGACAGGCAAGTGGAAGGCTCTGTTGCATAGCTTGCTGTGCACTGAAGAGATCCAGCAGCATCTTTCAGTCCTACCTCTTTTGGTTTGGGAGCAGAGGCCAATTGTTCATGCTGTGCAAAGTGGCCTGCAGGCGAATGGGAGCACCTCAGAAGTGGCAATACAACGGACGTTTTCTCGACAAAGGAAAGAGAGACAGGCAAGTGGACGGCTCTGTTGCATAGCTTGCTGTGCACTGAAGAGATCCAGCAGCATCTTTCAGTCCTACCTCTTTTGGTTTGGGAGCAGAGGCCAATTGTTTGTGCTGTGCAAAGTGGCCTGCAGGCGAATGGGAGCACCTCAGAAGTGGCAATACAACGGACGTTTTCTCGACAAAGGAAAGAGAGACAGGAAAGTGGACGGCTCTGTTGCATAGCTTGCTGTGCACTGAAGAGATCCAGCAGCGTCTTTCAGTCCTACCTCTTTTGGTTTGGGAGCAGAGGCCAATTGTTTGTGCTGTGCAAAGTGGCCTGCAGGCGAATGGGAGCACCTCAGAAGTGGCAATACAACGGACGTTTTCTCGACAAAGGAAAGAGAGACAGGAAAGTGGACGGCTCTGTTGCATAGCTTGCTGTGCACTGAAGAGATCCAGCAGCATCTTTCAGTCCTACCTCTTTTGGTTTGGGAGCAGAGGCCAATTGTTTGTGCTGTGCAAAGTGGCCTGCAGGCGAATGGGAGCACCTCAGAAGTGGCAATACAACGGACGTTTTCTCGACAAAGGAAAGAGAGACAGGCAAGTGGACGGCTCTGTTGCATAGCTTGCTGTGCACTGAAGAGATCCAGCAGCATCTTTCAGTCCTACCTCTTTTGGTTTGGGAGCAGAGGCCAATTGTTTGTGCTGTGCAAAGTGGGCTGCAGGCGAATGGGAGCACCTCAGAAGTGGCAATACAACGGACGTTTTCTCGACAAAGGAAAGAGAGACAGGAAAGTGGACGGCTCTGTTGCATAGCTTGCTGTGCACTGAAGAGATCCAGCAGCATCTTTCAGTCCTACCTCTTTTGGTTTGGGAGCAGAGGCCAATTGTTTGTGCTGTGCAAAGTGGCCTGCAGGCGAATGGGAGCACCTCAGAAGTGGCAATACAACGGACGTTTTCTCGACAAAGGAAAGAGAGACAGGAAAGTGGACGGCTCTGTTGCATAGCTTGCTGTGCACTGAAGAGATCCAGCAGCATCTTTCAGTCCTACCTCTTTTGGTTTGGGAGCAGAGGCCAATTGTTTGTGCTGTGCAAAGTGGCCTGCAGGCGAATGGGAGCACCACAGAGTGGCAATACAACGGACGTTTTCTCGACAAAGGAAAGAGAGACAGGCAAGTGGACGGCTCTGTTGCATAGCTTGCTGTGCGCTGAAGAGATCCAGCAGCATCTTTCAGTCCTACCTCTTTTGGTTTGGGAGCAGAGGCCAATTGTTTGTGCTGTGCAAAGTGGCCTGCAGGCGAATGGGAGCACCTCAGAAGTGGCAATACAACGGACGTTTTCTCGACAAAGGAAAGAGAGACAGGAAAGTGGACGGCTCTGTTGCATAGCTTGCTGTGCACTGAAGAGATCCAGCAGCGTCTTTCAGTCCTACCTCTTTTGGTTTGGGAGCAGAGGCCAATTGTTTGTGCTGTGCAAAGTGGCCTGCAGGCGAATGGGAGCACCTCAGAAGTGGCAATACAACGGACGTTTTCTCGACAAAGGAAAGAGAGACAGGCAAGTGGACGGCTCTGTTGCATAGCTTGCTGTGCACTGAAGAGATCCAGCAGCATCTTTCAGTCCTACCTCTTTTGGTTTGGGAGCAGAGGCCAATTGTTTGTGCTGTGCAAAGTGGGCTGCAGGCGAATGGGAGCACCTCAGAAGTGGCAATACAACGGACGTTTTCTCGACAAAGGAAAGAGAGACAGGCAAGTGGACGGCTCTGTTGCATAGCTTGCTGTGCACTGAAGAGATCCAGCAGCATCTTTCAGTCCTACCTCTTTTGGTTTGGGAGCAGAGGCCAATTGTTTGTGCTGTGCAAAGTGGGCTGCAGGCGAATGGGAGCACCTCAGAAGTGGCAATACAACGGACGTTTTCTCGACAAAGGAAAGAGAGACAGGAAAGTGGACGGCTCTGTTGCATAGCTTGCTGTGCACTGAAGAGATCCAGCAGCATCTTTCAGTCCTACCTCTTTTGGTTTGGGAGCAGAGGCCAATTGTTTGTGCTGTGCAAAGTGGCCTGCAGGCGAATGGGAGCACCTCAGAAGTGGCAATACAACGGACGTTTTCTCGACAAAGGAAAGAGAGACAGGCAAGTGGACGTCTCTGTTGCATAGCTTGCTGTGCACTGAAGAGATCCAGCAGCATCTTTCAGTCCTACCTCTTTTGGTTTGGGAGCAGAGGCCAATTGTTTGTGCTGTGCAAAGTGGCCTGCAGGCGAATGGGAGCACCACAGAGTGGCAATACAACGGACGTTTTCTCGACAAAGGAAAGAGAGACAGGCAAGTGGACGGCTCTGTTGCATAGCTTGCTGTGCGCTGAAGAGATCCAGCAGCATCTTTCAGTCCTACCTCTTTTGGTTTGGGAGCAGAGGCCAATTGTTTGTGCTGTGCAAAGTGGGCTGCAGGCAAATGGGAGCACCTCAGAAGTGGCAATACAACGGACGTTTTCTCGACAAAGGAAAGAGAGACAGGAAAGTGGACGGCTCTGTTGCATAGCTTGCTGTGCACTGAAGAGATCCAGCAGCGTCTTTCAGTCCTACCTCTTTTGGTTTGGGAGCAGAGGCCAATTGTTTGTGCTGTGCAAAGTGGGCTGCAGGCAAATGGGAGCACCTCAGAAGTGGCAATACAACGGACGTTTTCTCGACAAAGGAAAGAGAGACAGGCAAGTGGACGGCTCTGTTGCATAGCTTGCTGTGCACTGAAGAGATCCAGCAGCATCTTTCAGTCCTACCTCTTTTGGTTTGGGAGCAGAGGCCAATTGTTTGTGCTGTGCAAAGTGGCCTGCAGGCGAATGGGAGCACCTCAGAAGTGGCAATACAACGGACGTTTTCTCGACAAAGGAAAGAGAGACAGGAAAGTGGACGGCTCTGTTGCATAGCTTGCTGTGCACTGAAGAGATCCAGCAGCATCTTTCAGTCCTACCTCTTTTGGTTTGGGAGCAGAGGCCAATTGTTTGTGCTGTGCAAAGTGGCCTGCAGGCGAATGGGAGCACCTCAGAAGTGGCAATACAACGGACGTTTTCTCGACAAAGGAAAGAGAGACAGGCAAGTGGACGGCTCTGTTGCATAGCTTGCTGTGCACTGAAGAGATCCAGCAGCATCTTTCAGTCCTACCTCTTTTGGTTTGGGAGCAGAGGCCAATTGTTTGTGCTGTGCAAAGTGGCCTGCAGGCGAATGGGAGCACCTCAGAAGTGGCAATACAACGGATGTTTTCTCGACAAAGGAAAGAGAGACAGGCAAGTGGACGGCTCTGTTGCATAGCTTGCTGTGCACTGAAGAGATCCAGCAGCATCTTTCAGTCCTACCTCTTTTGGTTTGGGAGCAGAGGCCAATTGTTTGTGCTGTGCAAAGTGGCCTGCAGGCGAATGGGAGCACCTCAGAAGTGGCAATACAACGGACGTTTTCTCGACAAAGGAAAGAGAGACAGGCAAGTGGACGGCTCTGTTGCATAGCTTGCTGTGCACTGAAGAGATCCAGCAGCATCTTTCAGTCCTACCTCTTTTGGTTTGGGAGCAGAGGCCAATTGTTTGTGCTGTGCAAAGTGGCCTGCAGGCGAATGGGAGCACCTCAGAAGTGGCAATACAACGGACGTTTTCTCGACAAAGGAAAGAGAGACAGGCAAGTGGACGGCTCTGTTGCATAGCTTGCTGTGCACTGAAGAGATCCAGCAGCATCTTTCAGTCCTACCTCTTTTGGTTTGGGAGCAGAGGCCAATTGCTTGTGCTGTGCAAAGTGGCCTGCAGGCGAATGGGAGCACCTCAGAAGTGGCAATACAACGGACATTTTCTCGACAAAGGAAAGAGAGACAGGAAAGTGGACGGCTCTGTTGCATAGCTTGCTGTGCACTGAAGAGATCCAGCAGCATCTTTCAGTCCTACCTCTTTTGGTTTGGGAGCAGAGGCCAATTGTTTGTGCTGTGCAAAGTGGCCTGCAGGCGAATGGGAGCACCTCAGAAGTGGCAATACAACGGATGTTTTCTCGACAAAGGAAAGAGAGACAGGCAAGTGGACAGCTCTGTTGCATAGCTTGCTGTGCACTGAAGAGATCCAGCAGCATCTTTCAGTCCTACCTCTTTTGGTTTGGGAGCAGAGGCCGTTTGTGCTGTGCAAAGTGGCCTGCAGGCGAATGGGAGCACCTCCGAAGTGGCAATACAACGGATGTTTTCTCGAAAAAGGAAAGAGAGACAGGAAAGTGGACGGCTCTGTTGCATAGCTTGCTGTGCACTGAAGAGATCCAGCAGCATCTTTCAGTCCTACCTCTTTTGGTTTGGGAGCAGAGGCCAATTGTTTGTGCTGTGCAAAGTGGCCTGCAGGCGAATGGGAGCACCTCAGAAGTGGCAATACAACGGATGTTTTCTCGACAAAGGAAAGAGAGACAGGCAAGTGGAAGGCTCTGTTGCATAGCTTGCTGTGCACTGAAGAGATCCAGCAGCATCTTTCAGTCCTACCTCTTTTGGTTTGGGAGCAGAGGCCAATTGTTTGTGCTGTGCAAAGTGGGCTGCAGGCGAATGGGAGCACCTCAGAAGTGGCAATACAACGGACGTTTTCTCGAAAAAGGAAAGAGAGACAGGCAAGTGGACGGCTCTGTTGCATAGCTTGCTGTGCACTGAAGAGATCCAGCAGCATCTTTCAGTCCTACCTCTTTTGGTTTGGGAGCAGAGGCCAATTGTTTGTGCTGTGCAAAGTGGCCTGCAGGCGAATGGGAGCACCTCCGAAGTGGCAATACAACGGACGTTTTCTCGACAAAGGAAAGAGAGACAGGAAAGTGGACGGCTCTGTTGCATAGCTTGCTGTGCACTGAAGAGATCCAGCAGCGTCTTTCAGTCCTACCTCTTTTGGTTTGGGAGCAGAGGCCAATTGTTTGTGCTGTGCAAAGTGGCCTGCAGGCGAATGGGAGCACCTCAGAAGTGGCAATACAACGGACGTTTTCTCGACAAAGGAAAGAGAGACAGGCAAGTGGACGGCTCTGTTGCATAGCTTGCTGTGCACTGAAGAGATCCAGAAGCATCTTTCAGTCCTACCTCTTTTGGTTTGGGGGCAGAGGCCAATTGTTTGTGCTGTGCAAAGTGGCCTGCAGGCGAATGGGAGCACCTCAGAAGTGGCAATACAACGGACGTTTTTTCGACAAAGGAAAGAGAGACAGGCAAGTGGACAGCTCTGTTGCATAGCTTGCTGTGCACTGAAGAGATCCAGCAGCATCTTTCAGTCCTACCTCTTTTGGTTTGGGAGCAGAGGCCGTTTGCGCTGTGCAAAGTGGCCTGCAGGCGAATGGGAGCACCTCAGAAGTGGCAATACAACGGACGTTTTCTCGACAAAGGAAAGAGAGACAGGAAAGTGGACGGCTCTGTTGCATAGCTTGCTGTGCACTGAAGAGATCCAGCAGCATCTTTCAGTCCTACCTCTTTTGGTTTGGGAGCAGAGGCCAATTGTTTGTGCTGTGCAAAGTGGGCTGCAGGCGAATGGGAGCACCACAGAGTGGCAATACAACGGACGTTTTCTCGACAAAGGAAAGAGAGACAGGAAAGTGGACGGCTCTGTTGCATAGCTTGCTGTGCACTGAAGAGATCCAGCAGCATCTTTCAGTCCTACCTCTTTTGGTTTGGGAGCAGAGGCCAATTGTTTGTGCTGTGCAAAGTGGCCTGCAGGCGAATGGGAGCACCTCAGAAGTGGCAATACAAAGGACGTTTTCTCGACAAAGGAAAGAGAGACAGGAAAGTGGACGGCTCTGTTGCATAGCTTGCTGTGCACTGAAGAGATCCAGCAGCATCTTTCAGTCCTACCTCTTTTGGTTTGGGAGCAGAGGCCAATTGTTTGTGCTGTGCAAAGTGGCCTGCAGGCGAATGGGAGCACCTCCGAAGTGGCAATACAACGGACGTTTTCTCGACAAAGGAAAGAGAGACAGGCAAGTGGACGGCTCTGTTGCATAGCTTGCTGTGCACTGAAGAGATCCAGCAGCGTCTTTCAGTCCTACCTCTTTTGGTTTGGGAGCAGAGGCCAATTGTTTGTGCTGTGCAAAGTGGCCTGCAGGCGAATGGGAGCACCTCAGAAGTGGCAATACAACGGACGTTTTCTCGACAAAGGAAAGAGAGACAGGCAAGTGGACGGCTCTGTTGCATAGCTTGCTGTGCACTGAAGAGATCCAGCAGCATCTTTCAGTCCTACCTCTTTTGGTTTGGGAGCAGAGGCCAATTGTTTGTGCTGTGCAAAGTGGGCTGCAGGCGAATGGGAGCACCTCAGAAGTGGCAATACAACGGACGTTTTCTCGACAAAGGAAAGAGAGACAGGCAAGTGGACGGCTCTGTTGCATAGCTTGCTGTGCACTGAAGAGATCCAGCAGCGTCTTTCAGTCCTACCTCTTTTGGTTTGGGAGCAGAGGCCAATTGTTTGTGCTGTGCAAAGTGGGCTGCAGGCGAATGGGAGCACCTCAGAAGTGGCAATACAACGGACGTTTTCTCGACAAAGGAAAGAGAGACAGGCAAGTGGACGGCTCTGTTGCATAGCTTGCTGTGCACTGAAGAGATCCAGCAGCATCTTTCAGTCCTACCTCTTTTGGTTTGGGAGCAGAGGCCAATTGTTTGTGCTGTGCAAAGTGGGCTGCAGGCGAATGGGAGCACCTCAGAAGTGGCAATACAACGGACGTTTTCTCGACAAAGGAAAGAGAGACAGGCAAGTGGACGGCTCTGTTGCATAGCTTGCTGTGCACTGAAGAGATCCAGCAGCGTCTTTCAGTCCTACCTCTTTTGGTTTGGGAGCAGAGGCCAATTGCTTGTGCTGTGCAAAGTGGCCTGCAGGCGAATGGGAGCACCTCAGAAGTGGCAATACAACGGACATTTTCTCGACAAAGGAAAGAGAGACAGGAAAGTGGACGGCTCTGTTGCATAGCTTGCTGTGCACTGAAGAGATCCAGCAGCATCTTTCAGTCCTACCTCTTTTGGTTTGGGAGCAGAGGCCAATTGTTTGTGCTGTGCAAAGTGGCCTGCAGGCGAATGGGAGCACCTCAGAAGTGGCAATACAACGGATGTTTTCTCGACAAAGGAAAGAGAGACAGGCAAGTGGACAGCTCTGTTGCATAGCTTGCTGTGCACTGAAGAGATCCAGCAGCATCTTTCAGTCCTACCTCTTTTGGTTTGGGAGCAGAGGCCGTTTGTGCTGTGCAAAGTGGCCTGCAGGCGAATGGGAGCACCTCCGAAGTGGCAATACAACGGATGTTTTCTCGACAAAGGAAAGAGAGACAGGAAAGTGGACGGCTCTGTTGCATAGCTTGCTGTGCACTGAAGAGATCCAGCAGCATCTTTCAGTCCTACCTCTTTTGGTTTGGGAGCAGAGGCCAATTGTTTGTGCTGTGCAAAGTGGCCTGCAGGCGAATGGGAGCACCTCAGAAGTGGCAATACAACGGACGTTTTCTCGACAAAGGAAAGAGAGACAGGCAAGTGGACGGCTCTGTTGCATAGCTTGCTGTGCACTGAAGAGATCCAGCAGCATCTTTCAGTCCTACCTCTTTTGGTTTGGGAGCAGAGGCCAATTGTTTGTGCTGTGCAAAGTGGCCTGCAGGCGAATGGGAGCACCTCAGAAGTGGCAATACAACGGACGTTTTCTCGACAAAGGAAAGAGAGACAGGCAAGTGGACAGCTCTGTTGCATAGCTTGCTGTGCACTGAAGAGATCCAGCAGCATCTTTCAGTCCTACCTCTTTTGGTTTGGGAGCAGAGGCCGTTTGCGCTGTGCAAAGTGGCCTGCAGGCGAATGGGAGCACCTCAGAAGTGGCAATACAACGGACGTTTTCTCGACAAAGGAAAGAGAGACAGGCAAGTGGACGGCTCTGTTGCATAGCTTGCTGTGCACTGAAGAGATCCAGCAGCATCTTTCAGTCCTACCTCTTTTGGTTTGGGAGCAGAGGCCAATTGTTTGTGCTGTGCAAAGTGGGCTGCAGGCGAATGGGAGCACCACAGAGTGGCAATACAACGGACGTTTTCTCGACAAAGGAAAGAGAGACAGGAAAGTGGACGGCTCTGTTGCATAGCTTGCTGTGCACTGAAGAGATCCAGCAGCATCTTTCAGTCCTACCTCTTTTGGTTTGGGAGCAGAGGCCAATTGTTTGTGCTGTGCAAAGTGGCCTGCAGGCGAATGGGAGCACCTCAGAAGTGGCAATACAAAGGACGTTTTCTCGACAAAGGAAAGAGAGACAGGAAAGTGGACGGCTCTGTTGCATAGCTTGCTGTGCACTGAAGAGATCCAGCAGCATCTTTCAGTCCTACCTCTTTTGGTTTGGGAGCAGAGGCCAATTGTTTGTGCTGTGCAAAGTGGCCTGCAGGCGAATGGGAGCACCTCAGAAGTGGCAATACAACGGACGTTTTCTCGACAAAGGAAAGAGAGACAGGCAAGTGGACGGCTCTGTTGCATAGCTTGCTGTGCACTGAAGAGATCCAGCAGCGTCTTTCAGTCCTACCTCTTTTGGTTTGGGAGCAGAGGCCAATTGTTTGTGCTGTGCAAAGTGGCCTGCAGGCGAATGGGAGCACCTCAGAAGTGGCAATACAACGGACGTTTTCTCGACAAAGGAAAGAGAGACAGGCAAGTGGACGGCTCTGTTGCATAGCTTGCTGTGCACTGAAGAGATCCAGCAGCATCTTTCAGTCCTACCTCTTTTGGTTTGGGAGCAGAGGCCGTTTGCGCTGTGCAAAGTGGCCTGCAGGCGAATGGGAGCACCTCAGAAGTGGCAATACAACGGACGTTTTCTCGACAAAGGAAAGAGAGACAGGCAAGTGGACGGCTCTGTTGCATAGCTTGCTGTGCACTGAAGAGATCCAGCAGCATCTTTCAGTCCTACCTCTTTTGGTTTGGGAGCAGAGGCCAATTGTTTGTGCTGTGCAAAGTGGGCTGCAGGCGAATGGGAGCACCACAGAGTGGCAATACAACGGACGTTTTCTCGACAAAGGAAAGAGAGACAGGAAAGTGGACGGCTCTGTTGCATAGCTTGCTGTGCACTGAAGAGATCCAGCAGCATCTTTCAGTCCTACCTCTTTTGGTTTGGGAGCAGAGGCCAATTGTTTGTGCTGTGCAAAGTGGCCTGCAGGCGAATGGGAGCACCTCAGAAGTGGCAATACAAAGGACGTTTTCTCGACAAAGGAAAGAGAGACAGGAAAGTGGACGGCTCTGTTGCATAGCTTGCTGTGCACTGAAGAGATCCAGCAGCATCTTTCAGTCCTACCTCTTTTGGTTTGGGAGCAGAGGCCAATTGTTTGTGCTGTGCAAAGTGGCCTGCAGGCGAATGGGAGCACCTCAGAAGTGGCAATACAACGGACGTTTTCTCGACAAAGGAAAGAGAGACAGGAAAGTGGACGGCTCTGTTGCATAGCTTGCTGTGCACTGAAGAGATCCAGCAGCGTCTTTCAGTCCTACCTCTTTTGGTTTGGGAGCAGAGGCCAATTGTTTGTGCTGTGCAAAGTGGCCTGCAGGCGAATGGGAGCACCTCAGAAGTGGCAATACAACGGACGTTTTCTCGACAAAGGAAAGAGAGACAGGCAAGTGGACGGCTCTGTTGCATAGCTTGCTGTGCACTGAAGAGATCCAGCAGCATCTTTCAGTCCTACCTCTTTTGGTTTGGGAGCAGAGGCCAATTGTTTGTGCTGTGCAAAGTGGCCTGCAGGCGAATGGGAGCACCTCAGAAGTGGCAATACAACGGACGTTTTCTCGACAAAGGAAAGAGAGACAGGCAAGTGGACGGCTCTGTTGCATAGCTTGCTGTGCACTGAAGAGATCCAGCAGCGTCTTTCAGTCCTACCTCTTTTGGTTTGGGAGCAGAGGCCAATTGCTTGTGCTGTGCAAAGTGGCCTGCAGGCGAATGGGAGCACCTCCGAAGTGGCAATACAACGGATGTTTTCTCGACAAAGGAAAGAGAGACAGGAAAGTGGACGGCTCTGTTGCATAGCTTGCTGTGCACTGAAGAGATCCAGCAGCATCTTTCAGTCCTACCTCTTTTGGTTTGGGAGCAGAGGCCAATTGTTTGTGCTGTGCAAAGTGGCCTGCAGGCGAATGGGAGCACCTCAGAAGTGGCAATACAACGGATGTTTTCTCGACAAAGGAAAGAGAGACAGGCAAGTGGACAGCTCTGTTGCATAGCTTGCTGTGCACTGAAGAGATCCAGCAGCATCTTTCAGTCCTACCTCTTTTGGTTTGGGAGCAGAGGCCGTTTGTGCTGTGCAAAGTGGCCTGCAGGCGAATGGGAGCACCTCCGAAGTGGCAATACAACGGATGTTTTCTCGACAAAGGAAAGAGAGACAGGAAAGTGGACGGCTCTGTTGCATAGCTTGCTGTGCACTGAAGAGATCCAGCAGCATCTTTCAGTCCTACCTCTTTTGGTTTGGGAGCAGAGGCCAATTGTTTGTGCTGTGCAAAGTGGCCTGCAGGCGAATGGGAGCACCTCAGAAGTGGCAATACAACGGACGTTTTCTCGACAAAGGAAAGAGAGACAGGCAAGTGGACGGCTCTGTTGCATAGCTTGCTGTGCACTGAAGAGATCCAGCAGCATCTTTCAGTCCTACCTCTTTTGGTTTGGGAGCAGAGGCCAATTGTTTGTGCTGTGCAAAGTGGGCTGCAGGCGAATGGGAGCACCTCAGAAGTGGCAATACAACGGACGTTTTCTCGACAAAGGAAAGAGAGACAGGCAAGTGGAAGGCTCTGTTGCATAGCTTGCTGTGCACTGAAGAGATCCAGCAGCATCTTTCAGTCCTACCTCTTTTGGTTTGGGAGCAGAGGCCAATTGTTTGTGCTGTGCAAAGTGGCCTGCAGGCGAATGGGAGCACCTCCGAAGTGGCAATACAACGGACGTTTTCTCGACAAAGGAAAGAGAGACAGGCAAGTGGACGGCTCTGTTGCATAGCTTGCTGTGCACTGAAGAGATCCAGCAGCATCTTTCAGTCCTACCTCTTTTGGTTTGGGAGCAGAGGCCAATTGTTTGTGCTGTGCAAAGTGGCCTGCAGGCGAATGGGAGCACCTCAGAAGTGGCAATACAACGGACGTTTTCTCGACAAAGGAAAGAGAGACAGGCAAGTGGACGGCTCTGTTGCATAGCTTGCTGTGCACTGAAGAGATCCAGCAGCATCTTTCAGTCCTACCTCTTTTGGTTTGGGAGCAGAGGCCAATTGTTTGTGCTGTGCAAAGTGGGCTGCAGGCGAATGGGAGCACCTCAGAAGTGGCAATACAACGGACGTTTTCTCGACAAAGGAAAGAGAGACAGGCAAGTGGACGGCTCTGTTGCATAGCTTGCTGTGCACTGAAGAGATCCAGCAGCATCTTTCAGTCCTACCTCTTTTGGTTTGGGAGCAGAGGCCAATTGTTTGTGCTGTGCAAAGTGGCCTGCAGGCGAATGGGAGCACCTCAGAAGTGGCAATACAACGGACATTTTCTCGACAAAGGAAAGAGAGACAGGAAAGTGGACGGCTCTGTTGCATAGCTTGCTGTGCACTGAAGAGATCCAGCAGCATCTTTCAGTCCTACCTCTTTTGGTTTGGGAGCAGAGGCCAATTGTTTGTGCTGTGCAAAGTGGGCTGCAGGCGAATGGGAGCACCACAGAGTGGCAATACAACGGACGTTTTCTCGACAAAGGAAAGAGAGACAGGAAAGTGGACGGCTCTGTTGCATAGCTTGCTGTGCACTGAAGAGATCCAGCAGCATCTTTCAGTCCTACCTCTTTTGGTTTGGGAGCAGAGGCCAATTGTTTGTGCTGTGCAAAGTGGCCTGCAGGCGAATGGGAGCACCTCAGAAGTGGCAATACAAAGGACGTTTTCTCGACAAAGGAAAGAGAGACAGGCAAGTGGACGGCTCTGTTGCATAGCTTGCTGTGCACTGAAGAGATCCAGCAGCATCTTTCAGTCCTACCTCTTTTGGTTTGGGAGCAGAGGCCAATTGTTTGTGCTGTGCAAAGTGGGCTGCAGGCGAATGGGAGCACCTCAGAAGTGGCAATACAACGGACGTTTTCTCGACAAAGGAAAGAGAGACAGGCAAGTGGACGGCTCTGTTGCATAGCTTGCTGTGCACTGAAGAGATCCAGCAGCATCTTTCAGTCCTACCTCTTTTGGTTTGGGAGCAGAGGCCAATTGTTTGTGCTGTGCAAAGTGGCCTGCAGGCGAATGGGAGCACCTCAGAAGTGGCAATACAACGGACGTTTTCTCGACAAAGGAAAGAGAGACAGGAAAGTGGACGGCTCTGTTGCATAGCTTGCTGTGCACTGAAGAGATCCAGCAGCATCTTTCAGTCCTACCTCTTTTGGTTTGGGAGCAGAGGCCAATTGTTTGTGCTGTGCAAAGTGGCCTGCAGGCGAATGGGAGCACCTCAGAAGTGGCAATACAACGGATGTTTTCTCGACAAAGGAAAGAGAGACAGGCAAGTGGAAGGCTCTGTTGCATAGCTTGCTGTGCACTGAAGAGATCCAGCAGCATCTTTCAGTCCTACCTCTTTTGGTTTGGGAGCAGAGGCCAATTGTTTGTGCTGTGCAAAGTGGCCTGCAGGCGAATGGGAGCACCTCAGAAGTGGCAATACAACGGACGTTTTCTCGACAAAGGAAAGAGAGACAGGCAAGTGGACGGCTCTGTTGCATAGCTTGCTGTGCACTGAAGAGATCCAGCAGCATCTTTCAGTCCTACCTCTTTTGGTTTGGGAGCAGAGGCCAATTGTTTGTGCTGTGCAAAGTGGCCTGCAGGCGAATGGGAGCACCTCCGAAGTGGCAATACAACGGACGTTTTCTCGACAAAGGAAAGAGAGACAGGCAAGTGGACGGCTCTGTTGCATAGCTTGCTGTGCACTGAAGAGATCCAGCAGCATCTTTCAGTCCTACCTCTTTTGGTTTGGGAGCAGAGGCCAATTGCTTGTGCTGTGCAAAGTGGCCTGCAGGCGAATGGGAGCACCTCAGAAGTGGCAATACAAAGGACGTTTTCTCGACAAAGGAAAGAGAGACAGGAAAGTGGACGGCTCTGTTGCATAGCTTGCTGTGCACTGAAGAGATCCAGCAGCATCTTTCAGTCCTACCTCTTTTGGTTTGGGAGCAGAGGCCAATTGTTTGTGCTGTGCAAAGTGGCCTGCAGGCGAATGGGAGCACCTCAGAAGTGGCAATACAACGGACGTTTTCTCGACAAAGGAAAGAGAGACAGGAAAGTGGACGGCTCTGTTGCATAGCTTGCTGTGCACTGAAGAGATCCAGCAGCATCTTTCAGTCCTACCTCTTTTGGTTTGGGAGCAGAGGCCAATTGTTTGTGCTGTGCAAAGTGGGCTGCAGGCGAATGGGAGCACCTCAGAAGTGGCAATACAACGGACGTTTTCTCGACAAAGGAAAGAGAGACAGGCAAGTGGACGGCTCTGTTGCATAGCTTGCTGTGCACTGAAGAGATCCAGCAGCATCTTTCAGTCCTACCTCATTTGGTTTGGGAGCAGAGGCCAATTGTTTGTGCTGTGCAAAGTGGCCTGCAGGCGAATGGGAGCACCTCAGAAGTGGCAATACAACGGACGTTTTCTCGACAAAGGAAAGAGAGACAGGCAAGTGGACGGCTCTGTTGCATAGCTTGCTGTGCACTGAAGAGATCCAGCAGCATCTTTCAGTCCTACCTCTTTTGGTTTGGGAGCAGAGGCCAATTGTTTGTGCTGTGCAAAGTGGCCTGCAGGCGAATGGGAGCACCTCAGAAGTGGCAATACAACGGATGTTTTCTCGACAAAGGAAAGAGAGACAGGCAAGTGGAAGGCTCTGTTGCATAGCTTGCTGTGCACTGAAGAGATCCAGCAGCATCTTTCAGTCCTACCTCTTTTGGTTTGGGAGCAGAGGCCAATTGTTCATGCTGTGCAAAGTGGCCTGCAGGCGAATGGGAGCACCTCAGAAGTGGCAATACAACGGACGTTTTCTCGACAAAGGAAAGAGAGACAGGCAAGTGGACGGCTCTGTTGCATAGCTTGCTGTGCACTGAAGAGATCCAGCAGCATCTTTCAGTCCTACCTCTTTTGGTTTGGGAGCAGAGGCCAATTGTTTGTGCTGTGCAAAGTGGCCTGCAGGCGAATGGGAGCACCTCAGAAGTGGCAATACAACGGACGTTTTCTCGACAAAGGAAAGAGAGACAGGCAAGTGGACGGCTCTGTTGCATAGCTTGCTGTGCACTGAAGAGATCCAGCAGCGTCTTTCAGTCCTACCTCTTTTGGTTTGGGAGCAGAGGCCAATTGTTTGTGCTGTGCAAAGTGGCCTGCAGGCGAATGGGAGCACCTCAGAAGTGGCAATACAACGGACGTTTTCTCGACAAAGGAAAGAGAGACAGGCAAGTGGACGGCTCTGTTGCATAGCTTGCTGTGCACTGAAGAGATCCAGCAGCATCTTTCAGTCCTACCTCTTTTGGTTTGGGAGCAGAGGCCAATTGTTTGTGCTGTGCAAAGTGGGCTGCAGGCGAATGGGAGCACCTCAGAAGTGGCAATACAACGGACGTTTTCTCGACAAAGGAAAGAGAGACAGGCAAGTGGACGGCTCTGTTGCATAGCTTGCTGTGCACTGAAGAGATCCAGCAGCATCTTTCAGTCCTACCTCTTTTGGTTTGGGAGCAGAGGCCGTTTACGCTGTGCAAAGTGGCCTGCAGGCGAATGGGAGCACCTCAGAAGTGGCAATACAACGGATGTTTTCTCGACAAAGGAAAGAGAGACAGGCAAGTGGACGGCTCTGTTGCATAGCTTGCTGTGCACTGAAGAGATCCAGCAGCATCTTTCAGTCCTACCTCTTTTGGTTTGGGAGCAGAGGCCAATTGTTTGTGCTGTGCAAAGTGGCCTGCAGGCGAATGGGAGCACCTCAGAAGTGGCAATACAACGGACGTTTTCTCGACAAAGGAAAGAGAGACAGGCAAGTGGACGGCTCTGTTGCATAGCTTGCTGTGCACTGAAGAGATCCAGCAGCATCTTTCAGTCCTACCTCTTTTGGTTTGGGAGCAGAGGCCAATTGTTTGTGCTGTGCAAAGTGGCCTGCAGGCGAATGGGAGCACCTCAGAAGTGGCAATACAAAGGACGTTTTCTCGACAAAGGAAAGAGAGACAGGAAAGTGGACGGCTCTGTTGCATAGCTTGCTGTGCACTGAAGAGATCCAGCAGCATCTTTCAGTCCTACCTCTTTTGGTTTGGGAGCAGAGGCCAATTGTTTGTGCTGTGCAAAGTGGCCTGCAGGCGAATGGGAGCACCTCCGAAGTGGCAATACAACGGACGTTTTCTCGACAAAGGAAAGAGAGACAGGCAAGTGGACGGCTCTGTTGCATAGCTTGCTGTGCACTGAAGAGATCCAGCAGCGTCTTTCAGTCCTACCTCTTTTGGTTTGGGAGCAGAGGCCAATTGTTTGTGCTGTGCAAAGTGGCCTGCAGGCGAATGGGAGCACCTCAGAAGTGGCAATACAACGGACGTTTTCTCGACAAAGGAAAGAGAGACAGGCAAGTGGACGGCTCTGTTGCATAGCTTGCTGTGCACTGAAGAGATCCAGCAGCATCTTTCAGTCCTACCTCTTTTGGTTTGGGAGCAGAGGCCAATTGTTTGTGCTGTGCAAAGTGGGCTGCAGGCGAATGGGAGCACCTCAGAAGTGGCAATACAACGGACGTTTTCTCGACAAAGGAAAGAGAGACAGGCAAGTGGACGGCTCTGTTGCATAGCTTGCTGTGCACTGAAGAGATCCAGCAGCATCTTTCAGTCCTACCTCTTTTGGTTTGGGAGCAGAGGCCGTTTACGCTGTGCAAAGTGGCCTGCAGGCGAATGGGAGCACCTCAGAAGTGGCAATACAACGGATGTTTTCTCGACAAAGGAAAGAGAGACAGGAAAGTGGACGGCTCTGTTGCATAGCTTGCTGTGCACTGAAGAGATCCAGCAGCATCTTTCAGTCCTACCTCTTTTGGTTTGGGAGCAGAGGCCAATTGTTTGTGCTGTGCAAAGTGGCCTGCAGGCGAATGGGAGCACCTCAGAAGTGGCAATACAACGGACGTTTTCTCGACAAAGGAAAGAGAGACAGGCAAGTGGACGGCTCTGTTGCATAGCTTGCTGTGCACTGAAGAGATCCAGCAGCATCTTTCAGTCCTACCTCTTTTGGTTTGGGAGCAGAGGCCAATTGTTTGTGCTGTGCAAAGTGGCCTGCAGGCGAATGGGAGCACCTCAGAAGTGGCAATACAAAGGACGTTTTCTCGACAAAGGAAAGAGAGACAGGAAAGTGGACGGCTCTGTTGCATAGCTTGCTGTGCACTGAAGAGATCCAGCAGCATCTTTCAGTCCTACCTCTTTTGGTTTGGGAGCAGAGGCCAATTGTTTGTGCTGTGCAAAGTGGCCTGCAGGCGAATGGGAGCACCTCCGAAGTGGCAATACAACGGACGTTTTCTCGACAAAGGAAAGAGAGACAGGCAAGTGGACGGCTCTGTTGCATAGCTTGCTGTGCACTGAAGAGATCCAGCAGCGTCTTTCAGTCCTACCTCTTTTGGTTTGGGAGCAGAGGCCAATTGTTTGTGCTGTGCAAAGTGGCCTGCAGGCGAATGGGAGCACCTCAGAAGTGGCAATACAACGGACGTTTTCTCGACAAAGGAAAGAGAGACAGGCAAGTGGACGGCTCTGTTGCATAGCTTGCTGTGCACTGAAGAGATCCAGCAGCGTCTTTCAGTCCTACCTCTTTTGGTTTGGGAGCAGAGGCCAATTGTTTGTGCTGTGCAAAGTGGCCTGCAGGCGAATGGGAGCACCTCAGAAGTGGCAATACAACGGACGTTTTCTCGACAAAGGAAAGAGAGACAGGCAAGTGGACGGCTCTGTTGCATAGCTTGCTGTGCACTGAAGAGATCCAGCAGCATCTTTCAGTCCTACCTCTTTTGGTTTGGGAGCAGAGGCCGTTTACGCTGTGCAAAGTGGCCTGCAGGCGAATGGGAGCACCTCAGAAGTGGCAATACAACGGATGTTTTCTCGACAAAGGAAAGAGAGACAGGAAAGTGGACGGCTCTGTTGCATAGCTTGCTGTGCACTGAAGAGATCCAGCAGCATCTTTCAGTCCTACCTCTTTTGGTTTGGGAGCAGAGGCCAATTGTTTGTGCTGTGCAAAGTGGCCTGCAGGCGAATGGGAGCACCTCAGAAGTGGCAATACAACGGACGTTTTCTCGACAAAGGAAAGAGAGACAGGCAAGTGGACGGCTCTGTTGCATAGCTTGCTGTGCACTGAAGAGATCCAGCAGCATCTTTCAGTCCTACCTCTTTTGGTTTGGGAGCAGAGGCCAATTGTTTGTGCTGTGCAAAGTGGCCTGCAGGCGAATGGGAGCACCTCAGAAGTGGCAATACAAAGGACGTTTTCTCGACAAAGGAAAGAGAGACAGGAAAGTGGACGGCTCTGTTGCATAGCTTGCTGTGCACTGAAGAGATCCAGCAGCATCTTTCAGTCCTACCTCTTTTGGTTTGGGAGCAGAGGCCAATTGTTTGTGCTGTGCAAAGTGGCCTGCAGGCGAATGGGAGCACCTCCGAAGTGGCAATACAACGGACGTTTTCTCGACAAAGGAAAGAGAGACAGGCAAGTGGACGGCTCTGTTGCATAGCTTGCTGTGCACTGAAGAGATCCAGCAGCGTCTTTCAGTCCTACCTCTTTTGGTTTGGGAGCAGAGGCCAATTGTTTGTGCTGTGCAAAGTGGCCTGCAGGCGAATGGGAGCACCTCAGAAGTGGCAATACAACGGACGTTTTCTCGACAAAGGAAAGAGAGACAGGCAAGTGGACGGCTCTGTTGCATAGCTTGCTGTGCACTGAAGAGATCCAGCAGCGTCTTTCAGTCCTACCTCTTTTGGTTTGGGAGCAGAGGCCAATTGTTTGTACTGTGCAAAGTGGCCTGCAGGCGAATGGGAGCACCTCAGAAGTGGCAATACAACGGACGTTTTCTCGACAAAGGAAAGAGAGACAGGCAAGTGGACGGCTCTGTTGCATAGCTTGCTGTGCACTGAAGAGATCCAGCAGCATCTTTCAGTCCTACCTCTTTTGGTTTGGGAGCAGAGGCCAATTGTTTGTGCTGTGCAAAGTGGCCTGCAGGCGAATGGGAGCACCTCAGAAGTGGCAATACAACGGACGTTTTCTCGACAAAGGAAAGAGAGACAGGCAAGTGGACGGCTCTGTTGCATAGCTTGCTGTGCACTGAAGAGATCCAGCAGCGTCTTTCAGTCCTACCTCTTTTGGTTTGGGAGCAGAGGCCAATTGCTTGTGCTGTGCAAAGTGGCCTGCAGGCGAATGGGAGCACCTCAGAAGTGGCAATACAACGGACATTTTCTCGACAAAGGAAAGAGAGACAGGAAAGTGGACGGCTCTGTTGCATAGCTTGCTGTGCACTGAAGAGATCCAGCAGCATCTTTCAGTCCTACCTCTTTTGGTTTGGGAGCAGAGGCCAATTGTTTGTGCTGTGCAAAGTGGGCTGCAGGCGAATGGGAGCACCTCAGAAGTGGCAATACAACGGATGTTTTCTCGACAAAGGAAAGAGAGACAGGCAAGTGGACAGCTCTGTTGCATAGCTTGCTGTGCACTGAAGAGATCCAGCAGCATCTTTCAGTCCTACCTCTTTTGGTTTGGGAGCAGAGGCCGTTTGTGCTGTGCAAAGTGGCCTGCAGGCGAATGGGAGCACCTCCGAAGTGGCAATACAACGGATGTTTTCTCGACAAAGGAAAGAGAGACAGGAAAGTGGACGGCTCTGTTGCATAGCTTGCTGTGCACTGAAGAGATCCAGCAGCATCTTTCAGTCCTACCTCTTTTGGTTTGGGAGCAGAGGCCAATTGTTTGTGCTGTGCAAAGTGGCCTGCAGGCGAATGGGAGCACCTCAGAAGTGGCAATACAACGGACGTTTTCTCGACAAAGGAAAGAGAGACAGGCAAGTGGACGGCTCTGTTGCATAGCTTGCTGTGCACTGAAGAGATCCAGCAGCATCTTTCAGTCCTACCTCTTTTGGTTTGGGAGCAGAGGCCAATTGTTTGTGCTGTGCAAAGTGGCCTGCAGGCGAATGGGAGCACCTCAGAAGTGGCAATACAACGGACGTTTTCTCGACAAAGGAAAGAGAGACAGGCAAGTGGACGGCTCTGTTGCATAGCTTGCTGTGCACTGAAGAGATCCAGCAGCATCTTTCAGTCCTACCTCTTTTGGTTTGGGAGCAGAGGCCAATTGTTTGTGCTGTGCAAAGTGGGCTGCAGGCGAATGGGAGCACCTCAGAAGTGGCAATACAACGGACGTTTTCTCGACAAAGGAAAGAGAGACAGGCAAGTGGACGGCTCTGTTGCATAGCTTGCTGTGCACTGAAGAGATCCAGCAGCGTCTTTCAGTCCTACCTCTTTTGGTTTGGGAGCAGAGGCCAATTGTTTGTGCTGTGCAAAGTGGCCTGCAGGCGAATGGGAGCACCTCAGAAGTGGCAATACAACGGACGTTTTCTCGACAAAGGAAAGAGAGACAGGCAAGTGGACGGCTCTGTTGCATAGCTTGCTGTGCACTGAAGAGATCCAGCAGCATCTTTCAGTCCTACCTCTTTTGGTTTGGGAGCAGAGGCCAATTGCTTGTGCTGTGCCAAGTGGCCTGCAGGCGAATGGGAGCACCTCAGAAGTGGCAATACAACGGACATTTTCTCGACAAAGGAAAGAGAGACAGGAAAGTGGACGGCTCTGTTGCATAGCTTGCTGTGCACTGAAGAGATCCAGCAGCATCTTTCAGTCCTACCTCTTTTGGTTTGGGAGCAGAGGCCAATTGTTTGTGCTGTGCAAAGTGGCCTGCAGGCGAATGGGAGCACCTCAGAAGTGGCAATACAACGGATGTTTTCTCGACAAAGGAAAGAGAGACAGGCAAGTGGACAGCTCTGTTGCATAGCTTGCTGTGCACTGAAGAGATCCAGCAGCATCTTTCAGTCCTACCTCTTTTGGTTTGGGAGCAGAGGCCAATTGTTTGTGCTGTGCAAAGTGGCCTGCAGGCGAATGGGAGCACCTCCGAAGTGGCAATACAACGGATGTTTTCTCGACAAAGGAAAGAGAGACAGGAAAGTGGACGGCTCTGTTGCATAGCTTGCTGTGCACTGAAGAGATCCAGCAGCATCTTTCAGTCCTACCTCTTTTGGTTTGGGAGCAGAGGCCGTTTGTGCTGTGCAAAGTGGCCTGCAGGCGAATGGGAGCACCTCCGAAGTGGCAATACAACGGATGTTTTCTCGACAAAGGAAAGAGAGACAGGAAAGTGGACGGCTCTGTTGCATAGCTTGCTGTGCACTGAAGAGATCCAGCAGCATCTTTCAGTCCTACCTCTTTTGGTTTGGGAGCAGAGGCCAATTGTTTGTGCTGTGCAAAGTGGCCTGCAGGCGAATGGGAGCACCTCAGAAGTGGCAATACAACGGACGTTTTCTCGACAAAGGAAAGAGAGACAGGCAAGTGGACGGCTCTGTTGCATAGCTTGCTGTGCACTGAAGAGATCCAGCAGCATCTTTCAGTCCTACCTCTTTTGGTTTGGGAGCAGAGGCCAATTGTTTGTGCTGTGCAAAGTGGCCTGCAGGCGAATGGGAGCACCTCAGAAGTGGCAATACAAAGGACGTTTTCTCGACAAAGGAAAGAGAGACAGGAAAGTGGACGGCTCTGTTGCATAGCTTGCTGTGCACTGAAGAGATCCAGCAGCATCTTTCAGTCCTACCTCTTTTGGTTTGGGAGCAGAGGCCAATTGTTTGTGCTGTGCAAAGTGGCCTGCAGGCGAATGGGAGCACCTCCGAAGTGGCAATACAACGGACGTTTTCTCGACAAAGGAAAGAGAGACAGGCAAGTGGACGGCTCTGTTGCATAGCTTGCTGTGCACTGAAGAGATCCAGCAGCATCTTTCAGTCCTACCTCTTTTGGTTTGGGAGCAGAGGCCAATTGTTTGTGCTGTGCAAAGTGGCCTGCAGGCGAATGGGAGCACCTCAGAAGTGGCAATACAACGGACGTTTTCTCGACAAAGGAAAGAGAGACAGGCAAGTGGACGGCTCTGTTGCATAGCTTGCTGTGCACTGAAGAGATCCAGCAGCATCTTTCAGTCCTACCTCTTTTGGTTTGGGAGCAGAGGCCAATTGTTTGTGCTGTGCAAAGTGGGCTGCAGGCGAATGGGAGCACCTCAGAAGTGGCAATACAACGGACGTTTTCTCGACAAAGGAAAGAGAGACAGGCAAGTGGACGGCTCTGTTGCATAGCTTGCTGTGCACTGAAGAGATCCAGCAGCGTCTTTCAGTCCTACCTCTTTTGGTTTGGGAGCAGAGGCCAATTGTTTGTGCTGTGCAAAGTGGCCTGCAGGCGAATGGGAGCACCTCAGAAGTGGCAATACAACGGACGTTTTCTCGACAAAGGAAAGAGAGACAGGCAAGTGGACGGCTCTGTTGCATAGCTTGCTGTGCACTGAAGAGATCCAGCAGCATCTTTCAGTCCTACCTCTTTTGGTTTGGGAGCAGAGGCCAATTGTTTGTGCTGTGCAAAGTGGGCTGCAGGCGAATGGGAGCACCTCAGAAGTGGCAATACAACGGACGTTTTCTCGACAAAGGAAAGAGAGACAGGCAAGTGGACGGCTCTGTTGCATAGCTTGCTGTGTACTGAAGAGATCCAGCAGCGTCTTTCAGTCCTACCTCTTTTGGTTTGGGAGCAGAGGCCAATTGCTTGTGCTGTGCAAAGTGGCCTGCAGGCGAATGGGAGCACCTCCGAAGTGGCAATACAACGGATGTTTTCTCGACAAAGGAAAGAGAGACAGGAAAGTGGACGGCTCTGTTGCATAGCTTGCTGTGCACTGAAGAGATCCAGCAGCATCTTTCAGTCCTACCTCTTTTGGTTTGGGAGCAGAGGCCAATTGTTTGTGCTGTGCAAAGTGGCCTGCAGGCGAATGGGAGCACCTCCGAAGTGGCAATACAACAGATGTTTTCTCGACAAAGGAAAGAGAGACAGGCAAGTGGACAGCTCTGTTGCATAGCTTGCTGTGCACTGAAGAGATCCAGCAGCATCTTTCAGTCCTACCTCTTTTGGTTTGGGAGCAGAGGCCAATTGTTTGTGCTGTGCAAAGTGGCCTGCAGGCGAATGGGAGCACCTCAGAAGTGGCAATACAACGGACGTTTTCTCGACAAAGGAAAGAGAGACAGGCAAGTGGACGGCTCTGTTGCATAGCTTGCTGTGCACTGAAGAGATCCAGCAGCATCTTTCAGTCCTACCTCTTTTGGTTTGGGAGCAGAGGCCAATTGTTTGTGCTGTGCAAAGTGGGCTGCAGGCGAATGGGAGCACCTCAGAAGTGGCAATACAACGGACGTTTTCTCGACAAAGGAAAGAGAGACAGGCAAGTGGACGGCTCTGTTGCATAGCTTGCTGTGCACTGAAGAGATCCAGCAGCGTCTTTCAGTCCTACCTCTTTTGGTTTGGGAGCAGAGGCCAATTGTTTGTGCTGTGCAAAGTGGCCTGCAGGCGAATGGGAGCACCTCAGAAGTGGCAATACAACGGACGTTTTCTCGACAAAGGAAAGAGAGACAGGCAAGTGGACGGCTCTGTTGCATAGCTTGCTGTGCACTGAAGAGATCCAGCAGCATCTTTCAGTCCTACCTCTTTTGGTTTGGGAGCAGAGGCCAATTGTTTGTGCTGTGCAAAGTGGCCTGCAGGCGAATGGGAGCACCTCAGAAGTGGCAATACAACGGACGTTTTCTCGACAAAGGAAAGAGAGACAGGCAAGTGGACGGCTCTGTTGCATAGCTTGCTGTGTACTGAAGAGATCCAGCAGCGTCTTTCAGTCCTACCTCTTTTGGTTTGGGAGCAGAGGCCAATTGCTTGTGCTGTGCAAAGTGGCCTGCAGGCGAATGGGAGCACCTCAGAAGTGGCAATACAACGGACATTTTCTCGACAAAGGAAAGAGAGACAGGCAAGTGGACGGCTCTGTTGCATAGCTTGCTGTGCACTGAAGAGATCCAGCAGCATCTTTCAGTCCTACCTCTTTTGGTTTGGGAGCAGAGGCCAATTGTTTGTGCTGTGCAAAGTGGCCTGCAGGCGAATGGGAGCACCTCCGAAGTGGCAATACAACGGATGTTTTCTCGACAAAGGAAAGAGAGACAGGCAAGTGGACAGCTCTGTTGCATAGCTTGCTGTGCACTGAAGAGATCCAGCAGCATCTTTCAGTCCTACCTCTTTTGGTTTGGGAGCAGAGGCCAATTGTTTGTGCTGTGCAAAGTGGCCTGCAGGCGAATGGGAGCACCTCAGAAGTGGCAATACAACGGACGTTTTCTCGACAAAGGAAAGAGAGACAGGCAAGTGGACGGCTCTGTTGCATAGCTTGCTGTGCACTGAAGAGATCCAGCAGCATCTTTCAGTCCTACCTCTTTTGGTTTGGGAGCAGAGGCCAATTGTTTGTGCTGTGCAAAGTGGGCTGCAGGCGAATGGGAGCACCTCAGAAGTGGCAATACAACGGACGTTTTCTCGACAAAGGAAAGAGAGACAGGCAAGTGGACGGCTCTGTTGCATAGCTTGCTGTGCACTGAAGAGATCCAGCAGCGTCTTTCAGTCCTACCTCTTTTGGTTTGGGAGCAGAGGCCAATTGCTTGTGCTGTGCAAAGTGGCCTGCAGGCGAATGGGAGCACCTCAGAAGTGGCAATACAAAGGACATTTTCTCGACAAAGGAAAGAGAGACAGGAAAGTGGACGGCTCTGTTGCATAGCTTGCTGTGCACTGAAGAGATCCAGCAGCATCTTTCAGTCCTACCTCTTTTGGTTTGGGAGCAGAGGCCAATTGTTTGTGCTGTGCAAAGTGGCCTGCAGGCGAATGGGAGCACCTCAGAAGTGGCAATACAACGGATGTTTTCTCGACAAAGGAAAGAGAGACAGGCAAGTGGACAGCTCTGTTGCATAGCTTGCTGTGCACTGAAGAGATCCAGCAGCATCTTTCAGTCCTACCTCTTTTGGTTTGGGAGCAGAGGCCGTTTGTGCTGTGCAAAGTGGCCTGCAGGCGAATGGGAGCACCTCCGAAGTGGCAATACAACGGATGTTTTCTCGACAAAGGAAAGAGAGACAGGAAAGTGGACGGCTCTGTTGCATAGCTTGCTGTGCACTGAAGAGATCCAGCAGCATCTTTCAGTCCTACCTCTTTTGGTTTGGGAGCAGAGGCCAATTGTTTGTGCTGTGCAAAGTGGCCTGCAGGCGAATGGGAGCACCTCAGAAGTGGCAATACAACGGATGTTTTCTCGACAAAGGAAAGAGAGACAGGCAAGTGGACAGCTCTGTTGCATAGCTTGCTGTGCACTGAAGAGATCCAGCAGCATCTTTCAGTCCTACCTCTTTTGGTTTGGGAGCAGAGGCCGTTTGTGCTGTGCAAAGTGGCCTGCAGGCGAATGGGAGCACCTCCGAAGTGGCAATACAACGGATGTTTTCTCGACAAAGGAAAGAGAGACAGGAAAGTGGACGGCTCTGTTGCATAGCTTGCTGTGCACTGAAGAGATCCAGCAGCATCTTTCAGTCCTACCTCTTTTGGTTTGGGAGCAGAGGCCAATTGTTTGTGCTGTGCAAAGTGGCCTGCAGGCGAATGGGAGCACCTCAGAAGTGGCAATACAACGGACGTTTTCTCGACAAAGGAAAGAGAGACAGGCAAGTGGACGGCTCTGTTGCATAGCTTGCTGTGCACTGAAGAGATCCAGCAGCATCTTTCAGTCCTACCTCTTTTGGTTTGGGAGCAGAGGCCAATTGTTTGTGCTGTGCAAAGTGGCCTGCAGGCGAATGGGAGCACCTCAGAAGTGGCAATACAACGGACGTTTTCTCGACAAAGGAAAGAGAGACAGGCAAGTGGACGGCTCTGTTGCATAGCTTGCTGTGCACTGAAGAGATCCAGCAGCATCTTTCAGTCCTACCTCTTTTGGTTTGGGAGCAGAGGCCAATTGTTTGTGCTGTGCAAAGTGGGCTGCAGGCGAATGGGAGCACCTCAGAAGTGGCAATACAACGGACGTTTTCTCGACAAAGGAAAGAGAGACAGGCAAGTGGACGGCTCTGTTGCATAGCTTGCTGTGCACTGAAGAGATCCAGCAGCGTCTTTCAGTCCTACCTCTTTTGGTTTGGGAGCAGAGGCCAATTGCTTGTGCTGTGCAAAGTGGCCTGCAGGCGAATGGGAGCACCTCAGAAGTGGCAATACAAAGGACATTTTCTCGACAAAGGAAAGAGAGACAGGAAAGTGGACGGCTCTGTTGCATAGCTTGCTGTGCACTGAAGAGATCCAGCAGCATCTTTCAGTCCTACCTCTTTTGGTTTGGGAGCAGAGGCCAATTGTTTGTGCTGTGCAAAGTGGCCTGCAGGCGAATGGGAGCACCTCAGAAGTGGCAATACAACGGATGTTTTCTCGACAAAGGAAAGAGAGACAGGCAAGTGGACAGCTCTGTTGCATAGCTTGCTGTGCACTGAAGAGATCCAGCAGCATCTTTCAGTCCTACCTCTTTTGGTTTGGGAGCAGAGGCCGTTTGTGCTGTGCAAAGTGGCCTGCAGGCGAATGGGAGCACCTCCGAAGTGGCAATACAACGGATGTTTTCTCGACAAAGGAAAGAGAGACAGGAAAGTGGACGGCTCTGTTGCATAGCTTGCTGTGCACTGAAGAGATCCAGCAGCATCTTTCAGTCCTACCTCTTTTGGTTTGGGAGCAGAGGCCAATTGTTTGTGCTGTGCAAAGTGGCCTGCAGGCGAATGGGAGCACCTCAGAAGTGGCAATACAACGGATGTTTTCTCGACAAAGGAAAGAGAGACAGGCAAGTGGACAGCTCTGTTGCATAGCTTGCTGTGCACTGAAGAGATCCAGCAGCATCTTTCAGTCCTACCTCTTTTGGTTTGGGAGCAGAGGCCGTTTGTGCTGTGCAAAGTGGCCTGCAGGCGAATGGGAGCACCTCCGAAGTGGCAATACAACGGATGTTTTCTCGACAAAGGAAAGAGAGACAGGAAAGTGGACGGCTCTGTTGCATAGCTTGCTGTGCACTGAAGAGATCCAGCAGCATCTTTCAGTCCTACCTCTTTTGGTTTGGGAGCAGAGGCCAATTGTTTGTGCTGTGCAAAGTGGCCTGCAGGCGAATGGGAGCACCTCAGAAGTGGCAATACAACGGACGTTTTCTCGACAAAGGAAAGAGAGACAGGCAAGTGGACGGCTCTGTTGCATAGCTTGCTGTGCACTGAAGAGATCCAGCAGCGTCTTTCAGTCCTACCTCTTTTGGTTTGGGAGCAGAGGCCAATTGCTTGTGCTGTGCAAAGTGGCCTGCAGGCGAATGGGAGCACCTCAGAAGTGGCAATACAACGGACATTTTCTCGACAAAGGAAAGAGAGACAGGAAAGTGGACGGCTCTGTTGCATAGCTTGCTGTGCACTGAAGAGATCCAGCAGCATCTTTCAGTCCTACCTCTTTTGGTTTGGGAGCAGAGGCCAATTGTTTGTGCTGTGCAAAGTGGCCTGCAGGCGAATGGGAGCACCTCAGAAGTGGCAATACAACGGATGTTTTCTCGACAAAGGAAAGAGAGACAGGCAAGTGGACAGCTCTGTTGCATAGCTTGCTGTGCACTGAAGAGATCCAGCAGCATCTTTCAGTCCTACCTCTTTTGGTTTGGGAGCAGAGGCCGTTTGTGCTGTGCAAAGTGGCCTGCAGGCGAATGGGAGCACCTCCGAAGTGGCAATACAACGGATGTTTTCTCGACAAAGGAAAGAGAGACAGGAAAGTGGACGGCTCTGTTGCATAGCTTGCTGTGCACTGAAGAGATCCAGCAGCATCTTTCAGTCCTACCTCTTTTGGTTTGGGAGCAGAGGCCAATTGTTTGTGCTGTGCAAAGTGGCCTGCAGGCGAATGGGAGCACCTCCGAAGTGGCAATACAACGGATGTTTTCTCGACAAAGGAAAGAGAGACAGGCAAGTGGACAGCTCTGTTGCATAGCTTGCTGTGCACTGAAGAGATCCAGCAGCATCTTTCAGTCCTACCTCTTTTGGTTTGGGAGCAGAGGCCGTTTGTGCTGTGCAAAGTGGCCTGCAGGCGAATGGGAGCACCTCCGAAGTGGCAATACAACGGATGTTTTCTCGACAAAGGAAAGAGAGACAGGCAAGTGGACGGCTCTGTTGCATAGCTTGCTGTGCACTGAAGAGATCCAGCAGCATCTTTCAGTCCTACCTCTTTTGGTTTGGGAGCAGAGGCCAATTGTTTGTGCTGTGCAAAGTGGCCTGCAGGCGAATGGGAGCACCTCAGAAGTGGCAATACAACGGACGTTTTCTCGACAAAGGAAAGAGAGACAGGCAAGTGGACGGCTCTGTTGCATAGCTTGCTGTGCACTGAAGAGATCCAGCAGCGTCTTTCAGTCCTACCTCTTTTGGTTTGGGAGCAGAGGCCAATTGCTTGTGCTGTGCAAAGTGGCCTGCAGGCGAATGGGAGCACCTCAGAAGTGGCAATACAACGGACATTTTCTCGACAAGGGAAAGAGAGACAGGAAAGTGGACGGCTCTGTTGCATAGCTTGCTGTGCACTGAAGAGATCCAGCAGCATCTTTCAGTCCTACCTCTTTTGGTTTGGGAGCAGAGGCCAATTGTTTGTGCTGTGCAAAGTGGCCTGCAGGCGAATGGGAGCACCTCAGAAGTGGCAATACAACGGATGTTTTCTCGACAAAGGAAAGAGAGACAGGCAAGTGGACAGCTCTGTTGCATAGCTTGCTGTGCACTGAAGAGATCCAGCAGCATCTTTCAGTCCTACCTCTTTTGGTTTGGGAGCAGAGGCCGTTTGTGCTGTGCAAAGTGGCCTGCAGGCGAATGGGAGCACCTCCGAAGTGGCAATACAACGGATGTTTTCTCGACAAAGGAAAGAGAGACAGGAAAGTGGACGGCTCTGTTGCATAGCTTGCTGTGCACTGAAGAGATCCAGCAGCATCTTTCAGTCCTACCTCTTTTGGTTTGGGAGCAGAGGCCAATTGTTTGTGCTGTGCAAAGTGGCCTGCAGGCGAATGGGAGCACCTCCGAAGTGGCAATACAACGGATGTTTTCTCGACAAAGGAAAGAGAGACAGGCAAGTGGACAGCTCTGTTGCATAGCTTGCTGTGCACTGAAGAGATCCAGCAGCATCTTTCAGTCCTACCTCTTTTGGTTTGGGAGCAGAGGCCAATTGTTTGTGCTGTGCAAAGTGGCCTGCAGGCGAATGGGAGCACCTCAGAAGTGGCAATACAACGGACGTTTTCTCGACAAAGGAAAGAGAGACAGGCAAGTGGACGGCTCTGTTGCATAGCTTGCTGTGCACTGAAGAGATCCAGCAGCATCTTTCAGTCCTACCTCTTTTGGTTTGGGAGCAGAGGCCAATTGTTTGTGCTGTGCAAAGTGGCCTGCAGGCGAATGGGAGCACCTCAGAAGTGGCAATACAACGGACGTTTTCTCGACAAAGGAAAGAGAGACAGGCAAGTGGACGGCTCTGTTGCATAGCTTGCTGTGCACTGAAGAGATCCAGCAGCGTCTTTCAGTCCTACCTCTTTTGGTTTGGGAGCAGAGGCCAATTGCTTGTGCTGTGCAAAGTGGCCTGCAGGCGAATGGGAGCACCTCAGAAGTGGCAATACAACGGACATTTTCTCGACAAGGGAAAGAGAGACAGGAAAGTGGACGGCTCTGTTGCATAGCTTGCTGTGCACTGAAGAGATCCAGCAGCATCTTTCAGTCCAACCTCTTTTGGTTTGGGAGCAGAGGCCAATTGTTTGTGCTGTGCAAAGTGGCCTGCAGGCGAATGGGAGCACCTCAGAAGTGGCAATACAACGGATGTTTTCTCGACAAAGGAAAGAGAGACAGGCAAGTGGACAGCTCTGTTGCATAGCTTGCTGTGCACTGAAGAGATCCAGCAGCATCTTTCAGTCCTACCTCTTTTGGTTTGGGAGCAGAGGCCGTTTGTGCTGTGCAAAGTGGCCTGCAGGCGAATGGGAGCACCTCCGAAGTGGCAATACAACGGATGTTTTCTCGACAAAGGAAAGAGAGACAGGAAAGTGGACGGCTCTGTTGCATAGCTTGCTGTGCACTGAAGAGATCCAGCAGCATCTTTCAGTCCTACCTCTTTTGGTTTGGGAGCAGAGGCCAATTGTTTGTGCTGTGCAAAGTGGCCTGCAGGCGAATGGGAGCACCTCCGAAGTGGCAATACAACGGATGTTTTCTCGACAAAGGAAAGAGAGACAGGCAAGTGGACAGCTCTGTTGCATAGCTTGCTGTGCACTGAAGAGATCCAGCAGCATCTTTCAGTCCTACCTCTTTTGGTTTGGGAGCAGAGGCCAATTGTTTGTGCTGTGCAAAGTGGCCTGCAGGCGAATGGGAGCACCTCAGAAGTGGCAATACAACGGACGTTTTCTCGACAAAGGAAAGAGAGACAGGCAAGTGGACGGCTCTGTTGCATAGCTTGCTGTGCACTGAAGAGATCCAGCAGCATCTTTCAGTCCTACCTCTTTTGGTTTGGGAGCAGAGGCCAATTGTTTGTGCTGTGCAAAGTGGCCTGCAGGCGAATGGGAGCACCTCAGAAGTGGCAATACAACGGACGTTTTCTCGACAAAGGAAAGAGAGACAGGCAAGTGGACGGCTCTGTTGCATAGCTTGCTGTGCACTGAAGAGATCCAGCAGCGTCTTTCAGTCCTACCTCTTTTGGTTTGGGAGCAGAGGCCAATTGCTTGTGCTGTGCAAAGTGGCCTGCAGGCGAATGGGAGCACCTCAGAAGTGGCAATACAACGGACATTTTCTCGACAAAGGAAAGAGAGACAGGAAAGTGGACGGCTCTGTTGCATAGCTTGCTGTGCACTGAAGAGATCCAGCAGCATCTTTCAGTCCTACCTCTTTTGGTTTGGGAGCAGAGGCCAATTGTTTGTGCTGTGCAAAGTGGCCTGCAGGCGAATGGGAGCACCTCAGAAGTGGCAATACAACGGATGTTTTCTCGACAAAGGAAAGAGAGACAGGCAAGTGGACAGCTCTGTTGCATAGCTTGCTGTGCACTGAAGAGATCCAGCAGCATCTTTCAGTCCTACCTCTTTTGGTTTGGGAGCAGAGGCCGTTTGTGCTGTGCAAAGTGGCCTGCAGGCGAATGGGAGCACCTCAGAAGTGGCAATACAACGGATGTTTTCTCGACAAAGGAAAGAGAGACAGGAAAGTGGACGGCTCTGTTGCATAGCTTGCTGTGCACTGAAGAGATCCAGCAGCATCTTTCAGTCCTACCTCTTTTGGTTTGGGAGCAGAGGCCAATTGTTTGTGCTGTGCAAAGTGGCCTGCAGGCGAATGGGAGCACCTCAGAAGTGGCAATACAACGGATGTTTTCTCGACAAAGGAAAGAGAGACAGGCAAGTGGACAGCTCTGTTGCATAGCTTGCTGTGCACTGAAGAGATCCAGCAGCATCTTTCAGTCCTACCTCTTTTGGTTTGGGAGCAGAGGCCGTTTGTGCTGTGCAAAGTGGCCTGCAGGCGAATGGGAGCACCTCCGAAGTGGCAATACAACGGATGTTTTCTCGACAAAGGAAAGAGAGACAGGAAAGTGGACGGCTCTGTTGCATAGCTTGCTGTGCACTGAAGAGATCCAGCAGCATCTTTCAGTCCTACCTCTTTTGGTTTGGGAGCAGAGGCCAATTGTTTGTGCTGTGCAAAGTGGCCTGCAGGCGAATGGGAGCACCTCAGAAGTGGCAATACAACGGACGTTTTCTCGACAAAGGAAAGAGAGACAGGCAAGTGGACGGCTCTGTTGCATAGCTTGCTGTGCACTGAAGAGATCCAGCAGCGTCTTTCAGTCCTACCTCTTTTGGTTTGGGAGCAGAGGCCAATTGCTTGTGCTGTGCAAAGTGGCCTGCAGGCGAATGGGAGCACCTCAGAAGTGGCAATACAACGGACATTTTCTCGACAAAGGAAAGAGAGACAGGAAAGTGGACGGCTCTGTTGCATAGCTTGCTGTGCACTGAAGAGATCCAGCAGCATCTTTCAGTCCTACCTCTTTTGGTTTGGGAGCAGAGGCCAATTGTTTGTGCTGTGCAAAGTGGCCTGCAGGCGAATGGGAGCACCTCAGAAGTGGCAATACAACGGATGTTTTCTCGACAAAGGAAAGAGAGACAGGCAAGTGGACAGCTCTGTTGCATAGCTTGCTGTGCACTGAAGAGATCCAGCAGCATCTTTCAGTCCTACCTCTTTTGGTTTGGGAGCAGAGGCCGTTTGTGCTGTGCAAAGTGGCCTGCAGGCGAATGGGAGCACCTCCGAAGTGGCAATACAACGGATGTTTTCTCGACAAAGGAAAGAGAGACAGGAAAGTGGACGGCTCTGTTGCATAGCTTGCTGTGCACTGAAGAGATCCAGCAGCATCTTTCAGTCCTACCTCTTTTGGTTTGGGAGCAGAGGCCAATTGTTTGTGCTGTGCAAAGTGGCCTGCAGGCGAATGGGAGCACCTCAGAAGTGGCAATACAACGGATGTTTTCTCGACAAAGGAAAGAGAGACAGGCAAGTGGACAGCTCTGTTGCATAGCTTGCTGTGCACTGAAGAGATCCAGCAGCATCTTTCAGTCCTACCTCTTTTGGTTTGGGAGCAGAGGCCGTTTGTGCTGTGCAAAGTGGCCTGCAGGCGAATGGGAGCACCTCCGAAGTGGCAATACAACGGATGTTTTCTCGACAAAGGAAAGAGAGACAGGAAAGTGGACGGCTCTGTTGCATAGCTTGCTGTGCACTGAAGAGATCCAGCAGCATCTTTCAGTCCTACCTCTTTTGGTTTGGGAGCAGAGGCCAATTGTTTGTGCTGTGCAAAGTGGCCTGCAGGCGAATGGGAGCACCTCAGAAGTGGCAATACAACGGACGTTTTCTCGACAAAGGAAAGAGAGACAGGCAAGTGGACGGCTCTGTTGCATAGCTTGCTGTGCACTGAAGAGATCCAGCAGCGTCTTTCAGTCCTACCTCTTTTGGTTTGGGAGCAGAGGCCAATTGCTTGTGCTGTGCAAAGTGGCCTGCAGGCGAATGGGAGCACCTCAGAAGTGGCAATACAACGGATGTTTTCTCGACAAAGGAAAGAGAGACAGGAAAGTGGACGGCTCTGTTGCATAGCTTGCTGTGCACTGAAGAGATCCAGCAGCATCTTTCAGTCCTACCTCTTTTGGTTTGGGAGCAGAGGCCAATTGTTTGTGCTGTGCAAAGTGGCCTGCAGGCGAATGGGAGCACCTCAGAAGTGGCAATACAACGGATGTTTTCTCGACAAAGGAAAGAGAGACAGGCAAGTGGACAGCTCTGTTGCATAGCTTGCTGTGCACTGAAGAGATCCAGCAGCATCTTTCAGTCCTACCTCTTTTGGTTTGGGAGCAGAGGCCGTTTGTGCTGTGCAAAGTGGCCTGCAGGCGAATGGGAGCACCTCCGAAGTGGCAATACAACGGATGTTTTCTCGACAAAGGAAAGAGAGACAGGAAAGTGGACGGCTCTGTTGCATAGCTTGCTGTGCACTGAAGAGATCCAGCAGCATCTTTCAGTCCTACCTCTTTTGGTTTGGGAGCAGAGGCCAATTGTTTGTGCTGTGCAAAGTGGCCTGCAGGCGAATGGGAGCACCTCAGAAGTGGCAATACAACGGATGTTTTCTCGACAAAGGAAAGAGAGACAGGCAAGTGGACAGCTCTGTTGCATAGCTTGCTGTGCACTGAAGAGATCCAGCAGCATCTTTCAGTCCTACCTCTTTTGGTTTGGGAGCAGAGGCCGTTTGTGCTGTGCAAAGTGGCCTGCAGGCGAATGGGAGCACCTCCGAAGTGGCAATACAACGGATGTTTTCTCGACAAAGGAAAGAGAGACAGGAAAGTGGACGGCTCTGTTGCATAGCTTGCTGTGCACTGAAGAGATCCAGCAGCATCTTTCAGTCCTACCTCTTTTGGTTTGGGAGCAGAGGCCAATTGTTTGTGCTGTGCAAAGTGGCCTGCAGGCGAATGGGAGCACCTCAGAAGTGGCAATACAACGGACGTTTTCTCGACAAAGGAAAGAGAGACAGGCAAGTGGACGGCTCTGTTGCATAGCTTGCTGTGCACTGAAGAGATCCAGCAGCATCTTTCAGTCCTACCTCTTTTGGTTTGGGAGCAGAGGCCAATTGTTTGTGCTGTGCAAAGTGGCCTGCAGGCGAATGGGAGCACCTCCGAAGTGGCAATACAACGGACGTTTTCTCGACAAAGGAAAGAGAGACAGGCAAGTGGACGGCTCTGTTGCATAGCTTGCTGTGCACTGAAGAGATCCAGCAGCATCTTTCAGTCCTACCTCTTTTGGTTTGGGAGCAGAGGCCAATTGTTTGTGCTGTGCAAAGTGGGCTGCAGGCGAATGGGAGCACCTCAGAAGTGGCAATACAACGGACGTTTCCTCGACAAAGGAAAGAGAGACAGGCAAGTGGACGGCTCTGTTGCATAGCTTGCTGTGCACTGAAGAGATCCAGCAGCGTCTTTCAGTCCTACCTCTTTTGGTTTGGGAGCAGAGGCCAATTGTTTGTGCTGTGCAAAGTGGGCTGCAGGCGAATGGGAGCACCACAGAGTGGCAATACAACGGACGTTTTCTCGACAAAGGAAAGAGAGACAGGAAAGTGGACGGCTCTGTTGCATAGCTTGCTGTGCACTGAAGAGATCCAGCAGCATCTTTCAGTCCTACCTCTTTTGGTTTGGGAGCAGAGGCCGTTTGTGCTGTGCAAAGTGGCCTGCAGGCGAATGGGAGCACCTCCGAAGTGGCAATACAACGGATGTTTTCTCGACAAAGGAAAGAGAGACAGGAAAGTGGACGGCTCTGTTGCATAGCTTGCTGTGCACTGAAGAGATCCAGCAGCATCTTTCAGTCCTACCTCTTTTGGTTTGGGAGCAGAGGCCAATTGTTTGTGCTGTGCAAAGTGGCCTGCAGGCGAATGGGAGCACCTCCGAAGTGGCAATACAACGGATGTTTTCTCGACAAAGGAAAGAGAGACAGGCAAGTGGACAGCTCTGTTGCATAGCTTGCTGTGCACTGAAGAGATCCAGCAGCATCTTTCAGTCCTACCTCTTTTGGTTTGGGAGCAGAGGCCAATTGTTTGTGCTGTGCAAAGTGGCCTGCAGGCGAATGGGAGCACCTCCGAAGTGGCAATACAACGGACGTTTTCTCGACAAAGGAAAGAGAGACAGGCAAGTGGACGGCTCTGTTGCATAGCTTGCTGTGCACTGAAGAGATCCAGCAGCATCTTTCAGTCCTACCTCTTTTGGTTTGGGAGCAGAGGCCAATTGTTTGTGCTGTGCAAAGTGGCCTGCAGGCGAATGGGAGCACCTCAGAAGTGGCAATACAACGGACGTTTTCTCGACAAAGGAAAGAGAGACAGGCAAGTGGACGGCTCTGTTGCATAGCTTGCTGTGCACTGAAGAGATCCAGCAGCGTCTTTCAGTCCTACCTCTTTTGGTTTGGGAGCAGAGGCCAATTGCTTGTGCTGTGCAAAGTGGCCTGCAGGCGAATGGGAGCACCTCAGAAGTGGCAATACAACGGACATTTTCTCGACAAAGGAAAGAGAGACAGGAAAGTGGACGGCTCTGTTGCATAGCTTGCTGTGCACTGAAGAGATCCAGCAGCATCTTTCAGTCCTACCTCTTTTGGTTTGGGAGCAGAGGCCAATTGTTTGTGCTGTGCAAAGTGGCCTGCAGGCGAATGGGAGCACCTCAGAAGTGGCAATACAACGGATGTTTTCTCGACAAAGGAAAGAGAGACAGGCAAGTGGACAGCTCTGTTGCATAGCTTGCTGTGCACTGAAGAGATCCAGCAGCATCTTTCAGTCCTACCTCTTTTGGTTTGGGAGCAGAGGCCGTTTGTGCTGTGCAAAGTGGCCTGCAGGCGAATGGGAGCACCTCCGAAGTGGCAATACAACGGATGTTTTCTCGACAAAGGAAAGAGAGACAGGAAAGTGGACGGCTCTGTTGCATAGCTTGCTGTGCACTGAAGAGATCCAGCAGCATCTTTCAGTCCTACCTCTTTTGGTTTGGGAGCAGAGGCCAATTGTTTGTGCTGTGCAAAGTGGCCTGCAGGCGAATGGGAGCACCTCAGAAGTGGCAATACAACGGATGTTTTCTCGACAAAGGAAAGAGAGACAGGCAAGTGGACAGCTCTGTTGCATAGCTTGCTGTGCACTGAAGAGATCCAGCAGCATCTTTCAGTCCTACCTCTTTTGGTTTGGGAGCAGAGGCCGTTTGTGCTGTGCAAAGTGGCCTGCAGGCGAATGGGAGCACCTCCGAAGTGGCAATACAACGGATGTTTTCTCGACAAAGGAAAGAGAGACAGGAAAGTGGACGGCTCTGTTGCATAGCTTGCTGTGCACTGAAGAGATCCAGCAGCATCTTTCAGTCCTACCTCTTTTGGTTTGGGAGCAGAGGCCAATTGTTTGTGCTGTGCAAAGTGGCCTGCAGGCGAATGGGAGCACCTCAGAAGTGGCAATACAACGGACGTTTTCTCGACAAAGGAAAGAGAGACAGGCAAGTGGACGGCTCTGTTGCATAGCTTGCTGTGCACTGAAGAGATCCAGCAGCGTCTTTCAGTCCTACCTCTTTTGGTTTGGGAGCAGAGGCCAATTGCTTGTGCTGTGCAAAGTGGCCTGCAGGCGAATGGGAGCACCTCAGAAGTGGCAATACAACGGACATTTTCTCGACAAAGGAAAGAGAGACAGGAAAGTGGACGGCTCTGTTGCATAGCTTGCTGTGCACTGAAGAGATCCAGCAGCATCTTTCAGTCCTACCTCTTTTGGTTTGGGAGCAGAGGCCAATTGTTTGTGCTGTGCAAAGTGGCCTGCAGGCGAATGGGAGCACCTCAGAAGTGGCAATACAACGGATGTTTTCTCGACAAAGGAAAGAGAGACAGGCAAGTGGACAGCTCTGTTGCATAGCTTGCTGTGCACTGAAGAGATCCAGCAGCATCTTTCAGTCCTACCTCTTTTGGTTTGGGAGCAGAGGCCGTTTGTGCTGTGCAAAGTGGCCTGCAGGCGAATGGGAGCACCTCCGAAGTGGCAATACAACGGATGTTTTCTCGACAAAGGAAAGAGAGACAGGAAAGTGGACGGCTCTGTTGCATAGCTTGCTGTGCACTGAAGAGATCCAGCAGCATCTTTCAGTCCTACCTCTTTTGGTTTGGGAGCAGAGGCCAATTGTTTGTGCTGTGCAAAGTGGCCTGCAGGCGAATGGGAGCACCTCAGAAGTGGCAATACAACGGATGTTTTCTCGACAAAGGAAAGAGAGACAGGCAAGTGGACAGCTCTGTTGCATAGCTTGCTGTGCACTGAAGAGATCCAGCAGCATCTTTCAGTCCTACCTCTTTTGGTTTGGGAGCAGAGGCCGTTTGTGCTGTGCAAAGTGGCCTGCAGGCGAATGGGAGCACCTCCGAAGTGGCAATACAACGGATGTTTTCTCGACAAAGGAAAGAGAGACAGGAAAGTGGACGGCTCTGTTGCATAGCTTGCTGTGCACTGAAGAGATCCAGCAGCATCTTTCAGTCCTACCTCTTTTGGTTTGGGAGCAGAGGCCAATTGTTTGTGCTGTGCAAAGTGGCCTGCAGGCGAATGGGAGCACCTCAGAAGTGGCAATACAACGGACGTTTTCTCGACAAAGGAAAGAGAGACAGGCAAGTGGACGGCTCTGTTGCATAGCTTGCTGTGCACTGAAGAGATCCAGCAGCGTCTTTCAGTCCTACCTCTTTTGGTTTGGGAGCAGAGGCCAATTGCTTGTGCTGTGCAAAGTGGCCTGCAGGCGAATGGGAGCACCTCAGAAGTGGCAATACAACGGATGTTTTCTCGACAAAGGAAAGAGAGACAGGAAAGTGGACGGCTCTGTTGCATAGCTTGCTGTGCACTGAAGAGATCCAGCAGCATCTTTCAGTCCTACCTCTTTTGGTTTGGGAGCAGAGGCCAATTGTTTGTGCTGTGCAAAGTGGCCTGCAGGCGAATGGGAGCACCTCAGAAGTGGCAATACAACGGATGTTTTCTCGACAAAGGAAAGAGAGACAGGCAAGTGGACAGCTCTGTTGCATAGCTTGCTGTGCACTGAAGAGATCCAGCAGCATCTTTCAGTCCTACCTCTTTTGGTTTGGGAGCAGAGGCCGTTTGTGCTGTGCAAAGTGGCCTGCAGGCGAATGGGAGCACCTCCGAAGTGGCAATACAACGGATGTTTTCTCGACAAAGGAAAGAGAGACAGGAAAGTGGACGGCTCTGTTGCATAGCTTGCTGTGCACTGAAGAGATCCAGCAGCATCTTTCAGTCCTACCTCTTTTGGTTTGGGAGCAGAGGCCAATTGTTTGTGCTGTGCAAAGTGGCCTGCAGGCGAATGGGAGCACCTCAGAAGTGGCAATACAACGGATGTTTTCTCGACAAAGGAAAGAGAGACAGGCAAGTGGACAGCTCTGTTGCATAGCTTGCTGTGCACTGAAGAGATCCAGCAGCATCTTTCAGTCCTACCTCTTTTGGTTTGGGAGCAGAGGCCGTTTGTGCTGTGCAAAGTGGCCTGCAGGCGAATGGGAGCACCTCCGAAGTGGCAATACAACGGATGTTTTCTCGACAAAGGAAAGAGAGACAGGAAAGTGGACGGCTCTGTTGCATAGCTTGCTGTGCACTGAAGAGATCCAGCAGCATCTTTCAGTCCTACCTCTTTTGGTTTGGGAGCAGAGGCCAATTGTTTGTGCTGTGCAAAGTGGCCTGCAGGCGAATGGGAGCACCTCAGAAGTGGCAATACAACGGACGTTTTCTCGACAAAGGAAAGAGAGACAGGCAAGTGGACGGCTCTGTTGCATAGCTTGCTGTGCACTGAAGAGATCCAGCAGCATCTTTCAGTCCTACCTCTTTTGGTTTGGGAGCAGAGGCCAATTGTTTGTGCTGTGCAAAGTGGCCTGCAGGCGAATGGGAGCACCTCCGAAGTGGCAATACAACGGACGTTTTCTCGACAAAGGAAAGAGAGACAGGCAAGTGGACGGCTCTGTTGCATAGCTTGCTGTGCACTGAAGAGATCCAGCAGCATCTTTCAGTCCTACCTCTTTTGGTTTGGGAGCAGAGGCCAATTGTTTGTGCTGTGCAAAGTGGGCTGCAGGCGAATGGGAGCACCTCAGAAGTGGCAATACAACGGACGTTTCCTCGACAAAGGAAAGAGAGACAGGCAAGTGGACGGCTCTGTTGCATAGCTTGCTGTGCACTGAAGAGATCCAGCAGCGTCTTTCAGTCCTACCTCTTTTGGTTTGGGAGCAGAGGCCAATTGTTTGTGCTGTGCAAAGTGGCCTGCAGGCGAATGGGAGCACCTCAGAAGTGGCAATACAACGGACGTTTTCTCGACAAAGGAAAGAGAGACAGGCAAGTGGACGGCTCTGTTGCATAGCTTGCTGTGCACTGAAGAGATCCAGCAGCATCTTTCAGTCCTACCTCTTTTGGTTTGGGAGCAGAGGCCAATTGTTTGTGCTGTGCAAAGTGGCCTGCAGGTGAATGGGAGCACCTCAGAAGTGGCAATACAACGGACGTTTTCTCGACAAAGGAAAGAGAGACAGGCAAGTGGACGGCTCTGTTGCATAGCTTGCTGTGCACTGAAGAGATCCAGCAGCGTCTTTCAGTCCTACCTCTTTTGGTTTGGGAGCAGAGGCCAATTGCTTGTGCTGTGCAAAGTGGGCTGCAGGCGAATGGGAGCACCTCAGAAGTGGCAATACAACGGACATTTTCTCGACAAAGGAAAGAGGGACAGGAAAGTGGACGGCTCTGTTGCATAGCTTGCTGTGCACTGAAGAGATCCAGCAGCATCTTTCAGTCCTACCTCTTTTGGTTTGGGAGCAGAGGCCAATTGTTTGTGCTGTGCAAAGTGGCCTGCAGGCGAATGGGAGCACCTCAGAAGTGGCAATACAACGGATGGTTTCTCGACAAAGGAAAGAGAGACAGGCAAGTGGACGGCTCTGTTGCATAGCTTGCTGTGCACTGAAGAGATCCAGCAGCATCTTTCAGTCCTACCTCTTTTGGTTTGGGAGCAGAGGCCGTTTGTGCTGTGCAAAGTGGGCTGCAGGCGAATGGGAGCACCTCCGAAGTGGCAATACAACGGATGTTTTCTCGACAAAGGAAAGAGAGACAGGCAAGTGGACAGCTCTGTTGCATAGCTTGCTGTGCACTGAAGAGATCCAGCAGCATCTTTCAGTCCTACCTCTTTTGGTTTGGGAGCAGAGGCCAATTGTTTGTGCTGTGCAAAGTGGCCTGCAGGCGAATGGGAGCACCTCAGAAGTGGCAATACAACGGACGTTTTCTCGACAAAGGAAAGAGAGACAGGCAAGTGGACGGCTCTGTTGCATAGCTTGCTGTGCACTGAAGAGATCCAGCAGCATCTTTCAGTCCTACCTCTTTTGGTTTGGGAGCAGAGGCCAATTGTTTGTGCTGTGCAAAGTGGGCTGCAGGCGAATGGGAGCACCACAGAGTGGCAATACAACGGACGTTTTCTCGACAAAGGAAAGAGAGACAGGAAAGTGGACGGCTCTGTTGCATAGCTTGCTGTGCACTGAAGAGATCCAGCAGCATCTTTCAGTCCTACCTCTTTTGGTTTGGGAGCAGAGGCCAATTGCTTGTGCTGTGCAAAGTGGGCTGCAGGCGAATGGGAGCACCTCAGAAGTGGCAATACAAAGGACGTTTTCTCGACAAAGGAAAGAGAGACAGGCAAGTGGACGGCTCTGTTGCATAGCTTGCTGTGCACTGAAGAGATCCAGCAGCATCTTTCAGTCCTACCTCTTTTGGTTTGGGAGCAGAGGCCAATTGTTTGTGCTGTGCAAAGTGGGCTGCAGGCGAATGGGAGCACCTCAGAAGTGGCAATACAACGGACGTTTTCTCGACAAAGGAAAGAGAGACAGGCAAGTGGACGGCTCTGTTGCATAGCTTGCTGTGCACTGAAGAGATCCAGCAGCATCTTTCAGTCCTACCTCTTTTGGTTTGGGAGCAGAGGCCAATTGTTTGTGCTGTGCAAAGTGGCCTGCAGGCGAATGGGAGCACCTCAGAAGTGGCAATACAACGGACGTTTTCTCGACAAAGGAAAGAGAGACAGGCAAGTGGACGGCTCTGTTGCATAGCTTGCTGTGCACTGAAGAGATCCAGCAGCATCTTTCAGTCCTACCTCTTTTGGTTTGGGAGCAGAGGCCAATTGTTTGTGCTGTGCAAAGTGGGCTGCAGGCGAATGGGAGCACCTCAGAAGTGGCAATACAACGGACGTTTTCTCGACAAAGGAAAGAGAGACAGGCAAGTGGACGGCTCTGTTGCATAGCTTGCTGTGCACTGAAGAGATCCAGCAGCGTCTTTCAGTCCTACCTCTTTTGGTTTGGGAGCAGAGGCCAATTGTTTGTGCTGTGCAAAGTGGCCTGCAGGCGAATGGGAGCACCTCAGAAGTGGCAATACAACGGACGTTTTCTCGACAAAGGAAAGAGAGACAGGCAAGTGGACGGCTCTGTTGCATAGCTTGCTGTGCACTGAAGAGATCCAGCAGCATCTTTCAGTCCTACCTCTTTTGGTTTGGGAGCAGAGGCCAATTGCTTGTGCTGTGCAAAGTGGCCTGCAGGCGAATGGGAGCACCTCAGAAGTGGCAATACAACGGACATTTTCTCGACAAAGGAAAGAGAGACAGGAAAGTGGACGGCTCTGTTGCATAGCTTGCTGTGCACTGAAGAGATCCAGCAGCATCTTTCAGTCCTACCTCTTTTGGTTTGGGAGCAGAGGCCAATTGTTTGTGCTGTGCAAAGTGGCCTGCAGGCGAATGGGAGCACCTCAGAAGTGGCAATACAACGGATGTTTTCTCGACAAAGGAAAGAGAGACAGGCAAGTGGACAGCTCTGTTGCATAGCTTGCTGTGCACTGAAGAGATCCAGCAGCATCTTTCAGTCCTACCTCTTTTGGTTTGGGAGCAGAGGCCAATTGTTTGTGCTGTGCAAAGTGGCCTGCAGGCGAATGGGAGCACCTCCGAAGTGGCAATACAACGGATGTTTTCTCGACAAAGGAAAGAGAGACAGGAAAGTGGACGGCTCTGTTGCATAGCTTGCTGTGCACTGAAGAGATCCAGCAGCATCTTTCAGTCCTACCTCTTTTGGTTTGGGAGCAGAGGCCAATTGTTTGTGCTGTGCAAAGTGGCCTGCGGGCGAATGGGAGCACCTCCGAAGTGGCAATACAACGGATGTTTTCTCGACAAAGGAAAGAGAGACAGGAAAGTGGACGGCTCTGTTGCATAGCTTGCTGTGCACTGAAGAGATCCAGCAGCATCTTTCAGTCCTACCTCTTTTGGTTTGGGAGCAGAGGCCAATTGTTTGTGCTGTGCAAAGTGGCCTGCAGGCGAATGGGAGCACCTCAGAAGTGGCAATACAACGGACGTTTTCTCGACAAAGGAAAGAGAGACAGGCAAGTGGACGGCTCTGTTGCATAGCTTGCTGTGCACTGAAGAGATCCAGCAGCATCTTTCAGTCCTACCTCTTTTGGTTTGGGAGCAGAGGCCAATTGTTTGTGCTGTGCAAAGTGGGCTGCAGGCGAATGGGAGCACCACAGAGTGGCAATACAACGGACGTTTTCTCGACAAAGGAAAGAGAGACAGGAAAGTGGACGGCTCTGTTGCATAGCTTGCTGTGCACTGAAGAGATCCAGCAGCATCTTTCAGTCCTACCTCTTGGTTTGGGAGCAGAGGCCAATTGCTTGTGCTGTGCAAAGTGGCCTGCAGGCGAATGGGAGCACCTCAGAAGTGGCAATACAAAGGACGTTTTCTCGACAAAGGAAAGAGAGACAGGAAAGTGGACGGCTCTGTTGCATAGCTTGCTGTTCACTGAAGAGATCCAGCAGCATCTTTCAGTCCTACCTCTTTTGGTTTGGGAGCAGAGGCCAATTGTTTGTGCTGTGCAAAGTGGGCTGCAGGCGAATGGGAGCACCTCAGAAGTGGCAATACAACGGACGTTTTCTCGACAAAGGAAAGAGAGACAGGCAAGTGGACGGCTCTGTTGCATAGCTTGCTGTGCACTGAAGAGATCCAGCAGCATCTTTCAGTCCTACCTCTTTTGGTTTGGGAGCAGAGGCCAATTGTTTGTGCTGTGCAAAGTGGCCTGCAGGCGAATGGGAGCACCTCAGAAGTGGCAATACAACGGACGTTTTCTCGACAAAGGAAAGAGAGACAGGCAAGTGGACGGCTCTGTTGCATAGCTTGCTGTGCACTGAAGAGATCCAGCAGCATCTTTCAGTCCTACCTCTTTTGGTTTGGGAGCAGAGGCCAATTGTTTGTGCTGTGCAAAGTGGCCTGCAGGCGAATGGGAGCACCTCAGAAGTGGCAATACAACGGACGTTTTCTCGACAAAGGAAAGAGAGACAGGCAAGTGGACGGCTCTGTTGCATAGCTTGCTGTGCACTGAAGAGATCCAGCAGCATCTTTCAGTCCTACCTCTTTTGGTTTGGGAGCAGAGGCCAATTGTTTGTGCTGTGCAAAGTGGGCTGCAGGCGAATGGGAGCACCTCAGAAGTGGCAATACAACGGACGTTTTCTCGACAAAGGAAAGAGAGACAGGCAAGTGGAAGGCTCTGTTGCATAGCTTGCTGTGCACTGAAGAGATCCAGCAGCGTCTTTCAGTCCTACCTCTTTTGGTTTGGGAGCAGAGGCCAATTGTTTGTGCTGTGCAAAGTGGCCTGCAGGCGAATGGGAGCACCTCAGAAGTGGCAATACAACGGACGTTTTCTCGACAAAGGAAAGAGAGACAGGCAAGTGGACGGCTCTGTTGCATAGCTTGCTGTGCACTGAAGAGATCCAGCAGCATCTTTCAGTCCTACCTCTTTTGGTTTGGGAGCAGAGGCCAATTGCTTGTGCTGTGCAAAGTGGCCTGCAGGCGAATGGGAGCACCTCAGAAGTGGCAATACAACGGACATTTTCTCGACAAAGGAAAGAGAGACAGGAAAGTGGACGGCTCTGTTGCATAGCTTGCTGTGCACTGAAGAGATCCAGCAGCATCTTTCAGTCCTACCTCTTTTGGTTTGGGAGCAGAGGCCAATTGTTTGTGCTGTGCAAAGTGGCCTGCAGGCGAATGGGAGCACCTCAGAAGTGGCAATACAACGGATGTTTTCTCGACAAAGGAAAGAGAGACAGGCAAGTGGACAGCTCTGTTGCATAGCTTGCTGTGCACTGAAGAGATCCAGCAGCATCTTTCAGTCCTACCTCTTTTGGTTTGGGAGCAGAGGCCAATTGTTTGTGCTGTGCAAAGTGGCCTGCAGGCGAATGGGAGCACCTCCGAAGTGGCAATACAACGGATGTTTTCTCGACAAAGGAAAGAGAGACAGGAAAGTGGACGGCTCTGTTGCATAGCTTGCTGTGCACTGAAGAGATCCAGCAGCATCTTTCAGTCCTACCTCTTTTGGTTTGGGAGCAGAGGCCGTTTGTGCTGTGCAAAGTGGCCTGCAGGCGAATGGGAGCACCTCCGAAGTGGCAATACAACGGATGTTTTCTCGACAAAGGAAAGAGAGACAGGCAAGTGGACGGCTCTGTTGCATAGCTTGCTGTGCACTGAAGAGATCCAGCAGCATCTTTCAGTCCTACCTCTTTTGGTTTGGGAGCAGAGGCCAATTGTTTGTGCTGTGCAAAGTGGCCTGCAGGCGAATGGGAGCACCTCAGAAGTGGCAATACAACGGACGTTTTCTCGACAAAGGAAAGAGAGACAGGCAAGTGGACGGCTCTGTTGCATAGCTTGCTGTGCACTGAAGAGATCCAGCAGCATCTTTCAGTCCTACCTCTTTTGGTTTGGGAGCAGAGGCCAATTGTTTGTGCTGTGCAAAGTGGCCTGCAGGCGAATGGGAGCACCTCAGAAGTGGCAATACAACGGACGTTTTCTCGACAAAGGAAAGAGAGACAGGAAAGTGGACGGCTCTGTTGCATAGCTTGCTGTGCACTGAAGAGATCCAGCAGCATCTTTCAGTCCTACCTCTTTTGGTTTGGGAGCAGAGGCCAATTGTTTGTGCTGTGCAAAGTGGCCTGCAGGCGAATGGGAGCACCTCCGAAGTGGCAATACAACGGACGTTTTCTCGACAAAGGAAAGAGAGACAGGCAAGTGGACGGCTCTGTTGCATAGCTTGCTGTGCACTAAAGAGATCCAGCAGCATCTTTCAGTCCTACCTCTTTTGGTTTGGGAGCAGAGGCCAATTGTTTGTGCTGTGCAAAGTGGCCTGCAGGCGAATGGGAGCACCTCAGAAGTGGCAATACAACGGACGTTTTCTCGACAAAGGAAAGAGAGACAGGCAAGTGGACGGCTCTGTTGCATAGCTTGCTTTGCACTGAAGAGATCCAGCAGCATCTTTCAGTCCTACCTCTTTTGGTTTGGGAGCAGAGGCCAATTGTTTGTGCTGTGCAAAGTGGCCTGCAGGCGAATGGGAGCACCTCAGAAGTGGCAATACAACGGACGTTTTCTCGACAAAGGAAAGAGAGACAGGCAAGTGGACGGCTCTGTTGCATAGCTTGCTGTGCACTGAAGAGATCCAGCAGCGTCTTTCAGTCCTACCTCTTTTGGTTTGGGAGCAGAGGCCAATTGTTTGTGCTGTGCAAAGTGGCCTGCAGGCGAATGGGAGCACCTCAGAAGTGGCAATACAACGGACGTTTTCTCGACAAAGGAAAGAGAGACAGGCAAGTGGACGGCTCTGTTGCATAGCTTGCTGTGCACTGAAGAGATCCAGCAGCATCTTTCAGTCCTACCTCTTTTGGTTTGGGAGCAGAGGCCAATTGTTTGTGCTGTGCAAAGTGGCCTGCAGGCGAATGGGAGCACCTCCGAAGTGGCAATACAACGGACGTTTTCTCGACAAAGGAAAGAGAGACAGGCAAGTGGACGGCTCTGTTGCATAGCTTGCTGTGTACTGAAGAGATCCAGCAGCGTCTTTCAGTCCTACCTCTTTTGGTTTGGGAGCAGAGGCCAATTGCTTGTGCTGTGCAAAGTGGCCTGCAGGCGAATGGGAGCACCTCAGAAGTGGCAATACAACGGACATTTTCTCGACAAAGGAAAGAGAGACAGGAAAGTGGACGGCTCTGTTGCATAGCTTGCTGTGCACTGAAGAGATCCAGCAGCATCTTTCAGTCCTACCTCTTTTGGTTTGGGAGCAGAGGCCAATTGTTTGTGCTGTGCAAAGTGGCCTGCAGGCGAATGGGAGCACCTCCGAAGTGGCAATACAACGGATGTTTTCTCGACAAAGGAAAGAGAGACAGGCAAGTGGACAGCTCTGTTGCATAGCTTGCTGTGCACTGAAGAGATCCAGCAGCATCTTTCAGTCCTACCTCTTTTGGTTTGGGAGCAGAGGCCAATTGTTTGTGCTGTGCAAAGTGGCCTGCAGGCGAATGGGAGCACCTCAGAAGTGGCAATACAACGGACGTTTTCTCGACAAAGGAAAGAGAGACAGGCAAGTGGACGGCTCTGTTGCATAGCTTGCTGTGCACTGAAGAGATCCAGCAGCATCTTTCAGTCCTACCTCTTTTGGTTTGGGAGCAGAGGCCAATTGTTTGTGCTGTGCAAAGTGGGCTGCAGGCGAATGGGAGCACCTCAGAAGTGGCAATACAACGGACGTTTTCTCGACAAAGGAAAGAGAGACAGGCAAGTGGACGGCTCTGTTGCATAGCTTGCTGTGCACTGAAGAGATCCAGCAGCGTCTTTCAGTCCTACCTCTTTTGGTTTGGGAGCAGAGGCCAATTGTTTGTGCTGTGCAAAGTGGCCTGCAGGCGAATGGGAGCACCTCAGAAGTGGCAATACAACGGACGTTTTCTCGACAAAGGAAAGAGAGACAGGAAAGTGGACGGCTCTGTTGCATAGCTTGCTGTGCACTGAAGAGATCCAGCAGCATCTTTCAGTCCTACCTCTTTTGGTTTGGGAGCAGAGGCCATTTGTGCTGTGCAAAGTGGCCTGCAGGCGAATGGGAGCACCTCCGAAGTGGCAATACAACGGATGTTTTCTCGACAAAGGAAAGAGAGACAGGAAAGTGGACGGCTCTGTTGCATAGCTTGCTGTGCACTGAAGAGATCCAGCAGCATCTTTCAGTCCTACCTCTTTTGGTTTGGGAGCAGAGGCCAATTGTTTGTGCTGTGCAAAGTGGCCTGCAGGCGAATGGGAGCACCTCAGAAGTGGCAATACAACGGATGTTTTCTCGACAAAGGAAAGAGAGACAGGCAAGTGGACAGCTCTGTTGCATAGCTTGCTGTGCACTGAAGAGATCCAGCAGCATCTTTCAGTCCTACCTCTTTTGGTTTGGGAGCAGAGGCCGTTTGTGCTGTGCAAAGTGGCCTGCAGGCGAATGGGAGCACCTCCGAAGTGGCAATACAACGGATGTTTTCTCGACAAAGGAAAGAGAGACAGGCAAGTGGACGGCTCTGTTGCATAGCTTGCTGTGCACTGAAGAGATCCAGCAGCATCTTTCAGTCCTACCTCTTTTGGTTTGGGAGCAGAGGCCAATTGTTTGTGCTGTGCAAAGTGGCCTGCAGGCGAATGGGAGCACCTCCGAAGTGGCAATACAACGGATGTTTTCTCGACAAAGGAAAGAGAGACAGGAAAGTGGACGGCTCTGTTGCATAGCTTGCTGTGCACTGAAGAGATCCAGCAGCATCTTTCAGTCCTACCTCTTTTGGTTTGGGAGCAGAGGCCAATTGTTTGTGCTGCGCAAAGTGGGCTGCAGGCGAATGGGAGCACCTCAGAAGTGGCAATACAACGGACGTTTTCTCGACAAAGGAAAGAGAGACAGGCAAGTGGACGGCTCTGTTGCATAGCTTGCTGTGCACTGAAGAGATCCAGCAGCATCTTTCAGTCCTACCTCTTTTGGTTTGGGAGCAGAGGCCAATTGTTTGTGCTGTGCAAAGTGGCCTGCAGGCGAATGGGAGCACCTCAGAAGTGGCAATACAACGGACGTTTTCTCGACAAAGGAAAGAGAGACAGGCAAGTGGACGGCTCTGTTGCATAGCTTGCTGTGCACTGAAGAGATCCAGCAGCATCTTTCAGTCCTACCTCTTTTGGTTTGGGAGCAGAGGCCAATTGTTTGTGCTGTGCAAAGTGGCCTGCAGGCGAATGGGAGCACCTCAGAAGTGGCAATACAACGGACGTTTTCTCGACAAAGGAAAGAGAGACAGGCAAGTGGACGGCTCTGTTGCATAGCTTGCTGTGCACTGAAGAGATCCAGCAGCGTCTTTCAGTCCTACCTCTTTTGGTTTGGGAGCAGAGGCCAATTGCTTGTGCTGTGCAAAGTGGCCTGCAGGCGAATGGGAGCACCTCAGAAGTGGCAATACAACGGACATTTTCTCGACAAAGGAAAGAGAGACAGGAAAGTGGACGGCTCTGTTGCATAGCTTGCTGTGCACTGAAGAGATCCAGCAGCATCTTTCAGTCCTACCTCTTTTGGTTTGGGAGCAGAGGCCAATTGTTTGTGCTGTGCAAAGTGGCCTGCAGGCGAATGGGAGCACCTCAGAAGTGGCAATACAACGGATGTTTTCTCGACAAAGGAAAGAGAGACAGGCAAGTGGACAGCTCTGTTGCATAGCTTGCTGTGCACTGAAGAGATCCAGCAGCATCTTTCAGTCCTACCTCTTTTGGTTTGGGAGCAGAGGCCGTTTGTGCTGTGCAAAGTGGCCTGCAGGCGAATGGGAGCACCTCCGAAGTGGCAATACAACGGATGTTTTCTCGACAAAGGAAAGAGAGACAGGAAAGTGGACGGCTCTGTTGCATAGCTTGCTGTGCACTGAAGAGATCCAGCAGCATCTTTCAGTCCTACCTCTTTTGGTTTGGGAGCAGAGGCCAATTGTTTGTGCTGTGCAAAGTGGCCTGCAGGCGAATGGGAGCACCTCAGAAGTGGCAATACAACGGATGTTTTCTCGACAAAGGAAAGAGAGACAGGCAAGTGGACGGCTCTGTTGCATAGCTTGCTGTGCACTGAAGAGATCCAGCAGCATCTTTCAGTCCTACCTCTTTTGGTTTGGGAGCAGAGGCCGTTTGTGCTGTGCAAAGTGGCCTGCAGGCGAATGGGAGCACCTCCGAAGTGGCAATACAACGGATGTTTTCTCGACAAAGGAAAGAGAGACAGGAAAGTGGACGGCTCTGTTGCATAGCTTGCTGTGCACTGAAGAGATCCAGCAGCATCTTTCAGTCCTACCTCTTTTGGTTTGGGAGCAGAGGCCAATTGTTTGTGCTGTGCAAAGTGGCCTGCAGGCGAATGGGAGCACCTCAGAAGTGGCAATACAACGGACGTTTTCTCGACAAAGGAAAGAGAGACAGGAAAGTGGACGGCTCTGTTGCATAGCTTGCTGTGCACTGAAGAGATCCAGCAGCGTCTTTCAGTCCTACCTCTTTTGGTTTGGGAGCAGAGGCCAATTGTTTGTGCTGTGCAAAGTGGCCTGCAGGCGAATGGGAGCACCTCAGAAGTGGCAATACAACGGACATTTTCTCGACAAAGGAAAGAGAGACAGGAAAGTGGACGGCTCTGTTGCATAGCTTGCTGTGCACTGAAGAGATCCAGCAGCATCTTTCAGTCCTACCTCTTTTGGTTTGGGAGCAGAGGCCAATTGTTTGTGCTGTGCAAAGTGGCCTGCAGGCGAATGGGAGCACCTCAGAAGTGGCAATACAACGGATGTTTTCTCGACAAAGGAAAGAGAGACAGGCAAGTGGACAGCTCTGTTGCATAGCTTGCTGTGCACTGAAGAGATCCAGCAGCATCTTTCAGTCCTACCTCTTTTGGTTTGGGAGCAGAGGCCGTTTGTGCTGTGCAAAGTGGCCTGCAGGCGAATGGGAGCACCTCCGAAGTGGCAATACAACGGATGTTTTCTCGACAAAGGAAAGAGAGACAGGAAAGTGGACGGCTCTGTTGCATAGCTTGCTGTGCACTGAAGAGATCCAGCAGCATCTTTCAGTCCTACCTCTTTTGGTTTGGGAGCAGAGGCCAATTGTTTGTGCTGTGCAAAGTGGCCTGCAGGCGAATGGGAGCACCTCAGAAGTGGCAATACAACGGATGTTTTCTCGACAAAGGAAAGAGAGACAGGCAAGTGGACAGCTCTGTTGCATAGCTTGCTGTGCACTGAAGAGATCCAGCAGCATCTTTCAGTCCTACCTCTTTTGGTTTGGGAGCAGAGGCCGTTTGTGCTGTGCAAAGTGGGCTGCAGGCGAATGGGAGCACCTCAGAAGTGGCAATACAACGGACGTTTTCTCGACAAAGGAAAGAGAGACAGGCAAGTGGACGGCTCTGTTGCATAGCTTGCTGTGCACTGAAGAGATCCAGCAGCGTCTTTCAGTCCTACCTCTTTTGGTTTGGGAGCAGAGGCCAATTGTTTGTGCTGTGCAAAGTGGGCTGCAGGCGAATGGGAGCACCTCAGAAGTGGCAATACAACGGACGTTTTCTCGACAAAGGAAAGAGAGACAGGCAAGTGGACGGCTCTGTTGCATAGCTTGCTGTGCACTGAAGAGATCCAGCAGCATCTTTCAGTCCTACCTCTTTTGGTTTGGGAGCAGAGGCCAATTGTTTGTGCTGTGCAAAGTGGCCTGCAGGTGAATGGGAGCACCTCAGAAGTGGCAATACAACGGACGTTTTCTCGACAAAGGAAAGAGAGACAGGCAAGTGGACGGCTCTGTTGCATAGCTTGCTGTGCACTGAAGAGATCCAGCAGCGTCTTTCAGTCCTACCTCTTTTGGTTTGGGAGCAGAGGCCAATTGCTTGTGCTGTGCAAAGTGGCCTGCAGGCGAATGGGAGCACCTCAGAAGTGGCAATACAACGGACATTTTCTCGACAAAGGAAAGAGAGACAGGCAAGTGGACGGCTCTGTTGCATAGCTTGCTGTGCACTGAAGAGATCCAGCAGCATCTTTCAGTCCTACCTCTTTTGGTTTGGGAGCAGAGGCCAATTGTTTGTGCTGTGCAAAGTGGCCTGCAGGCGAATGGGAGCACATCAGAAGTGGCAATACAACGGATGTTTTCTCGACAAAGGAAAGAGAGACAGGCAAGTGGACAGCTCTGTTGCATAGCTTGCTGTGCACTGAAGAGATCCAGCAGCATCTTTCAGTCCTACCTCTTTTGGTTTGGGAGCAGAGGCCAATTGTTTGTGCTGTGCAAAGTGGCCTGCAGGCGAATGGGAGCACCTCAGAAGTGGCAATACAACGGACGTTTTCTCGACAAAGGAAAGAGAGACAGGAAAGTGGACGGCTCTGTTGCATAGCTTGCTGTGCACTGAAGAGATCCAGCAGCATCTTTCAGTCCTACCTCTTTTGGTTTGGGAGCAGAGGCCAATTGCTTGTGCTGTGCAAAGTGGCCTGCAGGCGAATGGGAGCACCTCAGAAGTGGCAATACAAAGGACGTTTTCTCGACAAAGGAAAGAGAGACAGGCAAGTGGACGGCTCTGTTGCATAGCTTGCTGTGCACTGAAGAGATCCAGCAGCATCTTTCAGTCCTACCTCTTTTGGTTTGGGAGCAGAGGCCAATTGTTTGTGCTGTGCAAAGTGGGCTGCAGGCGAATGGGAGCACCTCAGAAGTGGCAATACAACGGACGTTTTCTCGACAAAGGAAAGAGAGACAGGCAAGTGGACGGCTCTGTTGCATAGCTTGCTGTGCACTGAAGAGATCCAGCAGCATCTTTCAGTCCTACCTCTTTTGGTTTGGGAGCAGAGGCCAATTGTTTGTGCTGTGCAAAGTGGGCTGCAGGCGAATGGGAGCACCTCAGAAGTGGCAATACAACGGACGTTTTCTCGACAAAGGAAAGAGAGACAGGCAAGTGGACGGTTCTGTTGCATAGCTTGCTGTGCACTGAAGAGATCCAGCAGCATCTTTCAGTCCTACCTCTTTTGGTTTGGGAACAGAGGCCAATTGTTTGTGCTGTGCAAAGTGGCCTGCAGGCGAATGGGAGCACCTCAGAAGTGGCAATACAACGGATGTTTTCTCGACAAAGGAAAGAGAGACAGGCAAGTGGAAGGCTCTGTTGCATAGCTTGCTGTGCACTGAAGAGATCCAGCAGCATCTTTCAGTCCTACCTCTTTTGGTTTGGGAGCAGAGGCCAATTGTTCATGCTGTGCAAAGTGGCCTGCAGGCGAATGGGAGCACCTCAGAAGTGGCAATACAACGGACGTTTTCTCGACAAAGGAAAGAGAGACAGGCAAGTGGACGGCTCTGTTGCATAGCTTGCTGTGCACTGAAGAGATCCAGCAGCGTCTTTCAGTCCTACCTCTTTTGGTTTGGGAGCAGAGGCCAATTGCTTGTGCTGTGCAAAGTGGCCTGCAGGCGAATGGGAGCACCTCAGAAGTGGCAATACAACGGACATTTTCTCGACAAAGGAAAGAGAGACAGGAAAGTGGACGGCTCTGTTGCATAGCTTGCTGTGCACTGAAGAGATCCAGCAGCATCTTTCAGTCCTACCTCTTTTGGTTTGGGAGCAGAGGCCAATTGTTTGTGCTGTGCAAAGTGGCCTGCAGGCGAATGGGAGCACATCAGAAGTGGCAATACAACGGATGTTTTCTCGACAAAGGAAAGAGAGACAGGCAAGTGGACAGCTCTGTTGCATAGCTTGCTGTGCACTGAAGAGATCCAGCAGCATCTTTCAGTCCTACCTCTTTTGGTTTGGGAGCAGAGGCCGTTTGTGCTGTGCAAAGTGGCCTGCAGGCGAATGGGAGCACCTCCGAAGTGGCAATACAACGGATGTTTTCTCGACAAAGGAAAGAGAGACAGGAAAGTGGACGGCTCTGTTGCATAGCTTGCTGTGCACTGAAGAGATCCAGCAGCATCTTTCAGTCCTACCTCTTTTGGTTTGGGAGCAGAGGCCAATTGTTTGTGCTGTGCAAAGTGGCCTGCAGGCGAATGGGAGCACCTCAGAAGTGGCAATACAACGGACGTTTTCTCGACAAAGGAAAGAGAGACAGGCAAGTGGACGGCTCTGTTGCATAGCTTGCTGTGCACTGAAGAGATCCAGCAGCATCTTTCAGTCCTACCTCTTTTGGTTTGGGAGCAGAGGCCAATTGTTTGTGCTGTGCAAAGTGGGCTGCAGGCGAATGGGAGCACCACAGAGTGGCAATACAACGGACGTTTTCTCGACAAAGGAAAGAGAGACAGGAAAGTGGACGGCTCTGTTGCATAGCTTGCTGTGCACTGAAGAGATCCAGCAGCATCTTTCAGTCCTACCTCTTTTGGTTTGGGAGCAGAGGCCAATTGCTTGTGCTGTGCAAAGTGGCCTGCAGGCGAATGGGAGCACCTCAGAAGTGGCAATACAAAGGACGTTTTCTCGACAAAGGAAAGAGAGACAGGAAAGTGGACGGCTCTGTTGCATAGCTTGCTGTGCACTGAAGAGATCCAGCAGCATCTTTCAGTCCTACCTCTTTTGGTTTGGGAGCAGAGGCCAATTGTTTGTGCTGTGCAAAGTGGCCTGCAGGCGAATGGGAGCACCTCAGAAGTGGCAATACAACGGACGTTTTCTCGACAAAGGAAAGAGAGACAGGCAAGTGGACGGCTCTGTTGCATAGCTTGCTGTGCACTGAAGAGATCCAGCAGCATCTTTCAGTCCTACCTCTTTTGGTTTGGGAGCAGAGGCCAATTGTTTGTGCTGTGCAAAGTGGGCTGCAGGCGAATGGGAGCACCTCAGAAGTGGCAATACAACGGACGTTTTCTCGACAAAGGAAAGAGAGACAGGCAAGTGGACGGCTCTGTTGCATAGCTTGCTGTGCACTGAAGAGATCCAGCAGCATCTTTCAGTCCTACCTCTTTTGGTTTGGGAGCAGAGGCCAATTGTTTGTGCTGTGCAAAGTGGCCTGCAGGCGAATGGGAGCACCTCAGAAGTGGCAATACAACGGATGTTTTCTCGACAAAGGAAAGAGAGACAGGCAAGTGGACAGCTCTGTTGCATAGCTTGCTGTGCACTGAAGAGATCCAGCAGCATCTTTCAGTCCTACCTCTTTTGGTTTGGGAGCAGAGGCCAATTGTTCATGCTGTGCAAAGTGGCCTGCAGGCGAATGGGAGCACCTCAGAAGTGGCAATACAACGGACGTTTTCTCGACAAAGGAAAGAGAGACAGGCAAGTGGACGGCTCTGTTGCATAGCTTGCTGTGCACTGAAGAGATCCAGCAGCATCTTTCAGTCCTACCTCTTTTGGTTTGGGAACAGAGGCCAATTGTTTGTGCTGTGCAAAGTGGCCTGCAGGCGAATGGGAGCACCTCAGAAGTGGCAATACAACGGACGTTTTCTCGACAAAGGAAAGAGAGACAGGAAAGTGGACGGCTCTGTTGCATAGCTTGCTGTGCACTGAAGAGATCCAGCAGCGTCTTTCAGTCCTACCTCTTTTGGTTTGGGAGCAGAGGCCAATTGTTTGTGCTGTGCAAAGTGGCCTGCAGGCGAATGGGAGCACCTCAGAAGTGGCAATACAACGGACGTTTTCTCGACAAAGGAAAGAGAGACAGGCAAGTGGACGGCTCTGTTGCATAGCTTGCTGTGCACTGAAGAGATCCAGCAGCATCTTTCAGTCCTACCTCTTTTGGTTTGGGAGCAGAGGCCAATTGTTTGTGCTGTGCAAAGTGGCCTGCAGGCGAATGGGAGCACCTCAGAAGTGGCAATACAACGGATGTTTTCTCGACAAAGGAAAGAGAGACAGGCAAGTGGACAGCTCTGTTTCATAGCTTGCTGTGCACTGAAGAGATCCAGCAGCATCTTTCAGTCCTACCTCTTTTGGTTTGGGAGCAGAGGCCGTTTGCGCTGTGCAAAGTGGCCTGCAGGCGAATGGGAGCACCTCAGAAGTGGCAATACAACGGATGTTTTCTCGACAAAGGAAAGAGAGACAGGCAAGTGGACGGCTCTGTTGCATAGCTTGCTGTGCACTGAAGAGATCCAGCAGCATCTTTCAGTCCTACCTCTTTTGGTTTGGGAGCAGAGGCCAATTGTTTGTGCTGTGCAAAGTGGCCTGCAGGCGAATGGGAGCACCTCAGAAGTGGCAATACAACGGATGTTTTCTCGACAAAGGAAAGAGAGACAGGCAAGTGGAAGGCTCTGTTGCATAGCTTGCTGTGCACTGAAGAGATCCAGCAGCATCTTTCAGTCCTACCTCTTTTGGTTTGGGAGCAGAGGCCAATTGTTCATGCTGTGCAAAGTGGCCTGCAGGCGAATGGGAGCACCTCAGAAGTGGCAATACAACGGACGTTTTCTCGACAAAGGAAAGAGAGACAGGCAAGTGGACGGCTCTGTTGCATAGCTTGCTGTGCACTGAAGAGATCCAGCAGCATCTTTCAGTCCTACCTCTTTTGGTTTGGGAGCAGAGGCCAATTGTTTGTGCTGTGCAAAGTGGCCTGCAGGCGAATGGGAGCACCTCAGAAGTGGCAATACAACGGACGTTTTCTCGACAAAGGAAAGAGAGACAGGAAAGTGGACGGCTCTGTTGCATAGCTTGCTGTGCACTGAAGAGATCCAGCAGCGTCTTTCAGTCCTACCTCTTTTGGTTTGGGAGCAGAGGCCAATTGTTTGTGCTGTGCAAAGTGGCCTGCAGGCGAATGGGAGCACCTCAGAAGTGGCAATACAACGGACGTTTTCTCGACAAAGGAAAGAGAGACAGGCAAGTGGACGGCTCTGTTGCATAGCTTGCTGTGCACTGAAGAGATCCAGCAGCATCTTTCAGTCCTACCTCTTTTGGTTTGGGAGCAGAGGCCAATTGTTTGTGCTGTGCAAAGTGGCCTGCAGGCGAATGGGAGCACCTCCGAAGTGGCAATACAACGGACGTTTTCTCGACAAAGGAAAGAGAGACAGGCAAGTGGACGGCTCTGTTGCATAGCTTGCTGTGCACTGAAGAGATCCAGCAGCATCTTTCAGTCCTACCTCTTTTGGTTTGGGAGCAGAGGCCAATTGTTTGTGCTGTGCAAAGTGGCCTGCAGGCGAATGGGAGCACCTCAGAAGTGGCAATACAACGGACGTTTTCTCGACAAAGGAAAGAGAGACAGGCAAGTGGACGGCTCTGTTGCATAGCTTGCTGTGCACTGAAGAGATCCAGCAGCATCTTTCAGTCCTACCTCTTTTGGTTTGGGAGCAGAGGCCAATTGTTTGTGCTGTGCAAAGTGGCCTGCAGGCGAATGGGAGCACCTCCGAAGTGGCAATACAACGGACGTTTTCTCGAAAAGGAAAGAGAGACAGGCAAGTGGACGGCTCTGTTGCATAGCTTGCTGTGCACTGAAGAGATCCAGCAGCATCTTTCAGTCCTACCTCTTTTGGTTTGGGAGCAGAGGCCAATTGTTTGTGCTGTGCAAAGTGGCCTGCAGGCGAATGGGAGCACCTCAGAAGTGGCAATACAACGGACGTTTTCTCGACAAAGGAAAGAGAGACAGGCAAGTGGACGGCTCTGTTGCATAGCTTGCTGTGCACTGAAGAGATCCAGCAGCATCTTTCAGTCCTACCTCTTTTGGTTTGGGAGCAGAGGCCAATTGTTTGTGCTGTGCAAAGTGGCCTGCAGGCGAATGGGAGCACCTCAGAAGTGGCAATACAACGGACGTTTTCTCGACAAAGGAAAGAGAGACAGGAAAGTGGACGGCTCTGTTGCATAGCTTGCTGTGCGCTGAAGAGATCCAGCAGCATCTTTCAGTCCTACCTCTTTTGGTTTGGGAGCAGAGGCCAATTGTTTGTGCTGTGCAAAGTGGGCTGCAGGCAAATGGGAGCACCTCAGAAGTGGCAATACAACGGACGTTTTCTCGACAAAGGAAAGAGAGACAGGCAAGTGGACGGCTCTGTTGCATAGCTTGCTGTGCACTGAAGAGATCCAGCAGCGTCTTTCAGTCCTACCTCTTTTGGTTTGGGAGCAGAGGCCAATTGTTTGTGCTGTGCAAAGTGGGCTGCAGGCAAATGGGAGCACCTCAGAAGTGGCAATACAACGGACGTTTTCTCGACAAAGGAAAGAGAGACAGGCAAGTGGACGGCTCTGTTGCATAGCTTGCTGTGCACTGAAGAGATCCAGCAGCATCTTTCAGTCCTACCTCTTTTGGTTTGGGAGCAGAGGCCAATTGTTTGTGCTGTGCAAAGTGGCCTGCAGGCGAATGGGAGCACCTCAGAAGTGGCAATACAACGGATGTTTTCTCGACAAAGGAAAGAGAGACAGGCAAGTGGACAGCTCTGTTGCATAGCTTGCTGTGCACTGAAGAGATCCAGCAGCATCTTTCAGTCCTACCTCTTTTGGTTTGGGAGCAGAGGCCGTTTGTGCTGTGCAAAGTGGCCTGCAGGCGAATGGGAGCACCTCCGAAGTGGCAATACAACGGATGTTTTCTCGACAAAGGAAAGAGAGACAGGAAAGTGGACGGCTCTGTTGCATAGCTTGCTGTGCACTGAAGAGATCCAGCAGCATCTTTCAGTCCTACCTCTTTTGGTTTGGGAGCAGAGGCCAATTGTTTGTGCTGTGCAAAGTGGCCTGCAGGCGAATGGGAGCACCTCAGAAGTGGCAATACAACGGATGTTTTCTCGACAAAGGAAAGAGAGACAGGCAAGTGGACAGCTCTGTTGCATAGCTTGCTGTGCACTGAAGAGATCCAGCAGCATCTTTCAGTCCTACCTCTTTTGGTTTGGGAGCAGAGGCCAATTGTTTGTGCTGTGCAAAGTGGCCTGCAGGCGAATGGGAGCACCTCCGAAGTGGCAATACAACGGATGTTTTCTCGACAAAGGAAAGAGAGACAGGCAAGTGGACGGCTCTGTTGCATAGCTTGCTGTGCACTGAAGAGATCCAGCAGCATCTTTCAGTCCTACCTCTTTTGGTTTGGGAGCAGAGGCCAATTGTTTGTGCTGTGCAAAGTGGCCTGCAGGCGAATGGGAGCACCTCCGAAGTGGCAATACAACGGATGTTTTCTCGACAAAGGAAAGAGAGACAGGAAAGTGGACGGCTCTGTTGCATAGCTTGCTGTGCACTGAAGAGATCCAGCAGCATCTTTCAGTCCTACCTCTTTTGGTTTGGGAGCAGAGGCCAATTGTTTGTGCTGCGCAAAGTGGCCTGCAGGCGAATGGGAGCACCTCAGAAGTGGCAATACAACGGACGTTTTCTCGACAAAGGAAAGAGAGACAGGCAAGTGGACGGCTCTGTTGCATAGCTTGCTGTGCACTGAAGAGATCCAGCAGCATCTTTCAGTCCTACCTCTTTTGGTTTGGGAGCAGAGGCCAATTGTTTGTGCTGTGCAAAGTGGCCTGCAGGCGAATGGGAGCACCTCAGAAGTGGCAATACAACGGACGTTTTCTCGACAAAGGAAAGAGAGACAGGCAAGTGGACGGCTCTGTTGCATAGCTTGCTGTGCACTGAAGAGATCCAGCAGCATCTTTCAGTCCTACCTCTTTTGGTTTGGGAGCAGAGGCCAATTGTTTGTGCTGTGCAAAGTGGCCTGCAGGCGAATGGGAGCACCTCAGAAGTGGCAATACAACGGACGTTTTCTCGACAAAGGAAAGAGAGACAGGCAAGTGGACGGCTCTGTTGCATAGCTTGCTGTGCACTGAAGAGATCCAGCAGCGTCTTTCAGTCCTACCTCTTTTGGTTTGGGAGCAGAGGCCAATTGCTTGTGCTGTGCAAAGTGGCCTGCAGGCGAATGGGAGCACCTCAGAAGTGGCAATACAACGGACATTTTCTCGACAAAGGAAAGAGAGACAGGAAAGTGGACGGCTCTGTTGCATAGCTTGCTGTGCACTGAAGAGATCCAGCAGCATCTTTCAGTCCTACCTCTTTTGGTTTGGGAGCAGAGGCCAATTGTTTGTGCTGTGCAAAGTGGCCTGCAGGCGAATGGGAGCACCTCAGAAGTGGCAATACAACGGATGTTTTCTCGACAAAGGAAAGAGAGACAGGCAAGTGGACAGCTCTGTTGCATAGCTTGCTGTGCACTGAAGAGATCCAGCAGCATCTTTCAGTCCTACCTCTTTTGGTTTGGGAGCAGAGGCCAATTGTTTGTGCTGTGCAAAGTGGCCTGCAGGCGAATGGGAGCACCTCCGAAGTGGCAATACAACGGATGTTTTCTCGACAAAGGAAAGAGAGACAGGAAAGTGGACGGCTCTGTTGCATAGCTTGCTGTGCACTGAAGAGATCCAGCAGCATCTTTCAGTCCTACCTCTTTTGGTTTGGGAGCAGAGGCCAATTGTTTGTGCTGTGCAAAGTGGCCTGCAGGCGAATGGGAGCACCTCAGAAGTGGCAATACAACGGATGTTTTCTCGACAAAGGAAAGAGAGACAGGCAAGTGGACAGCTCTGTTGCATAGCTTGCTGTGCACTGAAGAGATCCAGCAGCATCTTTCAGTCCTACCTCTTTTGGTTTGGGAGCAGAGGCCGTTTGTGCTGTGCAAAGTGGGCTGCAGGCGAATGGGAGCACCTCAGAAGTGGCAATACAACGGACGTTTTCTCGACAAAGGAAAGAGAGACAGGCAAGTGGACGGCTCTGTTGCATAGCTTGCTGTGCACTGAAGAGATCCAGCAGCGTCTTTCAGTCCTACCTCTTTTGGTTTGGGAGCAGAGGCCAATTGTTTGTGCTGTGCAAAGTGGGCTGCAGGCGAATGGGAGCACCTCAGAAGTGGCAATACAACGGACGTTTTCTCGACAAAGGAAAGAGAGACAGGCAAGTGGACGGCTCTGTTGCATAGCTTGCTGTGCACTGAAGAGATCCAGCAGCATCTTTCAGTCCTACCTCTTTTGGTTTGGGAGCAGAGGCCAATTGTTTGTGCTGTGCAAAGTGGCCTGCAGGTGAATGGGAGCACCTCAGAAGTGGCAATACAACGGACGTTTTCTCGACAAAGGAAAGAGAGACAGGCAAGTGGACGGCTCTGTTGCATAGCTTGCTGTGCACTGAAGAGATCCAGCAGCGTCTTTCAGTCCTACCTCTTTTGGTTTGGGAGCAGAGGCCAATTGCTTGTGCTGTGCAAAGTGGCCTGCAGGCGAATGGGAGCACCTCAGAAGTGGCAATACAACGGACATTTTCTCGACAAAGGAAAGAGAGACAGGAAAGTGGACGGCTCTGTTGCATAGCTTGCTGTGCACTGAAGAGATCCAGCAGCATCTTTCAGTCCTACCTCTTTTGGTTTGGGAGCAGAGGCCAATTGTTTGTGCTGTGCAAAGTGGCCTGCAGGCGAATGGGAGCACATCAGAAGTGGCAATACAACGGATGTTTTCTCGACAAAGGAAAGAGAGACAGGCAAGTGGACAGCTCTGTTGCATAGCTTGCTGTGCACTGAAGAGATCCAGCAGCATCTTTCAGTCCTACCTCTTTTGGTTTGGGAGCAGAGGCCGTTTGTGCTGTGCAAAGTGGCCTGCAGGCGAATGGGAGCACCTCCGAAGTGGCAATACAACGGATGTTTTCTCGACAAAGGAAAGAGAGACAGGAAAGTGGACGGCTCTGTTGCATAGCTTGCTGTGCACTGAAGAGATCCAGCAGCATCTTTCAGTCCTACCTCTTTTGGTTTGGGAGCAGAGGCCAATTGTTTGTGCTGTGCAAAGTGGCCTGCAGGCGAATGGGAGCACCTCAGAAGTGGCAATACAACGGACGTTTTCTCGACAAAGGAAAGAGAGACAGGCAAGTGGACGGCTCTGTTGCATAGCTTGCTGTGCACTGAAGAGATCCAGCAGCATCTTTCAGTCCTACCTCTTTTGGTTTGGGAGCAGAGGCCAATTGTTTGTGCTGTGCAAAGTGGGCTGCAGGCGAATGGGAGCACCACAGAGTGGCAATACAACGGACGTTTTCTCGACAAAGGAAAGAGAGACAGGCAAGTGGACGGCTCTGTTGCATAGCTTGCTGTGCACTGAAGAGATCCAGCAGCATCTTTCAGTCCTACCTCTTTTGGTTTGGGAGCAGAGGCCAATTGCTTGTGCTGTGCAAAGTGGCCTGCAGGCGAATGGGAGCACCTCAGAAGTGGCAATACAAAGGACGTTTTCTCGACAAAGGAAAGAGAGACAGGAAAGTGGACGGCTCTGTTGCATAGCTTGCTGTGCACTGAAGAGATCCAGCAGCATCTTTCAGTCCTACCTCTTTTGGTTTGGGAGCAGAGGCCAATTGTTTGTGCTGTGCAAAGTGGGCTGCAGGCGAATGGGAGCACCTCAGAAGTGGCAATACAACGGACGTTTTCTCGACAAAGGAAAGAGAGACAGGCAAGTGGACGGCTCTGTTGCATAGCTTGCTGTGCACTGAAGAGATCCAGCAGCATCTTTCAGTCCTACCTCTTTTGGTTTGGGAGCAGAGGCCAATTGTTTGTGCTGTGCAAAGTGGGCTGCAGGCGAATGGGAGCACCTCAGAAGTGGCAATACAACGGACGTTTTCTCGACAAAGGAAAGAGAGACAGGCAAGTGGAAGGCTCTGTTGCATAGCTTGCTGTGCACTGAAGAGATCCAGCAGCATCTTTCAGTCCTACCTCTTTTGGTTTGGGAGCAGAGGCCAATTGTTTGTGCTGTGCAAAGTGGCCTGCAGGCGAATGGGAGCACCTCCGAAGTGGCAATACAACGGATGTTTTCTCGACAAAGGAAAGAGAGACAGGCAAGTGGACAGCTCTGTTGCATAGCTTGCTGTGCACTGAAGAGATCCAGCAGCATCTTTCAGTCCTACCTCTTTTGGTTTGGGAGCAGAGGCCGTTTGTGCTGTGCAAAGTGGCCTGCAGGCGAATGGGAGCACCTCCGAAGTGGCAATACAACGGATGTTTTCTCGACAAAGGAAAGAGAGACAGGAAAGTGGACGGCTCTGTTGCATAGCTTGCTGTGCACTGAAGAGATCCAGCAGCATCTTTCAGTCCTACCTCTTTTGGTTTGGGAGCAGAGGCCAATTGTTTGTGCTGTGCAAAGTGGCCTGCAGGCGAATGGGAGCACCTCAGAAGTGGCAATACAACGGACGTTTTCTCGACAAAGGAAAGAGAGACAGGCAAGTGGACGGCTCTGTTGCATAGCTTGCTGTGCACTGAAGAGATCCAGCAGCATCTTTCAGTCCTACCTCTTTTGGTTTGGGAGCAGAGGCCAATTGTTTGTGCTGTGCAAAGTGGCCTGCAGGCGAATGGGAGCACCTCAGAAGTGGCAATACAACGGACGTTTTCTCGACAAAGGAAAGAGAGACAGGCAAGTGGACGGCTCTGTTGCATAGCTTGCTGTGCACTGAAGAGATCCAGCAGCGTCTTTCAGTCCTACCTCTTTTGGTTTGGGAGCAGAGGCCAATTGCTTGTGCTGTGCAAAGTGGCCTGCAGGCGAATGGGAGCACCTCAGAAGTGGCAATACAACGGACATTTTCTCGACAAAGGAAAGAGAGACAGGAAAGTGGACGGCTCTGTTGCATAGCTTGCTGTGCACTGAAGAGATCCAGCAGCATCTTTCAGTCCTACCTCTTTTGGTTTGGGAGCAGAGGCCAATTGTTTGTGCTGTGCAAAGTGGCCTGCAGGCGAATGGGAGCACATCAGAAGTGGCAATACAACGGATGTTTTCTCGACAAAGGAAAGAGAGACAGGCAAGTGGACAGCTCTGTTGCATAGCTTGCTGTGCACTGAAGAGATCCAGCAGCATCTTTCAGTCCTACCTCTTTTGGTTTGGGAGCAGAGGCCGTTTGTGCTGTGCAAAGTGGCCTGCAGGCGAATGGGAGCACCTCCGAAGTGGCAATACAACGGATGTTTTCTCGACAAAGGAAAGAGAGACAGGCAAGTGGACGGCTCTGTTGCATAGCTTGCTGTGCACTGAAGAGATCCAGCAGCATCTTTCAGTCCTACCTCTTTTGGTTTGGGAGCAGAGGCCAATTGTTTGTGCTGTGCAAAGTGGGCTGCAGGCGAATGGGAGCACCTCCGAAGTGGCAATACAACGGACGTTTTCTCGACAAAGGAAAGAGAGACAGGAAAGTGGACGGCTCTGTTGCATAGCTTGCTGTGCACTGAAGAGATCCAGCAGCATCTTTCAGTCCTACCTCTTTTGGTTTGGGAGCAGAGGCCAATTGCTTGTGCTGTGCAAAGTGGCCTGCAGGCGAATGGGAGCACCTCAGAAGTGGCAATACAAAGGACGTTTTCTCGACAAAGGAAAGAGAGACAGGAAAGTGGACGGCTCTGTTGCATAGCTTGCTGTGCACTGAAGAGATCCAGCAGCATCTTTCAGTCCTACCTCTTTTGGTTTGGGAGCAGAGGCCAATTGTTTGTGCTGTGCAAAGTGGCCTGCAGGCGAATGGGAGCACCTCAGAAGTGGCAATACAACGGACGTTTTCTCGACAAAGGAAAGAGAGACAGGCAAGTGGACGGCTCTGTTGCATAGCTTGCTGTGCACTGAAGAGATCCAGCAGCATCTTTCAGTCCTACCTCTTTTGGTTTGGGAGCAGAGGCCAATTGTTTGTGCTGTGCAAAGTGGCCTGCAGGCGAATGGGAGCACCTCAGAAGTGGCAATACAACGGACGTTTTCTCGACAAAGGAAAGAGAGACAGGCAAGTGGACGGCTCTGTTGCATAGCTTGCTGTGCACTGAAGAGATCCAGCAGCATCTTTCAGTCCTACCTCTTTTGGTTTGGGAGCAGAGGCCAATTGTTTGTGCTGTGCAAAGTGGCCTGCAGGCGAATGGGAGCACCTCAGAAGTGGCAATACAACGGATGTTTTCTCGACAAAGGAAAGAGAGACAGGCAAGTGGACAGCTCTGTTGCATAGCTTGCTGTGCACTGAAGAGATCCAGCAGCATCTTTCAGTCCTACCTCTTTTGGTTTGGGAGCAGAGGCCAATTGTTCATGCTGTGCAAAGTGGCCTGCAGGCGAATGGGAGCACCTCGGAAGTGGCAATACAACGGACGTTTTCTCGACAAAGGAAAGAGAGACAGGCAAGTGGACGGCTCTGTTGCATAGCTTGCTGTGCACTGAAGAGATCCAGCAGCATCTTTCAGTCCTACCTCTTTTGGTTTGGGAGCAGAGGCCAATTGTTTGTGCTGTGCAAAGTGGCCTGCAGGCGAATGGGAGCACCTCAGAAGTGGCAATACAACGGACGTTTTCTCGACAAAGGAAAGAGAGACAGGAAAGTGGACGGCTCTGTTGCATAGCTTGCTGTGCACTGAAGAGATCCAGCAGCGTCTTTCAGTCCTACCTCTTTTGGTTTGGGAGCAGAGGCCAATTGTTTGTGCTGTGCAAAGTGGCCTGCAGGCGAATGGGAGCACCTCAGAAGTGGCAATACAACGGACGTTTTCTCGACAAAGGAAAGAGAGACAGGCAAGTGGACGGCTCTGTTGCATAGCTTGCTGTGCACTGAAGAGATCCAGCAGCATCTTTCAGTCCTACCTCTTTTGGTTTGGGAGCAGAGGCCAATTGTTTGTGCTGTGCAAAGTGGCCTGCAGGCGAATGGGAGCACCTCAGAAGTGGCAATACAACGGACGTTTTCTCGACAAAGGAAAGAGAGACAGGCAAGTGGACGGCTCTGTTGCATAGCTTGCTGTGCACTGAAGAGATCCAGCAGCATCTTTCAGTCCTACCTCTTTTGGTTTGGGAGCAGAGGCCAATTGTTTGTGCTGTGCAAAGTGGCCTGCAGGCGAATGGGAGCACCTCAGAAGTGGCAATACAACGGATGTTTTCTCGACAAAGGAAAGAGAGACAGGCAAGTGGACAGCTCTGTTGCATAGCTTGCTGTGCACTGAAGAGATCCAGCAGCATCTTTCAGTCCTACCTCTTTTGGTTTGGGAGCAGAGGCCGTTTGCGCTGTGCAAAGTGGCCTGCAGGCGAATGGGAGCACCTCAGAAGTGGCAATACAACGGATGTTTTCTCGACAAAGGAAAGAGAGACAGGCAAGTGGACGGCTCTGTTGCATAGCTTGCTGTGCACTGAAGAGATCCAGCAGCATCTTTCAGTCCTACCTCTTTTGGTTTGGGAGCAGAGGCCAATTGTTTGTGCTGTGCAAAGTGGCCTGCAGGCGAATGGGAGCACCTCAGAAGTGGCAATACAACGGATGTTTTCTCGACAAAGGAAAGAGAGACAGGCAAGTGGAAGGCTCTGTTGCATAGCTTGCTGTGCACTGAAGAGATCCAGCAGCATCTTTCAGTCCTACCTCTTTTGGTTTGGGAGCAGAGGCCAATTGTTCATGCTGTGCAAAGTGGCCTGCAGGCGAATGGGAGCACCTCAGAAGTGGCAATACAACGGACGTTTTCTCGACAAAGGAAAGAGAGACAGGCAAGTGGACGGCTCTGTTGCATATCTTGCTGTGCACTGAAGAGATCCAGCAGCATCTTTCAGTCCTACCTCTTTTGGTTTGGGAGCAGAGGCCAATTGTTTGTGCTGTGCAAAGTGGCCTGCAGGCGAATGGGAGCACCTCAGAAGTGGCAATACAACGGACGTTTTCTCGACAAAGGAAAGAGAGACAGGAAAGTGGACGGCTCTGTTGCATAGCTTGCTGTGCACTGAAGAGATCCAGCAGCGTCTTTCAGTCCTACCTCTTTTGGTTTGGGAGCAGAGGCCAATTGTTTGTGCTGTGCAAAGTGGCCTGCAGGCGAATGGGAGCACCTCAGAAGTGGCAATACAACGGACGTTTTCTCGACAAAGGAAAGAGAGACAGGCAAGTGGACGGCTCTGTTGCATAGCTTGCTGTGCACTGAAGAGATCCAGCAGCATCTTTCAGTCCTACCTCTTTTGGTTTGGGAGCAGAGGCCAATTGTTTGTGCTGTGCAAAGTGGCCTGCAGGCGAATGGGAGCACCTCAGAAGTGGCAATACAACGGACGTTTTCTCGACAAAGGAAAGAGAGACAGGCAAGTGGACGGCTCTGTTGCATAGCTTGCTGTGCACTGAAGAGATCCAGCAGCATCTTTCAGTCCTACCTCTTTTGGTTTGGGAGCAGAGGCCAATTGTTTGTGCTGTGCAAAGTGGCCTGCAGGCGAATGGGAGCACCTCAGAAGTGGCAATACAACGGACGTTTTCTCGACAAAGGAAAGAGAGACAGGCAAGTGGACGGCTCTGTTGCATAGCTTGCTGTGCACTGAAGAGATCCAGCAGCATCTTTCAGTCCTACCTCTTTTGGTTTGGGAGCAGAGGCCAATTGTTTGTGCTGTGCAAAGTGGCCTGCAGGCGAATGGGAGCACCTCCGAAGTGGCAATACAACGGACGTTTTCTCGAAAAGGAAAGAGAGACAGGCAAGTGGACGGCTCTGTTGCATAGCTTGCTGTGCACTGAAGAGATCCAGCAGCATCTTTCAGTCCTACCTCTTTTGGTTTGGGAGCAGAGGCCAATTGTTTGTGCTGTGCAAAGTGGCCTGCAGGCGAATGGGAGCACCTCAGAAGTGGCAATACAACGGACGTTTTCTCGACAAAGGAAAGAGAGACAGGCAAGTGGACGGCTCTGTTGCATAGCTTGCTGTGCACTGAAGAGATCCAGCAGCATCTTTCAGTCCTACCTCTTTTGGTTTGGGAGCAGAGGCCAATTGTTTGTGCTGTGCAAAGTGGCCTGCAGGCGAATGGGAGCACCTCAGAAGTGGCAATACAACGGACGTTTTCTCGACAAAGGAAAGAGAGACAGGAAAGTGGACGGCTCTGTTGCATAGCTTGCTGTGCGCTGAAGAGATCCAGCAGCATCTTTCAGTCCTACCTCTTTTGGTTTGGGAGCAGAGGCCAATTGTTTGTGCTGTGCAAAGTGGGCTGCAGGCAAATGGGAGCACCTCAGAAGTGGCAATACAACGGACGTTTTCTCGACAAAGGAAAGAGAGACAGGAAAGTGGACGGCTCTGTTGCATAGCTTGCTGTGCACTGAAGAGATCCAGCAGCGTCTTTCAGTCCTACCTCTTTTGGTTTGGGAGCAGAGGCCAATTGTTTGTGCTGTGCAAAGTGGGCTGCAGGCAAATGGGAGCACCTCAGAAGTGGCAATACAACGGACGTTTTCTCGACAAAGGAAAGAGAGACAGGCAAGTGGACGGCTCTGTTGCATAGCTTGCTGTGCACTGAAGAGATCCAGCAGCATCTTTCAGTCCTACCTCTTTTGGTTTGGGAGCAGAGGCCAATTGTTTGTGCTGTGCAAAGTGGCCTGCAGGCGAATGGGAGCACCTCAGAAGTGGCAATACAACGGACGTTTTCTCGACAAAGGAAAGAGAGACAGGCAAGTGGACGGCTCTGTTGCATAGCTTGCTGTGCACTGAAGAGATCCAGCAGCATCTTTCAGTCCTACCTCTTTTGGTTTGGGAGCAGAGGCCAATTGTTTGTGCTGTGCAAAGTGGCCTGCAGGCGAATGGGAGCACCTCAGAAGTGGCAATACAACGGACGTTTTCTCGACAAAGGAAAGAGAGACAGGCAAGTGGACGGCTCTGTTGCATAGCTTGCTGTGCACTGAAGAGATCCAGCAGCATCTTTCAGTCCTACCTCTTTTGGTTTGGGAGCAGAGGCCAATTGTTTGTGCTGTGCAAAGTGGCCTGCAGGCGAATGGGAGCACCTCAGAAGTGGCAATACAACGGACGTTTTCTCGACAAAGGAAAGAGAGACAGGCAAGTGGACGGCTCTGTTGCATAGCTTGCTGTGCACTGAAGAGATCCAGCAGCATCTTTCAGTCCTACCTCTTTTGGTTTGGGAGCAGAGGCCAATTGTTCATGCTGTGCAAAGTGGGCTGCAGGCGAATGGGAGCACCTCAGAAGTGGCAATACAACGGACGTTTTCTCGACAAAGGAAAGAGAGACAGGAAAGTGGACGGCTCTGTTGCATAGCTTGCTGTGCACTGAAGAGATCCAGCAGCATCTTTCAGTCCTACCTCTTTTGGTTTGGGAGCAGAGGCCAATTGTTTGTGCTGTGCAAAGTGGCCTGCAGGCGAATGGGAGCACCTCAGAAGTGGCAATACAAAGGACGTTTTCTCGACAAAGGAAAGAGAGACAGGCAAGTGGACGGCTCTGTTGCATAGCTTGCTGTGCACTGAAGAGATCCAGTAGCATCTTTCAGTCCTACCTCTTTTGGTTTGGGAGCAGAGGCCAATTGTTTGTGCTGTGCAAAGTGGCCTGCAGGCGAATGGGAGCACCTCCGAAGTGGCAATACAACGGACGTTTTCTCGACAAAGGAAAGAGAGACAGGCAAGTGGACGGCTCTGTTGCATAGCTTGCTGTGCACTGAAGAGATCCAGCAGCGTCTTTCAGTCCTACCTCTTTTGGTTTGGGAGCAGAGGCCAATTGTTTGTGCTGTGCAAAGTGGCCTGCAGGCGAATGGGAGCACCTCAGAAGTGGCAATACAACGGACGTTTTCTCGACAAAGGAAAGAGAGACAGGCAAGTGGACGGCTCTGTTGCATAGCTTGCTGTGCACTGAAGAGATCCAGCAGCATCTTTCAGTCCTACCTCTTTTGGTTTGGGAGCAGAGGCCAATTGTTTGTGCTGTGCAAAGTGGCCTGCAGGCGAATGGGAGCACCTCAGAAGTGGCAATACAACGGACGTTTTCTCGACAAAGGAAAGAGAGACAGGCAAGTGGACGGCTCTGTTGCATAGCTTGCTGTGCACTGAAGAGATCCAGCAGCGTCTTTCAGTCCTACCTCTTTTGGTTTGGGAGCAGAGGCCAATTGTTTGTGCTGTGCAAAGTGGGCTGCAGGCGAATGGGAGCACCTCAGAAGTGGCAATACAACGGACGTTTTCTCGACAAAGGAAAGAGAGACAGGCAAGTGGACGGCTCTGTTGCATAGCTTGCTGTGCACTGAAGAGATCCAGCAGCATCTTTCAGTCCTACCTCTTTTGGTTTGGGAGCAGAGGCCAATTGTTTGTGCTGTGCAAAGTGGCCTGCAGGCGAATGGGAGCACCTCAGAAGTGGCAATACAACGGACGTTTTCTCGACAAAGGAAAGAGAGACAGGCAAGTGGACGGCTCTGTTGCATAGCTTGCTGTGCACTGAAGAGATCCAGCAGCGTCTTTCAGTCCTACCTCTTTTGGTTTGGGAGCAGAGGCCAATTGCTTGTGCTGTGCAAAGTGGCCTGCAGGCGAATGGGAGCACCTCAGAAGTGGCAATACAACGGACATTTTCTCGACAAAGGAAAGAGAGACAGGAAAGTGGACGGCTCTGTTGCATAGCTTGCTGTGCACTGAAGAGATCCAGCAGCATCTTTCAGTCCTACCTCTTTTGGTTTGGGAGCAGAGGCCAATTGTTTGTGCTGTGCAAAGTGGCCTGCAGGCGAATGGGAGCACCTCCGAAGTGGCAATACAACGGATGTTTTCTCGACAAAGGAAAGAGAGACAGGCAAGTGGACAGCTCTGTTGCATAGCTTGCTGTGCACTGAAGAGATCCAGCAGCATCTTTCAGTCCTACCTCTTTTGGTTTGGGAGCAGAGGCCGTTTGTGCTGTGCAAAGTGGCCTGCAGGCGAATGGGAGCACCTCCGAAGTGGCAATACAACGGATGTTTTCTCGACAAAGGAAAGAGAGACAGGAAAGTGGACGGCTCTGTTGCATAGCTTGCTGTGCACTGAAGAGATCCAGCAGCATCTTTCAGTCCTACCTCTTTTGGTTTGGGAGCAGAGGCCAATTGTTTGTGCTGTGCAAAGTGGCCTGCAGGCGAATGGGAGCACCTCAGAAGTGGCAATACAACGGACGTTTTCTCGACAAAGGAAAGAGAGACAGGCAAGTGGACGGCTCTGTTGCATAGCTTGCTGTGCACTGAAGAGATCCAGCAGCATCTTTCAGTCCTACCTCTTTTGGTTTGGGAGCAGAGGCCAATTGTTTGTGCTGTGCAAAGTGGCCTGCAGGCGAATGGGAGCACCTCAGAAGTGGCAATACAACGGACGTTTTCTCGACAAAGGAAAGAGAGACAGGCAAGTGGACGGCTCTGTTGCATAGCTTGCTGTGCACTGAAGAGATCCAGCAGCATCTTTCAGTCCTACCTCTTTTGGTTTGGGAGCAGAGGCCAATTGCTTGTGCTGTGCAAAGTGGCCTGCAGGCGAATGGGAGCACCTCAGAAGTGGCAATACAACGGACATTTTCTCGACAAAGGAAAGAGAGGCAAGTGGACGGCTCTGTTGCATAGCTTGCTGTGCACTGAAGAGATCCAGCAGCATCTTTCAGTCCTACCTCTTTTGGTTTGGGAGCAGAGGCCAATTGTTTGTGCTGTGCAAAGTGGCCTGCAGGCGAATGGGAGCACCTCAGAAGTGGCAATACAACGGATGTTTTCTCGACAAAGGAAAGAGAGACAGGCAAGTGGACAGCTCTGTTGCATAGCTTGCTGTGCACTGAAGAGATCCAGCAGCATCTTTCAGTCCTACCTCTTTTGGTTTGGGAGCAGAGGCCAATTGTTTGTGCTGTGCAAAGTGGCCTGCAGGCGAATGGGAGCACCTCCGAAGTGGCAATACAACGGATGTTTTCTCGACAAAGGAAAGAGAGACAGGCAAGTGGACGGCTCTGTTGCATAGCTTGCTGTGCACTGAAGAGATCCAGCAGCATCTTTCAGTCCTACCTCTTTTGGTTTGGGAGCAGAGGCCGTTTGTGCTGTGCAAAGTGGCCTGCAGGCGAATGGGAGCACCTCCGAAGTGGCAATACAACGGATGTTTTCTCGACAAAGGAAAGAGAGACAGGAAAGTGGACGGCTCTGTTGCATAGCTTGCTGTGCACTGAAGAGATCCAGCAGCATCTTTCAGTCCTACCTCTTTTGGTTTGGGAGCAGAGGCCAATTGTTTGTGCTGTGCAAAGTGGCCTGCAGGCGAATGGGAGCACCTCCGAAGTGGCAATACAACGGACGTTTTCTCGAAAAGGAAAGAGAGACAGGCAAGTGGACGGCTCTGTTGCATAGCTTGCTGTGCACTGAAGAGATCCAGCAGCATCTTTCAGTCCTACCTCTTTTGGTTTGGGAGCAGAGGCCAATTGTTTGTGCTGTGCAAAGTGGCCTGCAGGCGAATGGGAGCACCTCAGAAGTGGCAATACAACGGACGTTTTCTCGACAAAGGAAAGAGAGACAGGCAAGTGGACGGCTCTGTTGCATAGCTTGCTGTGCACTGAAGAGATCCAGCAGCATCTTTCAGTCCTACCTCTTTTGGTTTGGGAGCAGAGGCCAATTGTTTGTGCTGTGCAAAGTGGCCTGCAGGCGAATGGGAGCACCTCAGAAGTGGCAATACAACGGACGTTTTCTCGACAAAGGAAAGAGAGACAGGAAAGTGGACGGCTCTGTTGCATAGCTTGCTGTGCGCTGAAGAGATCCAGCAGCATCTTTCAGTCCTACCTCTTTTGGTTTGGGAGCAGAGGCCAATTGTTTGTGCTGTGCAAAGTGGGCTGCAGGCAAATGGGAGCACCTCAGAAGTGGCAATACAACGGACGTTTTCTCGACAAAGGAAAGAGAGACAGGAAAGTGGACGGCTCTGTTGCATAGCTTGCTGTGCACTGAAGAGATCCAGCAGCGTCTTTCAGTCCTACCTCTTTTGGTTTGGGAGCAGAGGCCAATTGTTTGTGCTGTGCAAAGTGGCCTGCAGGCAAATGGGAGCACCTCAGAAGTGGCAATACAACGGACGTTTTCTCGACAAAGGAAAGAGAGACAGGCAAGTGGACGGCTCTGTTGCATAGCTTGCTGTGCACTGAAGAGATCCAGCAGCATCTTTCAGTCCTACCTCTTTTGGTTTGGGAGCAGAGGCCAATTGTTTGTGCTGTGCAAAGTGGCCTGCAGGCGAATGGGAGCACCTCAGAAGTGGCAATACAACGGACGTTTTCTCGACAAAGGAAAGAGAGACAGGCAAGTGGACGGCTCTGTTGCATAGCTTGCTGTGCACTGAAGAGATCCAGCAGCATCTTTCAGTCCTACCTCTTTTGGTTTGGGAGCAGAGGCCAATTGTTTGTGCTGTGCAAAGTGGCCTGCAGGCGAATGGGAGCACCTCAGAAGTGGCAATACAACGGACGTTTTCTCGACAAAGGAAAGAGAGACAGGCAAGTGGACGGCTCTGTTGCATAGCTTGCTGTGCACTGAAGAGATCCAGCAGCATCTTTCAGTCCTACCTCTTTTGGTTTGGGAGCAGAGGCCAATTGTTTGTGCTGTGCAAAGTGGCCTGCAGGCGAATGGGAGCACCTCAGAAGTGGCAATACAACGGACGTTTTCTCGACAAAGGAAAGAGAGACAGGCAAGTGGACGGCTCTGTTGCATAGCTTGCTGTGCACTGAAGAGATCCAGCAGCATCTTTCAGTCCTACCTCTTTTGGTTTGGGAGCAGAGGCCAATTGTTCATGCTGTGCAAAGTGGGCTGCAGGCGAATGGGAGCACCTCAGAAGTGGCAATACAACGGACGTTTTCTCGACAAAGGAAAGAGAGACAGGAAAGTGGACGGCTCTGTTGCATAGCTTGCTGTGCACTGAAGAGATCCAGCAGCATCTTTCAGTCCTACCTCTTTTGGTTTGGGAGCAGAGGCCAATTGTTTGTGCTGTGCAAAGTGGCCTGCAGGCGAATGGGAGCACCTCAGAAGTGGCAATACAAAGGACGTTTTCTCGACAAAGGAAAGAGAGACAGGAAAGTGGACGGCTCTGTTGCATAGCTTGCTGTGCACTGAAGAGATCCAGTAGCATCTTTCAGTCCTACCTCTTTTGGTTTGGGAGCAGAGGCCAATTGTTTGTGCTGTGCAAAGTGGCCTGCAGGCGAATGGGAGCACCTCCGAAGTGGCAATACAACGGACGTTTTCTCGACAAAGGAAAGAGAGACAGGCAAGTGGACGGCTCTGTTGCATAGCTTGCTGTGCACTGAAGAGATCCAGCAGCGTCTTTCAGTCCTACCTCTTTTGGTTTGGGAGCAGAGGCCAATTGTTTGTGCTGTGCAAAGTGGCCTGCAGGCGAATGGGAGCACCTCAGAAGTGGCAATACAACGGACGTTTTCTCGACAAAGGAAAGAGAGACAGGCAAGTGGACGGCTCTGTTGCATAGCTTGCTGTGCACTGAAGAGATCCAGCAGCATCTTTCAGTCCTACCTCTTTTGGTTTGGGAGCAGAGGCCAATTGTTTGTGCTGTGCAAAGTGGCCTGCAGGCGAATGGGAGCACCTCAGAAGTGGCAATACAACGGACGTTTTCTCGACAAAGGAAAGAGAGACAGGCAAGTGGACGGCTCTGTTGCATAGCTTGCTGTGCACTGAAGAGATCCAGCAGCGTCTTTCAGTCCTACCTCTTTTGGTTTGGGAGCAGAGGCCAATTGTTTGTGCTGTGCAAAGTGGGCTGCAGGCGAATGGGAGCACCTCAGAAGTGGCAATACAACGGACGTTTTCTCGACAAAGGAAAGAGAGACAGGCAAGTGGACGGCTCTGTTGCATAGCTTGCTGTGCACTGAAGAGATCCAGCAGCATCTTTCAGTCCTACCTCTTTTGGTTTGGGAGCAGAGGCCAATTGTTTGTGCTGTGCAAAGTGGCCTGCAGGCGAATGGGAGCACCTCAGAAGTGGCAATACAACGGACGTTTTCTCGACAAAGGAAAGAGAGACAGGCAAGTGGACGGCTCTGTTGCATAGCTTGCTGTGCACTGAAGAGATCCAGCAGCGTCTTTCAGTCCTACCTCTTTTGGTTTGGGAGCAGAGGCCAATTGCTTGTGCTGTGCAAAGTGGCCTGCAGGCGAATGGGAGCACCTCAGAAGTGGCAATACAACGGACATTTTCTCGACAAAGGAAAGAGAGACAGGAAAGTGGACGGCTCTGTTGCATAGCTTGCTGTGCACTGAAGAGATCCAGCAGCATCTTTCAGTCCTACCTCTTTTGGTTTGGGAGCAGAGGCCAATTGTTTGTGCTGTGCAAAGTGGCCTGCAGGCGAATGGGAGCACCTCCGAAGTGGCAATACAACGGATGTTTTCTCGACAAAGGAAAGAGAGACAGGCAAGTGGACAGCTCTGTTGCATAGCTTGCTGTGCACTGAAGAGATCCAGCAGCATCTTTCAGTCCTACCTCTTTTGGTTTGGGAGCAGAGGCCGTTTGTGCTGTGCAAAGTGGCCTGCAGGCGAATGGGAGCACCTCCGAAGTGGCAATACAACGGATGTTTTCTCGACAAAGGAAAGAGAGACAGGAAAGTGGACGGCTCTGTTGCATAGCTTGCTGTGCACTGAAGAGATCCAGCAGCATCTTTCAGTCCTACCTCTTTTGGTTTGGGAGCAGAGGCCAATTGTTTGTGCTGTGCAAAGTGGCCTGCAGGCGAATGGGAGCACCTCAGAAGTGGCAATACAACGGACGTTTTCTCGACAAAGGAAAGAGAGACAGGCAAGTGGACGGCTCTGTTGCATAGCTTGCTGTGCACTGAAGAGATCCAGCAGCATCTTTCAGTCCTACCTCTTTTGGTTTGGGAGCAGAGGCCAATTGTTTGTGCTGTGCAAAGTGGCCTGCAGGCGAATGGGAGCACCTCAGAAGTGGCAATACAACGGACGTTTTCTCGACAAAGGAAAGAGAGACAGGCAAGTGGACGGCTCTGTTGCATAGCTTGCTGTGCACTGAAGAGATCCAGCAGCATCTTTCAGTCCTACCTCTTTTGGTTTGGGAGCAGAGGCCAATTGCTTGTGCTGTGCAAAGTGGCCTGCAGGCGAATGGGAGCACCTCAGAAGTGGCAATACAACGGACATTTTCTCGACAAAGGAAAGAGAGGCAAGTGGACGGCTCTGTTGCATAGCTTGCTGTGCACTGAAGAGATCCAGCAGCATCTTTCAGTCCTACCTCTTTTGGTTTGGGAGCAGAGGCCAATTGTTTGTGCTGTGCAAAGTGGCCTGCAGGCGAATGGGAGCACCTCAGAAGTGGCAATACAACGGATGTTTTCTCGACAAAGGAAAGAGAGACAGGCAAGTGGACAGCTCTGTTGCATAGCTTGCTGTGCACTGAAGAGATCCAGCAGCATCTTTCAGTCCTACCTCTTTTGGTTTGGGAGCAGAGGCCAATTGTTTGTGCTGTGCAAAGTGGCCTGCAGGCGAATGGGAGCACCTCCGAAGTGGCAATACAACGGATGTTTTCTCGACAAAGGAAAGAGAGACAGGCAAGTGGACGGCTCTGTTGCATAGCTTGCTGTGCACTGAAGAGATCCAGCAGCATCTTTCAGTCCTACCTCTTTTGGTTTGGGAGCAGAGGCCGTTTGTGCTGTGCAAAGTGGCCTGCAGGCGAATGGGAGCACCTCCGAAGTGGCAATACAACGGATGTTTTCTCGACAAAGGAAAGAGAGACAGGAAAGTGGACGGCTCTGTTGCATAGCTTGCTGTGCACTGAAGAGATCCAGCAGCATCTTTCAGTCCTACCTCTTTTGGTTTGGGAGCAGAGGCCAATTGTTTGTGCTGTGCAAAGTGGCCTGCAGGCGAATGGGAGCACCTCAGAAGTGGCAATACAAAGGACGTTTTCTCGACAAAGGAAAGAGAGACAGGAAAGTGGACGGCTCTGTTGCATAGCTTGCTGTGCACTGAAGAGATCCAGCAGCATCTTTCAGTCCTACCTCTTTTGGTTTGGGAGCAGAGGCCAATTGTTTGTGCTGTGCAAAGTGGGCTGCAGGCGAATGGGAGCACCTCCGAAGTGGCAATACAACGGACGTTTTCTCGACAAAGGAAAGAGAGACAGGCAAGTGGACGGCTCTGTTGCATAGCTTGCTGTGCACTGAAGAGATCCAGCAGCGTCTTTCAGTCCTACCTCTTTTGGTTTGGGAGCAGAGGCCAATTGTTTGTGCTGTGCAAAGTGGCCTGCAGGCGAATGGGAGCACCTCAGAAGTGGCAATACAACGGACGTTTTCTTGACAAAGGAAAGAGAGACAGGCAAGTGGACGGCTCTGTTGCATAGCTTGCTGTGCACTGAAGAGATCCAGCAGCATCTTTCAGTCCTACCTCTTTTGGTTTGGGAGCAGAGGCCAATTGTTTGTGCTGTGCAAAGTGGCCTGCAGGCGAATGGGAGCACCTCAGAAGTGGCAATACAACGGACGTTTTCTCGACAAAGGAAAGAGAGACAGGCAAGTGGACGGCTCTGTTGCATAGCTTGCTGTGCACTGAAGAGATCCAGCAGTGTCTTTCAGTCCTACCTCTTTTGGTTTGGGAGCAGAGGCCAATTGTTTGTGCTGTGCAAAGTGGCCTGCAGGCGAATGGGAGCACCTCAGAAGTGGCAATACAACGGACGTTTTCTCGACAAAGGAAAGAGAGACAGGCAAGTGGACGGCTCTGTTGCATAGCTTGCTGTGCACTGAAGAGATCCAGCAGCATCTTTCAGTCCTACCTCTTTTGGTTTGGGAGCAGAGGCCAATTGTTTGTGCTGTGCAAAGTGGGCTGCAGGCGAATGGGAGCACCTCAGAAGTGGCAATACAACGGACGTTTTCTCGACAAAGGAAAGAGAGACAGGCAAGTGGACGGCTCTGTTGCATAGCTTGCTGTGTACTGAAGAGATCCAGCAGCGTCTTTCAGTCCTACCTCTTTTGGTTTGGGAGCAGAGGCCAATTGTTTGTGCTGTGCAAAGTGGCCTGCAGGCGAATGGGAGCACCTCAGAAGTGGCAATACAACGGACATTTTCTCGACAAAGGAAAGAGAGACAGGCAAGTGGACGGCTCTGTTGCATAGCTTGCTGTGCACTGAAGAGATCCAGCAGCATCTTTCAGTCCTACCTCTTTTGGTTTGGGAGCAGAGGCCAATTGTTTGTGCTGTGCAAAGTGGCCTGCAGGCGAATGGGAGCACCTCCGAAGTGGCAATACAACGGACGTTTTCTCGACAAAGGAAAGAGAGACAGGCAAGTGGACAGCTCTGTTGCATAGCTTGCTGTGCACTGAAGAGATCCAGCAGCATCTTTCAGTCCTACCTCTTTTGGTTTGGGAGCAGAGGCCAATTGTTTGTGCTGTGCAAAGTGGGCTGCAGGCGAATGGGAGCACCACAGAGTGGCAATACAACGGACGTTTTCTCGACAAAGGAAAGAGAGACAGGAAAGTGGACGGCTCTGTTGCATAGCTTGCTGTGCACTGAAGAGATCCAGCAGCATCTTTCAGTCCTACCTCTTTTGGTTTGGGAGCAGAGGCCAATTGCTTGTGCTGTGCAAAGTGGCCTGCAGGCGAATGGGAGCACCTCAGAAGTGGCAATACAAAGGACGTTTTCTCGACAAAGGAAAGAGAGACAGGCAAGTGGACGGCTCTGTTGCATAGCTTGCTGTGCACTGAAGAGATCCAGCAGCATCTTTCAGTCCTACCTCTTTTGGTTTGGGAGCAGAGGCCAATTGTTTGTGCTGTGCAAAGTGGGCTGCAGGCGAATGGGAGCACCTCAGAAGTGGCAATACAACGGACGTTTTCTCGACAAAGGAAAGAGAGACAGGCAAGTGGACGGCTCTGTTGCATAGCTTGCTGTGCACTGAAGAGATCCAGCAGCATCTTTCAGTCCTACCTCTTTTGGTTTGGGAGCAGAGGCCAATTGTTTGTGCTGTGCAAAGTGGCCTGCAGGCGAATGGGAGCACCTCCGAAGTGGCAATACAACGGACGTTTTCTCGACAAAGGAAAGAGAGACAGGCAAGTGGACGGCTCTGTTGCATAGCTTGCTGTGCACTGAAGAGATCCAGCAGCATCTTTCAGTCCTACCTCTTTTGGTTTGGGAGCAGAGGCCAATTGTTTGTGCTGTGCAAAGTGGCCTGCAGGCGAATGGGAGCACCTCAGAAGTGGCAATACAACGGACGTTTTCTCGACAAAGGAAAGAGAGACAGGCAAGTGGACGGCTCTGTTGCATAGCTTGCTGTGCACTGAAGAGATCCAGCAGCGTCTTTCAGTCCTACCTCTTTTGGTTTGGGAGCAGAGGCCAATTGCTTGTGCTGTGCAAAGTGGCCTGCAGGCGAATGGGAGCACCTCAGAAGTGGCAATACAACGGACATTTTCTCGACAAAGGAAAGAGAGACAGGCAAGTGGACGGCTCTGTTGCATAGCTTGCTGTGCACTGAAGAGATCCAGCAGCATCTTTCAGTCCTACCTCTTTTGGTTTGGGAGCAGAGGCCAATTGCTTGTGCTGTGCAAAGTGGCCTGCAGGCGAATGGGAGCACCTCAGAAGTGGCAATACAACGGACATTTTCTCGACAAAGGAAAGAGAGGCAAGTGGACGGCTCTGTTGCATAGCTTGCTGTGCACTGAAGAGATCCAGCAGCATCTTTCAGTCCTACCTCTTTTGGTTTGGGAGCAGAGGCCAATTGTTTGTGCTGTGCAAAGTGGCCTGCAGGCGAATGGGAGCACCTCAGAAGTGGCAATACAACGGATGTTTTCTCGACAAAGGAAAGAGAGACAGGCAAGTGGACAGCTCTGTTGCATAGCTTGCTGTGCACTGAAGAGATCCAGCAGCATCTTTCAGTCCTACCTCTTTTGGTTTGGGAGCAGAGGCCAATTGTTTGTGCTGTGCAAAGTGGCCTGCAGGCGAATGGGAGCACCTCCGAAGTGGCAATACAACGGATGTTTTCTCGACAAAGGAAAGAGAGACAGGCAAGTGGACGGCTCTGTTGCATAGCTTGCTGTGCACTGAAGAGATCCAGCAGCATCTTTCAGTCCTACCTCTTTTGGTTTGGGAGCAGAGGCCGTTTGTGCTGTGCAAAGTGGCCTGCAGGCGAATGGGAGCACCTCCGAAGTGGCAATACAACGGATGTTTTCTCGACAAAGGAAAGAGAGACAGGAAAGTGGACGGCTCTGTTGCATAGCTTGCTGTGCACTGAAGAGATCCAGCAGCATCTTTCAGTCCTACCTCTTTTGGTTTGGGAGCAGAGGCCAATTGTTTGTGCTGTGCAAAGTGGCCTGCAGGCGAATGGGAGCACCTCAGAAGTGGCAATACAAAGGACGTTTTCTCGACAAAGGAAAGAGAGACAGGAAAGTGGACGGCTCTGTTGCATAGCTTGCTGTGCACTGAAGAGATCCAGCAGCATCTTTCAGTCCTACCTCTTTTGGTTTGGGAGCAGAGGCCAATTGTTTGTGCTGTGCAAAGTGGGCTGCAGGCGAATGGGAGCACCTCCGAAGTGGCAATACAACGGACGTTTTCTCGACAAAGGAAAGAGAGACAGGCAAGTGGACGGCTCTGTTGCATAGCTTGCTGTGCACTGAAGAGATCCAGCAGCGTCTTTCAGTCCTACCTCTTTTGGTTTGGGAGCAGAGGCCAATTGTTTGTGCTGTGCAAAGTGGCCTGCAGGCGAATGGGAGCACCTCAGAAGTGGCAATACAACGGACGTTTTCTTGACAAAGGAAAGAGAGACAGGCAAGTGGACGGCTCTGTTGCATAGCTTGCTGTGCACTGAAGAGATCCAGCAGCATCTTTCAGTCCTACCTCTTTTGGTTTGGGAGCAGAGGCCAATTGTTTGTGCTGTGCAAAGTGGCCTGCAGGCGAATGGGAGCACCTCAGAAGTGGCAATACAACGGACGTTTTCTCGACAAAGGAAAGAGAGACAGGCAAGTGGACGGCTCTGTTGCATAGCTTGCTGTGCACTGAAGAGATCCAGCAGTGTCTTTCAGTCCTACCTCTTTTGGTTTGGGAGCAGAGGCCAATTGTTTGTGCTGTGCAAAGTGGCCTGCAGGCGAATGGGAGCACCTCAGAAGTGGCAATACAACGGACGTTTTCTCGACAAAGGAAAGAGAGACAGGCAAGTGGACGGCTCTGTTGCATAGCTTGCTGTGCACTGAAGAGATCCAGCAGCATCTTTCAGTCCTACCTCTTTTGGTTTGGGAGCAGAGGCCAATTGTTTGTGCTGTGCAAAGTGGGCTGCAGGCGAATGGGAGCACCTCAGAAGTGGCAATACAACGGACGTTTTCTCGACAAAGGAAAGAGAGACAGGCAAGTGGACGGCTCTGTTGCATAGCTTGCTGTGTACTGAAGAGATCCAGCAGCGTCTTTCAGTCCTACCTCTTTTGGTTTGGGAGCAGAGGCCAATTGTTTGTGCTGTGCAAAGTGGCCTGCAGGCGAATGGGAGCACCTCAGAAGTGGCAATACAACGGACATTTTCTCGACAAAGGAAAGAGAGACAGGCAAGTGGACGGCTCTGTTGCATAGCTTGCTGTGCACTGAAGAGATCCAGCAGCATCTTTCAGTCCTACCTCTTTTGGTTTGGGAGCAGAGGCCAATTGTTTGTGCTGTGCAAAGTGGCCTGCAGGCGAATGGGAGCACCTCCGAAGTGGCAATACAACGGACGTTTTCTCGACAAAGGAAAGAGAGACAGGCAAGTGGACAGCTCTGTTGCATAGCTTGCTGTGCACTGAAGAGATCCAGCAGCATCTTTCAGTCCTACCTCTTTTGGTTTGGGAGCAGAGGCCAATTGTTTGTGCTGTGCAAAGTGGGCTGCAGGCGAATGGGAGCACCACAGAGTGGCAATACAACGGACGTTTTCTCGACAAAGGAAAGAGAGACAGGAAAGTGGACGGCTCTGTTGCATAGCTTGCTGTGCACTGAAGAGATCCAGCAGCATCTTTCAGTCCTACCTCTTTTGGTTTGGGAGCAGAGGCCAATTGCTTGTGCTGTGCAAAGTGGCCTGCAGGCGAATGGGAGCACCTCAGAAGTGGCAATACAAAGGACGTTTTCTCGACAAAGGAAAGAGAGACAGGCAAGTGGACGGCTCTGTTGCATAGCTTGCTGTGCACTGAAGAGATCCAGCAGCATCTTTCAGTCCTACCTCTTTTGGTTTGGGAGCAGAGGCCAATTGTTTGTGCTGTGCAAAGTGGGCTGCAGGCGAATGGGAGCACCTCAGAAGTGGCAATACAACGGACGTTTTCTCGACAAAGGAAAGAGAGACAGGCAAGTGGACGGCTCTGTTGCATAGCTTGCTGTGCACTGAAGAGATCCAGCAGCATCTTTCAGTCCTACCTCTTTTGGTTTGGGAGCAGAGGCCAATTGTTTGTGCTGTGCAAAGTGGCCTGCAGGCGAATGGGAGCACCTCCGAAGTGGCAATACAACGGACGTTTTCTCGACAAAGGAAAGAGAGACAGGCAAGTGGACGGCTCTGTTGCATAGCTTGCTGTGCACTGAAGAGATCCAGCAGCATCTTTCAGTCCTACCTCTTTTGGTTTGGGAGCAGAGGCCAATTGTTTGTGCTGTGCAAAGTGGCCTGCAGGCGAATGGGAGCACCTCAGAAGTGGCAATACAACGGACGTTTTCTCGACAAAGGAAAGAGAGACAGGCAAGTGGACGGCTCTGTTGCATAGCTTGCTGTGCACTGAAGAGATCCAGCAGCGTCTTTCAGTCCTACCTCTTTTGGTTTGGGAGCAGAGGCCAATTGCTTGTGCTGTGCAAAGTGGCCTGCAGGCGAATGGGAGCACCTCAGAAGTGGCAATACAACGGACATTTTCTCGACAAAGGAAAGAGAGACAGGCAAGTGGACGGCTCTGTTGCATAGCTTGCTGTGCACTGAAGAGATCCAGCAGCATCTTTCAGTCCTACCTCTTTTGGTTTGGGAGCAGAGGCCAATTGTTTGTGCTGTGCAAAGTGGCCTGCAGGCGAATGGGAGCACCTCAGAAGTGGCAATACAACGGATGTTTTCTCGACAAAGGAAAGAGAGACAGGCAAGTGGACAGCTCTGTTGCATAGCTTGCTGTGCACTGAAGAGATCCAGCAGCATCTTTCAGTCCTACCTCTTTTGGTTTGGGAGCAGAGGCCGTTTGTGCTGTGCAAAGTGGCCTGCAGGCGAATGGGAGCACCTCCGAAGTGGCAATACAACGGATGTTTTCTCGACAAAGGAAAGAGAGACAGGAAAGTGGACGGCTCTGTTGCATAGCTTGCTGTGCACTGAAGAGATCCAGCAGCATCTTTCAGTCCTACCTCTTTTGGTTTGGGAGCAGAGGCCAATTGTTTGTGCTGTGCAAAGTGGCCTGCAGGCGAATGGGAGCACCTCAGAAGTGGCAATACAACGGACGTTTTCTCGACAAAGGAAAGAGAGACAGGCAAGTGGACGGCTCTGTTGCATAGCTTGCTGTGCACTGAAGAGATCCAGCAGCATCTTTCAGTCCTACCTCTTTTGGTTTGGGAGCAGTGGCCAATTGTTTGTGCTGTGCAAAGTGGGCTGCAGGCGAATGGGAGCACCACAGAGTGGCAATACAACGGACGTTTTCTCGACAAAGGAAAGAGAGACAGGAAAGTGGACGGCTCTGTTGCATAGCTTGCTGTGCACTGAAGAGATCCAGCAGCATCTTTCAGTCCTACCTCTTTTGGTTTGGGAGCAGAGGCCAATTGCTTGTGCTGTGCAAAGTGGCCTGCAGGCGAATGGGAGCACCTCAGAAGTGGCAATACAAAGGACGTTTTCTCGACAAAGGAAAGAGAGACAGGAAAGTGGACGGCTCTGTTGCATAGCTTGCTGTGCACTGAAGAGATCCAGCAGCATCTTTCAGTCCTACCTCTTTTGGTTTGGGAGCAGAGGCCAATTGTTTGTGCTGTGCAAAGTGGCCTGCAGGCGAATGGGAGCACCTCAGAAGTGGCAATACAACGGACGTTTTCTCGACAAAGGAAAGAGAGACAGGCAAGTGGACGGCTCTGTTGCATAGCTTGCTGTGTACTGAAGAGATCCAGCAGCGTCTTTCAGTCCTACCTCTTTTGGTTTGGGAGCAGAGGCCAATTGCTTGTGCTGTGCAAAGTGGCCTGCAGGCGAATGGGAGCACCTCAGAAGTGGCAATACAACGGACATTTTCTCGACAAAGGAAAGAGAGACAGGCAAGTGGACGGCTCTGTTGCATAGCTTGCTGTGCACTGAAGAGATCCAGCAGCATCTTTCAGTCCTACCTCTTTTGGTTTGGGAGCAGAGGCCAATTGTTTGTGCTGTGCAAAGTGGCCTGCAGGCGAATGGGAGCACCTCCGAAGTGGCAATACAACGGACGTTTTCTCGACAAAGGAAAGAGAGACAGGAAAGTGGACGGCTCTGTTGCATAGCTTGCTGTGCACTGAAGAGATCCAGCAGCATCTTTCAGTCCTACCTCTTTTGGTTTGGGAGCAGAGGCCAATTGTTTGTGCTGTGCAAAGTGGCCTGCAGGCGAATGGGAGCACCTCCGAAGTGGCAATACAACGGACGTTTTCTCGACAAAGGAAAGAGAGACAGGCAAGTGGACGGCTCTGTTGCATAGCTTGCTGTGCACTGAAGAGATCCAGCAGCATCTTTCAGTCCTACCTCTTTTGGTTTGGGAGCAGAGGCCGTTTGTGCTGTGCAAAGTGGCCTGCAGGCGAATGGGAGCACCTCAGAAGTGGCAATACAACGGACGTTTTCTCGACAAAGGAAAGAGAGACAGGAAAGTGGACGGCTCTGTTGCATAGCTTGCTGTGCACTGAAGAGATCCAGCAGCGTCTTTCAGTCCTACCTCTTTTGGTTTGGGAGCAGAGGCCAATTGCTTGTGTTGTGCAAAGTGGCCTGCAGGCGAATGGGAGCACCTCAGAAGTGGCAATACAACGGACATTTTCTCGACAAAGGAAAGAGAGACAGGCAAGTGGACGGCTCTGTTGCATAGCTTGCTGTGCACTGAAGAGATCCAGCAGCATCTTTCAGTCCTACCTCTTTTGGTTTGGGAGCAGAGGCCAATTGTTTGTGCTGTGCAAAGTGGCCTGCAGGCGAATGGGAGCACCTCAGAAGTGGCAATACAACGGATGTTTTCTCGACAAAGGAAAGAGAGACAGGCAAGTGGACAGCTCTGTTGCATAGCTTGCTGTGCACTGAAGAGATCCAGCAGCATCTTTCAGTCCTACCTCTTTTGGTTTGGGAGCAGAGGCCGTTTGTGCTGTGCAAAGTGGCCTGCAGGCGAATGGGAGCACCTCCGAAGTGGCAATACAACGGATGTTTTCTCGACAAAGGAAAGAGAGACAGGAAAGTGGACGGCTCTGTTGCATAGCTTGCTGTGCACTGAAGAGATCCAGCAGCATCTTTCAGTCCTACCTCTTTTGGTTTGGGAGCAGAGGCCAATTGTTTGTGCTGTGCAAAGTGGCCTGCAGGCGAATGGGAGCACCTCAGAAGTGGCAATACAACGGACGTTTTCTCGACAAAGGAAAGAGAGACAGGCAAGTGGACGGCTCTGTTGCATAGCTTGCTGTGCACTGAAGAGATCCAGCAGCATCTTTCAGTCCTACCTCTTTTGGTTTGGGAGCAGAGGCCAATTGTTTGTGCTGTGCAAAGTGGCCTGCAGGCGAATGGGAGCACCACAGAGTGGCAATACAACGGACGTTTTCTCGACAAAGGAAAGAGAGACAGGAAAGTGGACGGCTCTGTTGCATAGCTTGCTGTGCACTGAAGAGATCCAGCAGCATCTTTCAGTCCTACCTCTTTTGGTTTGGGAGCAGAGGCCAATTGCTTGTGCTGTGCAAAGTGGCCTGCAGGCGAATGGGAGCACCTCAGAAGTGGCAATACAAAGGACGTTTTCTCGACAAAGGAAAGAGAGACAGGAAAGTGGACGGCTCTGTTGCATAGCTTGCTGTGCACTGAAGAGATCCAGCAGCATCTTTCAGTCCTACCTCTTTTGGTTTGGGAGCAGAGGCCAATTGTTTGTGCTGTGCAAAGTGGGCTGCAGGCGAATGGGAGCACCTCAGAAGTGGCAATACAACGGACGTTTTCTCGACAAAGGAAAGAGAGACAGGCAAGTGGACGGCTCTGTTGCATAGCTTGCTGTGCACTGAAGAGATCCAGCAGCATCTTTCAGTCCTACCTCTTTTGGTTTGGGAGCAGAGGCCAATTGTTTGTGCTGTGCAAAGTGGGCTGCAGGCGAATGGGAGCACCTCAGAAGTGGCAATACAACGGACGTTTTCTCGACAAAGGAAAGAGAGACAGGCAAGTGGACGGCTCTGTTGCATAGCTTGCTGTGCACTGAAGAGATCCAGCAGCATCTTTCAGTCCTACCTCTTTTGGTTTGGGAGCAGAGGCCAATTGTTTGTGCTGTGCAAAGTGGCCTGCAGGCGAATGGGAGCACCTCAGAAGTGGCAATACAACGGATGTTTTCTCGACAAAGGAAAGAGAGACAGGCAAGTGGAAGGCTCTGTTGCATAGCTTGCTGTGCACTGAAGAGATCCAGCAGCATCTTTCAGTCCTACCTCTTTTGGTTTGGGAGCAGAGGCCAATTGTTCGTGCTGTGCAAAGTGGCCTGCAGGCGAATGGGAGCACCTCAGAAGTGGCAATACAACGGACGTTTTCTCGACAAAGGAAAGAGAGACAGGCAAGTGGACGGCTCTGTTGCATAGCTTGCTGTGCACTGAAGAGATCCAGCAGCATCTTTCAGTCCTACCTCTTTTGGTTTGGGAGCAGAGGCCAATTGTTTGTGCTGTGCAAAGTGGGCTGCAGGCGAATGGGAGCACCTCAGAAGTGGCAATACAACGGACATTTTCTCGACAAAGGAAAGAGAGACAGGAAAGTGGACGGCTCTGTTGCATAGCTTGCTGTGCACTGAAGAGATCCAGCAGCATCTTTCAGTCCTACCTCTTTTGGTTTGGGAGCAGAGGCCAATTGTTTGTGCTGTGCAAAGTGGCCTGCAGGCGAATGGGAGCACCTCAGAAGTGGCAATACAACGGATGTTTTCTCGACAAAGGAAAGAGAGACAGGCAAGTGGACAGCTCTGTTGCATAGCTTGCTGTGCACTGAAGAGATCCAGCAGCATCTTTCAGTCCTACCTCTTTTGGTTTGGGAGCAGAGGCCAATTGTTTGTGCTGTGCAAAGTGGCCTGCAGGCGAATGGGAGCACCTCCGAAGTGGCAATACAACGGATGTTTTCTCGACAAAGGAAAGAGAGTCAGGAAAGTGGACAGCTCTGTTGCATAGCTTGCTGTGCACTGAAGAGATCCAGCAGCATCTTTCAGTCCTACCTCTTTTGGTTTGGGAGCAGAGGCCAATTGTTTGTGCTGTGCAAAGTGGCCTGCAGGCGAATGGGAGCACCTCAGAAGTGGCAATACAACGGATGTTTTCTCGACAAAGGAAAGAGAGACAGGCAAGTGGACAGCTCTGTTGCATAGCTTGCTGTGCACTGAAGAGATCCAGCAGCATCTTTCAGTCCTACCTCTTTTGGTTTGGGAGCAGAGGCCGTTTGTGCTGTGCAAAGTGGCCTGCAGGCGAATGGGAGCACCTCCGAAGTGGCAATACAACGGATGTTTTCTCGACAAAGGAAAGAGAGACAGGAAAGTGGACGGCTCTGTTGCATAGCTTGCTGTGCACTGAAGAGATCCAGCAGCGTCTTTCAGTCCTACCTCTTTTGGTTTGGGAGCAGAGGCCAATTGTTTGTGCTGTGCAAAGTGGCCTGCAGGCGAATGGGAGCACCTCAGAAGTGGCAATACAACGGACGTTTTCTCGACAAAGGAAAGAGAGACAGGCAAGTGGACGGCTCTGTTGCATAGCTTGCTGTGCACTGAAGAGACCCAGCAGCATCTTTCAGTCCTACCTCTTTTGGTTTGGGAGCAGAGGCCAATTGTTTGTGCTGTGCAAAGTGGCCTGCAGGCGAATGGGAGCACCTCAGAAGTGGCAATACAACGGACGTTTTCTCGACAAAGGAAAGAGAGACAGGCAAGTGGACAGCTCTGTTGCATAGCTTGCTGTGCACTGAAGAGATCCAGCAGCATCTTTCAGTCCTACCTCTTTTGGTTTGGGAGCAGAGGCCGTTTGCGCTGTGCAAAGTGGCCTGCAGGCGAATGGGAGCACCTCAGAAGTGGCAATACAACGGACGTTTTCTCGACAAAGGAAAGAGAGACAGGAAAGTGGACGGCTCTGTTGCATAGCTTGCTGTGCACTGAAGAGATCCAGCAGCATCTTTCAGTCCTACCTCTTTTGGTTTGGGAGCAGAGGCCAATTGTTTGTGCTGTGCAAAGTGGGCTGCAGGCGAATGGGAGCACCTCAGAAGTGGCAATACAAAGGACGTTTTCTCGACAAAGGAAAGAGAGACAGGAAAGTGGACGGCTCTGTTGCATAGCTTGCTGTGCACTGAAGAGATCCAGCAGCATCTTTCAGTCCTACCTCTTTTGGTTTGGGAGCAGAGGCCAATTGTTTGTGCTGTGCAAAGTGGCCTGCAGGCGAATGGGAGCACCTCAGAAGTGGCAATACAACGGACGTTTTCTCGACAAAGGAAAGAGAGACAGGCAAGTGGACGGCTCTGTTGCATAGCTTGCTGTGCACTGAAGAGATCCAGCAGCATCTTTCAGTCCTACCTCTTTTGGTTTGGGAGCAGAGGCCAATTGTTTGTGCTGTGCAAAGTGGCCTGCAGGCGAATGGGAGCACCTCAGAAGTGGCAATACAACGGACGTTTTCTCGACAAAGGAAAGAGAGACAGGCAAGTGGACGGCTCTGTTGCATAGCTTGCTGTGCACTGAAGAGATCCAGCAGCATCTTTCAGTCCTACCTCTTTTGGTTTGGGAGCAGAGGCCAATTGTTCATGCTGTGCAAAGTGGCCTGCAGGCGAATGGGAGCACCTCAGAAGTGGCAATACAACGGACGTTTTCTCGACAAAGGAAAGAGAGACAGGCAAGTGGACGGCTCTGTTGCATAGCTTGCTGTGCACTGAAGAGATCCAGCAGCGTCTTTCAGTCCTACCTCTTTTGGTTTGGGAGCAGAGGCCAATTGTTTGTGCTGTGCAAAGTGGCCTGCAGGCGAATGGGAGCACCTCAGAAGTGGCAATACAACGGACGTTTTCTCGACAAAGGAAAGAGAGACAGGCAAGTGGACGGCTCTGTTGCATAGCTTGCTGTGCACTGAAGAGATCCAGCAGCATCTTTCAGTCCTACCTCTTTTGGTTTGGGAGCAGAGGCCAATTGTTTGTGCTGTGCAAAGTGGCCTGCAGGTGAATGGGAGCACCTCAGAAGTGGCAATACAACGGACGTTTTCTCGACAAAGGAAAGAGAGACAGGCAAGTGGACGGCTCTGTTGCATAGCTTGCTGTGCACTGAAGAGATCCAGCAGCGTCTTTCAGTCCTACCTCTTTTGGTTTGGGAGCAGAGGCCAATTGTTTGTGCTGTGCAAAGTGGCCTGCAGGCGAATGGGAGCACCTCAGAAGTGGCAATACAACGGACGTTTTCTCGACAAAGGAAAGAGAGACAGGCAAGTGGACGGCTCTGTTGCATAGCTTGCTGTGCACTGAAGAGATCCAGCAGCATCTTTCAGTCCTACCTCTTTTGGTTTGGGAGCAGAGGCCAATTGTTTGTGCTGTGCAAAGTGGCCTGCAGGCGAATGGGAGCACCTCAGAAGTGGCAATACAACGGACGTTTTCTCGACAAAGGAAAGAGAGACAGGCAAGTGGACGGCTCTGTTGCATAGCTTGCTGTGCACTGAAGAGATCCAGCAGCGTCTTTCAGTCCTACCTCTTTTGGTTTGGGAGCAGAGGCCAATTGCTTGTGTTGTGCAAAGTGGCCTGCAGGCGAATGGGAGCACCTCAGAAGTGGCAATACAACGGACATTTTCTCGACAAAGGAAAGAGAGACAGGCAAGTGGACGGCTCTGTTGCATAGCTTGCTGTGCACTGAAGAGATCCAGCAGCATCTTTCAGTCCTACCTCTTTTGGTTTGGGAGCAGAGGCCAATTGTTTGTGCTGTGCAAAGTGGCCTGCAGGCGAATGGGAGCACCTCAGAAGTGGCAATACAACGGACGTTTTCTCGACAAAGGAAAGAGAGACAGGCAAGTGGACGGCTCTGTTGCATAGCTTGCTGTGCACTGAAGAGATCCAGCAGCATCTTTCAGTCCTACCTCTTTTGGTTTGGGAGCAGAGGCCAATTGTTTGTGCTGTGCAAAGTGGGCTGCAGGCGAATGGGAGCACCTCAGAAGTGGCAATACAACGGACGTTTTCTCGACAAAGGAAAGAGAGACAGGCAAGTGGACGGCTCTGTTGCATAGCTTGCTGTGCACTGAAGAGATCCAGCAGCATCTTTCAGTCCTACCTCTTTTGGTTTGGGAGCAGAGGCCAATTGTTTGTGCTGTGCAAAGTGGCCTGCAGGCGAATGGGAGCACCTCAGAAGTGGCAATACAACGGATGTTTTCTCGTTAAAGGAAAGAGAGACAGGCAAGTGGAAGGCTCTGTTGCATAGCTTGCTGTGCACTGAAGAGATCCAGCAGCATCTTTCAGTCCTACCTCTTTTGGTTTGGGAGCAGAGGCCAATTGTTCATGCTGTGCAAAGTGGCCTGCAGGCGAATGGGAGCACCTCAGAAGTGGCAATACAACGGACGTTTTCTCGACAAAGGAAAGAGAGACAGGCAAGTGGACGGCTCTGTTGCATAGCTTGCTGTGCACTGAAGAGATCCAGCAGCATCTTTCAGTCCTACCTCTTTTGGTTTGGGAGCAGAGGCCAATTGTTTGTGCTGTGCAAAGTGGCCTGCAGGCGAATGGGAGCACCTCAGAAGTGGCAATACAACGGATGTTTTCTCGACAAAGGAAAGAGAGACAGGCAAGTGGACAGCTCTGTTGCATAGCTTGCTGTGCACTGAAGAGATCCAGCAGCATCTTTCAGTCCTACCTCTTTTGGTTTGGGAGCAGAGGCCGTTTGTGCTGTGCAAAGTGGCCTGCAGGCGAATGGGAGCACCTCCGAAGTGGCAATACAACGGATGTTTTCTCGACAAAGGAAAGAGAGACAGGAAAGTGGACGGCTCTGTTGCATAGCTTGCTGTGCACTGAAGAGATCCAGCAGCGTCTTTCAGTCCTACCTCTTTTGGTTTGGGAGCAGAGGCCAATTGTTTGTGCTGTGCAAAGTGGCCTGCAGGCGAATGGGAGCACCTCAGAAGTGGCAATACAACGGACGTTTTCTCGACAAAGGAAAGAGAGACAGGCAAGTGGACGGCTCTGTTGCATAGCTTGCTGTGCACTGAAGAGATCCAGCAGCATCTTTCAGTCCTACCTCTTTTGGTTTGGGAGCAGAGGCCAATTGTTTGTGCTGTGCAAAGTGGCCTGCAGGCGAATGGGAGCACCTCAGAAGTGGCAATACAACGGACGTTTTCTCGACAAAGGAAAGAGAGACAGGCAAGTGGACAGCTCTGTTGCATAGCTTGCTGTGCACTGAAGAGATCCAGCAGCATCTTTCAGTCCTACCTCTTTTGGTTTGGGAGCAGAGGCCGTTTGCGCTGTGCAAAGTGGCCTGCAGGCGAATGGGAGCACCTCAGAAGTGGCAATACAACGGACGTTTTCTCGACAAAGGAAAGAGAGACAGGAAAGTGGACGGCTCTGTTGCATAGCTTGCTGTGCACTGAAGAGATCCAGCAGCATCTTTCAGTCCTACCTCTTTTGGTTTGGGAGCAGAGGCCAATTGTTTGTGCTGTGCAAAGTGGGCTGCAGGCGAATGGGAGCACCACAGAGTGGCAATACAACGGACGTTTTCTCGACAAAGGAAAGAGAGACAGGAAAGTGGACGGCTCTGTTGCATAGCTTGCTGTGCACTGAAGAGATCCAGCAGCATCTTTCAGTCCTACCTCTTTTGGTTTGGGAGCAGAGGCCAATTGTTTGTGCTGTGCAAAGTGGCCTGCAGGCGAATGGGAGCACCTCAGAAGTGGCAATACAAAGGACGTTTTCTCGACAAAGGAAAGAGAGACAGGAAAGTGGACGGCTCTGTTGCATAGCTTGCTGTGCACTGAAGAGATCCAGCAGCATCTTTCAGTCCTACCTCTTTTGGTTTGGGAGCAGAGGCCAATTGTTTGTGCTGTGCAAAGTGGCCTGCAGGCGAATGGGAGCACCTCCGAAGTGGCAATACAACGGACGTTTTCTCGACAAAGGAAAGAGAGACAGGCAAGTGGACGGCTCTGTTGCATAGCTTGCTGTGCACTGAAGAGATCCAGCAGCGTCTTTCAGTCCTACCTCTTTTGGTTTGGGAGCAGAGGCCAATTGTTTGTGCTGTGCAAAGTGGCCTGCAGGCGAATGGGAGCACCTCAGAAGTGGCAATACAACGGACGTTTTCTCGACAAAGGAAAGAGAGACAGGCAAGTGGACGGCTCTGTTGCATAGCTTGCTGTGCACTGAAGAGATCCAGCAGCATCTTTCAGTCCTACCTCTTTTGGTTTGGGAGCAGAGGCCAATTGTTTGTGCTGTGCAAAGTGGCCTGCAGGCGAATGGGAGCACCTCAGAAGTGGCAATACAACGGACGTTTTCTCGACAAAGGAAAGAGAGACAGGCAAGTGGACGGCTCTGTTGCATAGCTTGCTGTGCACTGAAGAGATCCAGCAGCGTCTTTCAGTCCTACCTCTTTTGGTTTGGGAGCAGAGGCCAATTGTTTGTGCTGTGCAAAGTGGCCTGCAGGCGAATGGGAGCACCTCCGAAGTGGCAATACAACGGACGTTTTCTCGACAAAGGAAAGAGAGACAGGCAAGTGGACGGCTCTGTTGCATAGCTTGCTGTGCACTGAAGAGATCCAGCAGCGTCTTTCAGTCCTACCTCTTTTGGTTTGGGAGCAGAGGCCAATTGTTTGTGCTGTGCAAAGTGGCCTGCAGGCGAATGGGAGCACCTCAGAAGTGGCAATACAACGGACGTTTTCTCGACAAAGGAAAGAGAGACAGGCAAGTGGACGGCTCTGTTGCATAGCTTGCTGTGCACTGAAGAGATCCAGCAGCATCTTTCAGTCCTACCTCTTTTGGTTTGGGAGCAGAGGCCAATTGTTTGTGCTGTGCAAAGTGGCCTGCAGGCGAATGGGAGCACCTCAGAAGTGGCAATACAACGGACGTTTTCTCGACAAAGGAAAGAGAGACAGGCAAGTGGACGGCTCTGTTGCATAGCTTGCTGTGTACTGAAGAGATCCAGCAGCGTCTTTCAGTCCTACCTCTTTTGGTTTGGGAGCAGAGGCCAATTGCTTGTGCTGTGCAAAGTGGCCTGCAGGCGAATGGGAGCACCTCAGAAGTGGCAATACAACGGACATTTTCTCGACAAAGGAAAGAGAGACAGGAAAGTGGACGGCTCTGTTGCATAGCTTGCTGTGCACTGAAGAGATCCAGCAGCATCTTTCAGTCCTACCTCTTTTGGTTTGGGAGCAGAGGCCAATTGTTTGTGCTGTGCAAAGTGGCCTGCAGGCGAATGGGAGCACCTCAGAAGTGGCAATACAACGGATGTTTTCTCGACAAAGGAAAGAGAGACAGGCAAGTGGACAGCTCTGTTGCATAGCTTGCTGTGCACTGAAGAGATCCAGCAGCATCTTTCAGTCCTACCTCTTTTGGTTTGGGAGCAGAGGCCGTTTGTGCTGTGCAAAGTGGCCTGCAGGCGAATGGGAGCACCTCCGAAGTGGCAATACAACGGACGTTTTCTCGACAAAGGAAAGAGAGACAGGAAAGTGGACGGCTCTGTTGCATAGCTTGCTGTGCACTGAAGAGATCCAGCAGCATCTTTCAGTCCTACCTCTTTTGGTTTGGGAGCAGAGGCCAATTGTTTGTGCTGTGCAAAGTGGCCTGCAGGCGAATGGGAGCACCTCAGAAGTGGCAATACAACGGACGTTTTCTCGACAAAGGAAAGAGAGACAGGCAAGTGGACGGCTCTGTTGCATAGCTTGCTGTGCACTGAAGAGATCCAGCAGCATCTTTCAGTCCTACCTCTTTTGGTTTGGGAGCAGAGGCCAATTGTTTGTGCTGTGCAAAGTGGCCTGCAGGCGAATGGGAGCACCTCAGAAGTGGCAATACAACGGACGTTTTCTCGACAAAGGAAAGAGAGACAGGCAAGTGGACGGCTCTGTTGCATAGCTTGCTGTGCACTGAAGAGATCCAGCAGCATCTTTCAGTCCTACCTCTTTTGGTTTGGGAGCAGAGGCCAATTGTTTGTGCTGTGCAAAGTGGCCTGCAGGCGAATGGGAGCACCTCAGAAGTGGCAATACAACGGACGTTTTCTCGACAAAGGAAAGAGAGACAGGCAAGTGGACGGCTCTGTTGCATAGCTTGCTGTGCACTGAAGAGATCCAGCAGCGTCTTTCAGTCCTACCTCTTTTGGTTTGGGAGCAGAGGCCAATTGTTTGTGCTGTGCAAAGTGGCCTGCAGGCGAATGGGAGCACCTCAGAAGTGGCAATACAACGGACGTTTTCTCGACAAAGGAAAGAGAGACAGGCAAGTGGACGGCTCTGTTGCATAGCTTGCTGTGCACTGAAGAGATCCAGCAGCATCTTTCAGTCCTACCTCTTTTGGTTTGGGAGCAGAGGCCAATTGTTTGTGCTGTGCAAAGTGGCCTGCAGGCGAATGGGAGCACCTCAGAAGTGGCAATACAACGGACGTTTTCTCGACAAAGGAAAGAGAGACAGGCAAGTGGACGGCTCTGTTGCATAGCTTGCTGTGCACTGAAGAGATCCAGCAGCGTCTTTCAGTCCTACCTCTTTTGGTTTGGGAGCAGAGGCCAATTGCTTGTGCTGTGCAAAGTGGCCTGCAGGCGAATGGGAGCACCTCAGAAGTGGCAATACAACGGACATTTTCTCGACAAAGGAAAGAGAGACAGGCAAGTGGACGGCTCTGTTGCATAGCTTGCTGTGCACTGAAGAGATCCAGCAGCATCTTTCAGTCCTACCTCTTTTGGTTTGGGAGCAGAGGCCAATTGTTTGTGCTGTGCAAAGTGGCCTGCAGGCGAATGGGAGCACCTCAGAAGTGGCAATACAACGGATGTTTTCTCGACAAAGGAAAGAGAGACAGGCAAGTGGACAGCTCTGTTGCATAGCTTGCTGTGCACTGAAGAGATCCAGCAGCATCTTTCAGTCCTACCTCTTTTGGTTTGGGAGCAGAGGCCGTTTGTGCTGTGCAAAGTGGCCTGCAGGCGAATGGGAGCACCTCCGAAGTGGCAATACAACGGATGTTTTCTCGACAAAGGAAAGAGAGACAGGAAAGTGGACGGCTCTGTTGCATAGCTTGCTGTGCACTGAAGAGATCCAGCAGCATCTTTCAGTCCTACCTCTTTTGGTTTGGGAGCAGAGGCCAATTGTTTGTGCTGTGCAAAGTGGCCTGCAGGCGAATGGGAGCACCTCAGAAGTGGCAATACAACGGACGTTTTCTCGACAAAGGAAAGAGAGACAGGCAAGTGGACGGCTCTGTTGCATAGCTTGCTGTGCACTGAAGAGATCCAGCAGCATCTTTCAGTCCTACCTCTTTTGGTTTGGGAGCAGAGGCCAATTGTTTGTGCTGTGCAAAGTGGGCTGCAGGCGAATGGGAGCACCACAGAGTGGCAATACAACGGACGTTTTCTCGACAAAGGAAAGAGAGACAGGAAAGTGGACGGCTCTGTTGCATAGCTTGCTGTGCACTGAAGAGATCCAGCAGCATCTTTCAGTCCTACCTCTTTTGGTTTGGGAGCAGAGGCCAATTGCTTGTGCTGTGCAAAGTGGCCTGCAGGCGAATGGGAGCACCTCAGAAGTGGCAATACAAAGGACGTTTTCTCGACAAAGGAAAGAGAGACAGGAAAGTGGACGGCTCTGTTGCATAGCTTGCTGTGCACTGAAGAGATCCAGCAGCATCTTTCAGTCCTACCTCTTTTGGTTTGGGAACAGAGGCCAATTGTTTGTGCTGTGCAAAGTGGCCTGCAGGCGAATGGGAGCACCTCAGAAGTGGCAATACAACGGACGTTTTCTCGACAAAGGAAAGAGAGACAGGCAAGTGGACGGCTCTGTTGCATAGCTTGCTGTGCACTGAAGAGATCCAGCAGCATCTTTCAGTCCTACCTCTTTTGGTTTGGGAGCAGAGGCCAATTGTTTGTGCTGTGCAAAGTGGGCTGCAGGCGAATGGGAGCACCTCAGAAGTGGCAATACAACGGACGTTTTCTCGACAAAGGAAAGAGAGACAGGCAAGTGGACGGCTCTGTTGCATAGCTTGCTGTGCACTGAAGAGATCCAGCAGCATCTTTCAGTCCTACCTCTTTTGGTTTGGGAGCAGAGGCCAATTGTTTGTGCTGTGCAAAGTGGCCTGCAGGCGAATGGGAGCACCTCAGAAGTGGCAATACAACGGATGTTTTCTCGACAAAGGAAAGAGAGACAGGCAAGTGGAAGGCTCTGTTGCATAGCTTGCTGTGCACTGAAGAGATCCAGCAGCATCTTTCAGTCCTACCTCTTTTGGTTTGGGAGCAGAGGCCAACTGTTTGTGCTGTGCAAAGTGGGCTGCAGGCGAATGGGAGCACCTCAGAAGTGGCAATACAACGGACATTTTCTCGACAAAGGAAAGAGAGACAGGAAAGTGGACGGCTCTGTTGCATAGCTTGCTGTGCACTGAAGAGATCCAGCAGCATCTTTCAGTCCTACCTCTTTTGGTTTGGGAGCAGAGGCCAATTGCTTGTGCTGTGCAAAGTGGCCTGCAGGCGAATGGGAGCACCTCAGAAGTGGCAATACAACGGATGTTTTCTCGACAAAGGAAAGAGAGACAGGCAAGTGGACAGCTCTGTTGCATAGCTTGCTGTGCACTGAAGAGATCCAGCAGCATCTTTCAGTCCTACCTCTTTTGGTTTGGGAGCAGAGGCCGTTTGTGCTGTGCAAAGTGGCCTGCAGGCGAATGGGAGCACCTCCGAAGTGGCAATACAACGGATGTTTTCTCGACAAAGGAAAGAGAGACAGGAAAGTGGACGGCTCTGTTGCATAGCTTGCTGTGCACTGAAGAGATCCAGCAGCATCTTTCAGTCCTACCTCTTTTGGTTTGGGAGCAGAGGCCAATTGTTTGTGCTGTGCAAAGTGGCCTGCAGGCGAATGGGAGCACCTCAGAAGTGGCAATACAACGGACGTTTTCTCGACAAAGGAAAGAGAGACAGGAAAGTGGACGGCTCTGTTGCATAGCTTGCTGTGCACTGAAGAGATCCAGCAGCATCTTTCAGTCCTACCTCTTTTGGTTTGGGAGCAGAGGCCAATTGTTTGTGCTGTGCAAAGTGGCCTGCAGGCGAATGGGAGCACCTCAGAAGTGGCAATACAACGGACGTTTTCTCGACAAAGGAAAGAGAGACAGGCAAGTGGACGGCTCTGTTGCATAGCTTGCTGTGCACTGAAGAGATCCAGCAGCATCTTTCAGTCCTACCTCTTTTGGTTTGGGAGCAGAGGCCAATTGTTTGTGCTGTGCAAAGTGGCCTGCAGGCGAATGGGAGCACCTCAGAAGTGGCAATACAACGGACGTTTTCTCGACAAAGGAAAGAGAGACAGGAAAGTGGACGGCTCTGTTGCATAGCTTGCTGTGCACTGAAGAGATCCAGCAGCGTCTTTCAGTCCTACCTCTTTTGGTTTGGGAGCAGAGGCCAATTGTTTGTGCTGTGCAAAGTGGCCTGCAGGCGAATGGGAGCACCTCAGAAGTGGCAATACAACGGACGTTTTCTCGACAAAGGAAAGAGAGACAGGCAAGTGGACGGCTCTGTTGCATAGCTTGCTGTGCACTGAAGAGATCCAGCAGCATCTTTCAGTCCTACCTCTTTTGGTTTGGGAGCAGAGGCCGTTTGCGCTGTGCAAAGTGGCCTGCAGGCGAATGGGAGCACCTCAGAAGTGGCAATACAACGGACGTTTTCTCGACAAAGGAAAGAGAGACAGGAAAGTGGACGGCTCTGTTGCATAGCTTGCTGTGCACTGAAGAGATCCAGCAGCATCTTTCAGTCCTACCTCTTTTGGTTTGGGAGCAGAGGCCAATTGTTTGTGCTGTGCAAAGTGGCCTGCAGGCGAATGGGAGCACCTCCGAAGTGGCAATACAACGGACGTTTTCTCGACAAAGGAAAGAGAGACAGGCAAGTGGACGGCTCTGTTGCATAGCTTGCTGTGCACTGAAGAGATCCAGCAGCGTCTTTCAGTCCTACCTCTTTTGGTTTGGGAGCAGAGGCCAATTGTTTGTGCTGTGCAAAGTGGCCTGCAGGCGAATGGGAGCACCTCAGAAGTGGCAATACAACGGACGTTTTCTCGACAAAGGAAAGAGAGACAGGCAAGTGGACGGCTCTGTTGCATAGCTTGCTGTGCACTGAAGAGATCCAGCAGCATCTTTCAGTCCTACCTCTTTTGGTTTGGGAGCAGAGGCCAATTGTTTGTGCTGTGCAAAGTGGCCTGCAGGCGAATGGGAGCACCTCAGAAGTGGCAATACAACGGACGTTTTCTCGACAAAGGAAAGAGAGACAGGCAAGTGGACGGCTCTGTTGCATAGCTTGCTGTGCACTGAAGAGATCCAGCAGCGTCTTTCAGTCCTACCTCTTTTGGTTTGGGAGCAGAGGCCAATTGTTTGTGCTGTGCAAAGTGGCCTGCAGGCGAATGGGAGCACCTCAGAAGTGGCAATACAACGGACGTTTTCTCGACAAAGGAAAGAGAGACAGGCAAGTGGGACGGCTCTGTTGCATAGCTTGCTGTGCACTGAAGAGATCCAGCAGCATCTTTCAGTCCTACCTCTTTTGGTTTGGGAGCAGAGGCCAATTGTTTGTGCTGTGCAAAGTGGCCTGCAGGCGAATGGGAGCACCTCAGAAGTGGCAAATACAACGGACGTTTTCTCGACAAAGGAAAGGGAGACAGGCAAGTGGACGGCTCTGTTGCATAGCTTGCTGTGCACTGAAGAGATCCAGCAGCGTCTTTCAGTCCTACCTCTTTTGGTTTGGGAGCAGAGGCCAATTGCTTGTGCTGTGCAAAGTGGCCTGCAGGCGAATGGGAGCACCTCAGAAGTGGCAATACAACGGACATTTTCTCGACAAAGGAAAGAGAGACAGGAAAGTGGACGGCTCTGTTGCATAGCTTGCTGTGCACTGAAGAGATCCAGCAGCATCTTTCAGTCCTACCTCTTTTGGTTTGGGAGCAGAGGCCATTGTTTGTGCTGTGCAAAGTGGCCTGCAGGCGAATGGGAGCACCTCAGAAGTGGCAATACAACGGATGTTTTCTCGAAAAAGGAAAGAGAGACAGGAAAGTGGACGGCTCTGTTGCATAGCTTGCTGTGCACTGAAGAGATCCAGCAGCATCTTTCAGTCCTACCTCTTTTGGTTTGGGAGCAGAGGCCTGTTTGTGCTGTGCAAAGTGGCCTGCAGGCGAATGGGAGCACCTCAGAAGTGGCAATACAACGGATGTTTTCTCGACAAAGGAAAGAGAGACAGGAAAGTGGACGGCTCTGTTGCATAGCTTGCTGTGCACTGAAGAGATCCAGCAGCAATCTTTCAGTCCTACCTCTTTTGGTTTGGGAGCAGAGGCCAATTGTTTGTGCTGTGCAAAGTGGCCTGCAGGCGAATGGGAGCACCTCAGAAGTGGCAATACAACGGACGTTTTCTCGACAAAGGAAAGAGAGACAGGCAAGTGGACGGCTCTGTTGCATAGCTTGCTGTGCACTGAAGAGATCCAGCAGCATCTTTCAGTCCTACCTCTTTTGGTTTGGGAGCAGAGGCCATTGTTTGTGCTGTGCAAAGTGGGCCTGCAGGCGAATGGAGCACCTCAGAAGTGGCAATACAACGGACGTTTTCTCGACAAAGGAAAGAGAGACAGGAAAGTGGACGGCTCTGTTGCATAGCTTGCTGTGCACTGAAGAGATCCACGCAGCATCTTTCAGTCCTACCTCTTTTGGTTTGGGAGCAGAGGCCAATTGTTTGTGCTGTGCAAAGTGGCCTGCAGGCGAATGGGAGCACCTCAGAAGTGGCAATACAACGGACGTTTTCTCGACAAAGGAAAGAGAGACAGGAAAGTGGACGGCTCTGTTGCATAGCTTGCTGTGCACTGAAGAGATCCAGCAGCATCTTTCAGTCCTACCTCTTTTGGTTTGGGAGCAGAGGCCAATTGTTTGTGCTGTGCAAAGTGGCCTGCAGGCGAATGGGAGCACCTCCGAAGTGGCAATACAACGGACGTTTTCTCGACAAAGGAAAGAGAGACAGGCAAGTGGACGGCTCTGTTGCATAGCTTGCTGTGCACTGAAGAGATCCAGCAGCATCTTTCAGTCCTACCTCTTTTGGTTTGGGAGCAGAGGCCAATTGTTTGTGCTGTGCAAAGTGGCCTGCAGGCGAATGGGAGCACCTCAGAAGTGGCAATACAACGGACGTTTTCTCGACAAAGGAAAGAGAGACAGGCAAGTGGACGGCTCTGTTGCATAGCTTGCTGTGCACTGAAGAGATCCAGCAGCATCTTTCAGTCCTACCTCTTTTGGTTTGGGAGCAGAGGCCAATTGTTTGTGCTGTGCAAAGTGGGCCTGCAGGCGAATGGGAGCACCTCCGAAGTGGCAATACAACGGACGTTTTCTCGACAAAGGAAAGAGAGACAGGCAAGTGGACGGCTCTGTTGCATAGCTTGCTGTGCACTGAAGAGATCCAGCAGCATCTTTCAGTCCTACCTCTTTTGGTTTGGGAGCAGAGGCCAATTGTTTGTGCTGTGCAAAGTGGCCTGCAGGCGAATGGGAGCACCTCAGAAGTGGCAATACAACGGACTTTTTCTCGACAAAGGAAAGAGAGACAGGAAAGTGGACGGCTCTGTTGCATAGCTTGCTGTGCACTGAAGAGATCCAGCAGCATCTTTCAGTCCTACCTCTTTTGGTTTGGGAGCAGAGGCCAATTGTTTGTGCTGTGCAAAGTGGGCTGCAGGCGAATGGGAGCACCACAGAGTGGCAATACAACGGACGTTTTCTCGACAAAGGAAAGAGAGACAGGCAAGTGGACGGCTCTGTTGCATAGCTTGCTGTGCACTGAAGAGATCCAGCAGCATCTTTCAGTCCTACCTCTTTTGGTTTGGGAGCAGAGGCCAATTGTTTGTGCTGTGCAAAGTGGCCTGCAGGCGAATGGGAGCACCTCAGAAGTGGCAATACAAAGGACGTTTTCTCGACAAAGGAAAGAGAGACAGGCAAGTGGACGGCTCTGTTGCATAGCTTGCTGTGCACTGAAGAGATCCAGCAGCATCTTTCAGTCCTACCTCTTTTGGTTTGGGAGCAGAGGCCAATTGTTTGTGCTGTGCAAAGTGGCCTGCAGGCGAATGGGAGCACCTCAGAAGTGGCAATACAACGGACGTTTTCTCGACAAAGGAAAGAGAGACAGGCAAGTGGACGGCTCTGTTGCATAGCTTGCTGTGCACTGAAGAGATCCAGCAGCATCTTTCAGTCCTACTCTTTTGGTTTGGGAGCAGAGGCCAATTGTTTGTGCTGTGCAAAGTGGGCTGCAGGCGAATGGGAGCACCACAGAGTGGCAATACAACGGACGTTTTCTCGACAAAGGAAAGAGAGACAGGAAAGTGGACGGCTCTGTTGCATAGCTTGCTGTGCACTGAAGAGATCCAGCAGCATCTTTCAGTCCTACCTCTTTTGGTTTGGGAGCAGAGGCCAATTGCTTGTGCTGTGCAAAGTGGCCTGCAGGCGAATGGGAGCACCTCAGAAGTGGCAATACAAAGGACGTTTTCTCGACAAAGGAAAGAGAGACAGGAAAGTGGACGGCTCTGTTGCATAGCTTGCTGTGCACTGAAGAGATCCAGCAGCATCTTTCAGTCCTACCTCTTTTGGTTTGGGAGCAGAGGCCAATTGTTTGTGCTGTGCAAAGTGGCCTGCAGGCGAATGGGAGCACCTCAGAAGTGGCAATACAACGGACGTTTTCTCGACAAAGGAAAGAGAGACAGGCAAAGTGGACGGCTCTGTTGCATAGCTTGCTGTGCACTGAAGAGATCCAGCAGCATCTTTCAGTCCTACCTCTTTTGGTTTGGGAGCAGAGGCCAATTGTTTGTGCTGTGCAAAGTGGCCTGCAGGCGAATGGGAGCACCTCCGAAGTGGCAATACAACGGACGTTTTCTCGACAAAGGAAAGAGAGACAGGCAAGTGGACGGCTCTGTTGCATAGCTTGCTGTGCACTGAAGAGATCCAGCAGCATCTTTCAGTCCTACCTCTTTTGGTTTGGGAGCAGAGGCCAATTGTTTGTGCTGTGCAAAGTGGCCTGCAGGGCGAATGGGAGCACCTCCGAAGTGGCAATACAACGGACGTTTTCTCGACAAAGGAAAGAGAGACAGGCAAGTGGACGGCTCTGTTGCATAGCTTGCTGTGCACTGAAGAGATCCAGCAGCATCTTTCAGTCCTACCTCTTTTGGTTTGGGAGCAGAGGCCAATTGTTTGTGCTGTGCAAAGTGGCCTGCAGGCGAATGGGAGCACCTCCGAAGTGGCAATACAACGGATGTTTTCTCGACAAAGGAAAGAGAGACAGGCAAGTGGAAGGCTCTGTTGCATAGCTTGCTGTGCACTGAAGAGATCCAGCAGCATCTTTCAGTCCTACCTCTTTGGTTTGGGAGCAGAGGCCAATTGTTTGTGCTGTGCAAAGTGGCCTGCAGGCGAATGGGAGCACCTCAGAAGTGGCAATACAACGGACGTTTTCTCGACAAAGGAAAGAGAGACAGGCAAGTGGACGGCTCTGTTGCATAGCTTGCTGTGCACTGAAGAGATCCAGCAGCATCTTTCAGTCCTACCTCTTTTGGTTTGGGAGCAGAGGCCAATTGTTTGTGCTGTGCAAAGTGGCCTGCAGGCGAATGGGGAGCACCTCCGAAGTGGCAATACAACGGACGTTTTCTCGACAAAGGAAAGAGAGACAGGCAAGGTGACGGCTCTGTTGCATAGCTTGCTGTGCACTGAAGAGATCCAGCAGCATCTTTCAGTCCTACCGTCTTTGGTTTGGGAGCAGAGGCCAATTGCTTGTGCTGTGCAAAGTGGCCTGCAGGCGAATGGGAGCACCTCAGAAGTGGCAATACAAAGGACGTTTTCTCGACAAAGGAAAGAGAGACAGGAAAGTGGACGGCTCTGTTGCATAGCTTGCTGTGCACTGAAGAGATCCAGCAGCATCTTTCAGTCCTACCTCTTTTGGTTTGGGAGCAGAGGCCAATTGTTTGTGCTGTGCAAAGTGGCCTGCAGGCGAATGGGAGCACCTCCGAAGTGGCAATACAACGGACGTTTTCTCGACAAAGGAAAGAGAGACAGGCAAGTGGACGGCTCTGTTGCATAGCTTGCTGTGCACTGAAGAGATCCAGCAGCATCTTTCAGTCCTACCTCTTTTGGTTTGGGAGCAGAGGCCAATTGCTTGTGCTGTGCAAAGTGGCCTGCAGGCGAATGGGAGCACCTCAAGAAGTGGCAATACAAAGGACGTTTTCTCGACAAAGGAAAGAGAGACAGGAAAGTGGACGGCTCTGTTGCATAGCTTGCTGTGCACTGAAGAGATCCAGCAGCATCTTTCAGTCCTACCTCTTTTGGTTTGGGAGCAGAGGCCAATTGTTTGTGCTGTGCAAAGTGGCCTGCAGGCGAATGGGAGCACCTCCGAAGTGGCAATACAACGGACGTTTTCTCGACAAAGGAAAGAGAGACAGGCAAGTGGACGGCTCTGTTGCATAGCTTGCTGTGCACTGAAGAGATCCAGCAGCATCTTTCAGTCCTACCTCTTTTGGTTTGGGAGCAGAGGCCAATTGTTTGTGCTGTGCAAAGTGGCCTGCAGGCGAATGGAGCACCTCAGAAGTGGCAATACAACGGACGTTTTCTCGACAAAGGAAAGAGAGACAGGCAAGTGGACGGCTCTGTTGCATAGCTTGCTGTGCACTGAAGAGATCCAGCAGCATCTTTCAGTCCTACCTCTTTTGGTTTGGGAGCAGAGGCCAATTGTTTGTGCTGTGCAAAGTGGGCTGCAGGCGAATGGGAGCACCTCAGAAGTGGCAATACAACGGACGTTTTCTCGACAAAGGAAAGAGAGACAGGCAAGTGGACGGCTCTGTTGCATAGCTTGCTGTGCACTGAAGAGATCCAGCAGCATCTTTCAGTCCTACCTCTTTTGGTTTGGGAGCAGAGGCCAATTGTTCATGCTGTGCAAAGTGGCCTGCAGGCGAATGGGAGCACCTCAGAAGTGGCAATACAACGGACGTTTTCTCGACAAAGGAAAGAGAGACAGGCAAGTGGACGGCTCTGTTGCATAGCTTGCTGTGCACTGAAGAGATCCAGCAGCGTCTTTCAGTCCTACCTCTTTTGGTTTGGGAGCAGAGGCAATTGTTTGTGCTGTGCAAAGTGGCCTGCAGGCGAATGGGAGCACCTCAGAAGTGGCAATACAACGGACGTTTTCTCGACAAAGGAAAGAGAGACAGGCAAGTGGACGGCTCTGTTGCATAGCTTGCTGTGCACTGAAGAGATCCAGCAGCATCTTTCAGTCCTACCTCTTTTGGTTTGGGAGCAGAGGCCAATTGTTTGTGCTGTGCAAAGTGGGCCTGCAGGCGAATGGGAGCACCTCAGAAGTGGCAATACAACGGACGTTTTCTCGACAAAGGAAAGAGAGACAGGCAAGTGGACGGCTCTGTTGCATAGCTTGCTGTGCACTGAAGAGATCCAGCAGCATCTTTCAGTCCTACCTCTTTTGGTTTGGGAGCAGAGGCCGTTTACGCTGTGCAAAGTGGCCTGAAGGCGAATGGGAGCACCTCAGAAGTGGCAATACAACGGATGTTTTCTCGACAAAGGAAAGAGAGACAGGAATGTGGACGGCTCTGTTGCATAGCTTGCTGTGCACTGAAGAGATCCAGCAGCATCTTTCAGTCCTACCTCTTTTGGTTTGGGAGCAGAGGCCAATTGTTTGTGCTGTGCAAAGTGGCCTGCAGGCGAATGGGAGCACCTCAGAAGTGGCAATACAAAGGACGTTTTCTCGACAAAGGAAAGAGAGACAGGCAAGTGGACGGCTCTGTTGCATAGCTTGCTGTGCACTGAAGAGATCCAGCAGCGTCTTTCAGTCCTACCTCTTTTGGTTTGGGAGGCAGAGGCCAATTGCTTGTGCTGTGCAAAGTGGGCTGCAGGCGAATGGGAGCACCTCAGAAGTGGCAATACAACGATGTTTTCTCGACAAAGGAAAGAGAGACAGGCAATGTGTGACGGCTCTGTTGCATAGCTTGCTGTGCACTGAAGAGATCCAGCAGCATCTTTCAGTCCTACCTCTTTTGTTTGGGAGCAGAGGCCGTTTGTGCTGTGCAAAGTGGCCTGCAGGCGAATGGGAGCACCTCCGAAGTGGCAATACAACGGATGTTTTCTCGACAAAGGAAAGAGAGACAGGAAAGTGGACGGCTCTGTTGCATAGCTTGCTGTGCACTGAAGAGATCCAGCAGCATCTTTCAGTCCTACCTCTTTTGGTTTGGGAGCAGAGGCCAATTGTTTGTGCTGTGCAAAGTGGCCTGCAGGCGAATGGGAGCACCTCAGAAGTGGCAATACAACGGACGTTTTCTCGACAAAGGAAAGAGAGACAGGCAAGTGGACGGCTCTGTTGCATAGCTTGCTGTGCACTGAAGAGATCCAGCAGCATCTTTCAGTCCTACCTCTTTTGGTTTGGGAGCAGAGGCCAATTGTTTGTGCTGTGCAAAGTGGCCTGCAGGCGAATGGGAGCACCTCAGAAGTGGCAATACAACGGACGTTTTCTCGACAAAGGAAAGAGAGACAGGCAAGTGGACGGCTCTGTTGCATAGCTTGCTGTGCACTGAAGAGATCCAGCAGCATCTTTCAGTCCTACCTCTTTTGGTTTGGGAGCAGAGGCCAATTGTTTGTGCTGTGCAAAGTGGCCTGCAGGCGAATGGGAGCACCTCAGAAGTGGCAATACAACGGACGTTTTCTCGACAAAGGAAAGAGAGACAGGAAAGTGGACGGCTCTGTTGCATAGCTTGCTGTGCACTGAAGAGATCCAGCAGCATCTTTCAGTCCTACCTCTTTTGGTTTGGGAGCAGAGGCCAATTGTTTGTGCTGTGCAAAGTGGCCTGCAGGCGAATGGGAGCACCTCCGAAGTGGCAATACAACGGACGTTTTCTCGACAAAGGAAAGAGAGACAGGCAAGTGGACGGCTCTGTTGCATAGCTTGCTGTGCACTGAAGAGATCCAGCAGCATCTTTCAGTCCTACCTCTTTTGGTTTGGGAGCAGAGGCCAATTGTTTGTGCTGTGCAAAGTGGCCTGCAGGCGAATGGGAGCACCTCAGAAGTGGCAATACAACGGACGTTTTCTCGACAAAGGAAAGAGAGACAGGCAAGTGGACGGCTCTGTTGCATAGCTTGCTGTGCACTGAAGAGATCCAGCAGCATCTTTCAGTCCTACCTCTTTTGGTTTGGGAGCAGAGGCCAATTGTTTGTGCTGTGCAAAGTGGGCTGCAGGCGAATGGGAGCACCTCAGAAGTGGCAATACAACGGACGTTTTCTCGACAAAGGAAAGAGAGACAGGCAAGTGGACGGCTCTGTTGCATAGCTTGCTGTGCACCTGAAGAGATCTCAGCAGCATCTTTCAGTCCTACCTCTTTTGGTTTGGGAGCAGAGGCCAATTGTTTGTGCTGTGCAAAGTGGCCTGCAGGCGAATGGGAGCACCTCAGAAGTGGCAATACAACGGACATTTTCTCGACAAAGGAAAGAGAGACAGGAAAGTGGACGGCTCTGTTGCATAGCTTGCTGTGCACTGAAGAGATCCAGCAGCATCTTTCAGTCCTACCTCTTTTGGTTTGGGAGCAGAGGCCAATTGTTTGTGCTGTGCAAAGTGGGCTGCAGGCGAATGGGAGCACCACAGAGTGGCAATACAACGGACGTTTTCTCGACAAAGGAAAGAGAGACAGGCAAGTGGACGGCTCTGTTGCATAGCTTGCTGTGCACTGAAGAGATCCAGCAGCATCTTTCAGTCCTACCTCTTTTGGTTTGGGAGCAGAGGCCAATTGTTTGTGCTGTGCAAAGTGGCCTGCAGGCGAATGGGAGCACCTCAGAAGTGGCAATACAAAAGGACGTTTTCTCGACAAAGGAAAGAGAGACAGGCAAGTGGACGGCTCTGTTGCATAGCTTGCTGTGCACTGAAGAGATCCAGCAGCATCTTTCAGTCCTACCTCTTTTGGTTTGGGAGCAGAGGCCAATTGTTTGTGCTGTGCAAAGTGGCCTGCAGGCGAATGGGAGCACCTCAGAAGTGGCAATACAACGGACGTTTTCTCGACAAAGGAAAGAGAGACAGGCAAGTGGACGGCTCTGTTGCATAGCTTGCTGTGCACTGAAGAGATCCAGCAGCATCTTTCAGTCCTACCTCTTTTGGTTTGGGAGCAGAGGCCAATTGTTTGTGCTGTGCAAAGTGGGCTGCAGGCGAATGGGAGCACCACAGAGTGGCAATACAACGGACGTTTTCTCGACAAAGGAAAGAGAGACAGGCAACGTGGACGGCTCTGTTGCATAGCTTGCTGTGCACTGAAGAGATCCAGCAGCATCTTTCAGTCCTACCTCTTTTGGTTTGGGAGCAGAGGCCAATTGTTGTGCTGTGCAAAGTGGCCTGCAGGCGAATGGGGAGCACCTCAGAAGTGGCAATACAAAGGACGTTTTCTCGACAAAGGAAAGAGAGACAGGAAAGTGGACGGCTCTGTTGCATAGCTTGCTGTGCACTGAAGAGATCCAGCAGCATCTTTCAGTCCTACCTCTTTTGGTTTGGGAGCAGAGGCCAATTGTTTGTGCTGTTGCAAAGTGGCCTGCAGGCGAATGGGAGCACCTCAGAAGTGGCAATACAACGGACGTTTTCTCGACAAAGGAAAGAGAGACAGGCAAGTGGACGGCTCTGTTGCATAGCTTGCTGTGCACTGAAGAGATCCAGCAGCATCTTTCAGTCCTACCTCTTTTGGTTTGGGAGCAGAGGCCAATTGTTTGTGCTGTGCAAAGTGGGCTGCAGGCGAATGGGAGCACCTCAGAAGTGGCAATACAACGGACGTTTTTCTCGACAAAGGAAAGAGAGACAGGCAAGTGGACGGCTCTGTTGCATAGCTTGCTGTGCACTGAAGAGATCCAGCAGCATCTTTCAGTCCTACCTCTTTTGGTTTGGGAGCAGAGGCCAATTGTTTGTGCTGTGCAAAGTGGCCTGCAGGCGAATGGGAGCACCTCCGAAGTGGCAATACAACGGACGTTTTCTCGACAAAGGAAAGAGAGACAGGCAAGTGGACGGCTCTGTTGCATAGCTTGCTGTGCACTGAAGAGATCCAGCAGCATCTTTCAGTCTACCTCTTTTGGTTTGGGAGCAGAGGCCATTGTTTGTGCTGTGCAAAGTGGGCTGCAGGCGAATGGAGCACCTCAGAAGTGGCAATACAACGGACGTTTTCTCGACAAAGGAAAGAGAGACAGGCAAGTGGACGGCTCTGTTGCATAGCTTGCTGTGCACTGAAGAGATCCAGCAGCGTCTTTCAGTCCTACCTCTTTTGGTTTGGGAGCAGAGGCAATTGTTTGTGCTGTGCAAAGTGGCCTGCAGGCGAATGGAGCACCTCAGAAGTGGCAATACATACGGACGTTTTCTCGACAAAGGAAAGAGAGACAGGCAAGTGGACGGCTCTGTTTGCATAGCTTGCTGTGCACTGAAGAGATCCAGCAGCATCTTTCAGTCCTACCTCTTTTGGTTTGGGAGCAGAGGCCAATTGCTTGTGCTGTGCAAAGTGGCCTGCAGGCGAATGGGAGCACCTCAGAAGTGGCAATACAACGGACATTTTCTCGACAAAGGAAAGAGAGACAGGAAAGTGGACGGCTCTGTTGCATAGCTTGCTGTGCACTGAAGAGATCCAGCAGCATCTTTCAGTCCTACCTCTTTTGGTTTGGGAGCAGAGGCCAATTGTTTGTGCTGTGCAAAGTGGCCTGCAGGCGAATGGGAGCACCTCAGAAGTGGCAATACAACGGATGTTTTCTCGACAAAGGAAAGAGAGACAGGCAAGTGGACAGCTCTGTTGCATAGCTTGCTGTGCACTGAAGAGATCCAGCAGCATCTTTCAGTCCTACCTCTTTTGGTTTGGGAGCAGAGGCCAATTGTTTGTGCTGTGCAAAGTGGCCTGCAGGCGAATGGGAGCACCTCCGAAGTGGCAATACAACGGATGTTTTCTCGACAAGGAAAGAGAGACAGGAAAGTGGACGGCTCTGTTGCATAGCTTGCTGTGCACTGAAGAGATCCAGCAGCATCTTTCAGTCCTACCTCTTTTGGTTTGGGAGCAGAGGCCAATTGTTTGTGCTGTGCAAAGTGGCCTGCAGGCGAATGGGAGCACCTCCGAAGTGGCAATACAACGGATGTTTTCTCGACAAAGGAAAGAGAGACAGGAAAGTGGACAGCTCTGTTGCATAGCTTGCTGTGCACTGAAGAGATCCAGCAGCATCTTTCAGTCCTACCTCTTTTGGTTTGGGAGCAGAGGCCAATTGTTTGTGCTGTGCAAAGTGGCCTGCAGGCGAATGGGAGCACCTCAGAAGTGGCAATACAAAGGACGTTTCTCGACAAAGGAAAGAGAGACAGGAAAGTGGACGGCTCTGTTGCATAGCTTGCTGTGCACTGAAGAGATCCAGCAGCATCTTTCAGTCCTACCTCTTTTGGTTTGGGAGCAGAGGCCAATTGTTTGTGCTGTGCAAAGTGGGCTGCAGGCGAATGGGAGCACCACAGAGTGGCAATACAACGGACGTTTTCTCGACAAAGGAAAGAGAGACAGGCAAGTGGACGGCTCTGTTGCATAGCTTGCTGTGCACTGAAGAGATCCAGCAGCATCTTTCAGTCCTACCTCTTTTGGTTTGGGAGCAGAGGCCAATTGTTTGTGCTGTGCAAAGTGGCCTGCAGGCGAATGGGAGCACCTCAGAAGTGGCAATACAAAGGACGTTTTCTCGACAAAGGAAAGAGAGACAGGCAAGTGGACGGCTCTGTTGCATAGCTTGCTGTGCACTGAAGAGATCCAGCAGCATCTTTCAGTCCTACCTCTTTTGGTTTGGGAGCAGAGGCCAATTGTTTGTGCTGTGCAAAGTGGCCTGCAGGCGAATGGGAGCACCTCAGAAGTGGCAATACAAAGGACGTTTTCTCGACAAAGGAAAGAGAGACAGGAAAGTGGACGGCTCTGTTGCATAGCTTGCTGTGCACTGAAGAGATCCAGCAGCATCTTTCAGTCCTACCTCTTTTGGTTTGGGAGCAGAGGCCAATTGTTTGTGCTGTGCAAAGTGGCCTGCAGGCGAATGGGAGCACCTCAGAAGTGGCAATACAACGGACGTTTTCTCGACAAAGGAAAGAGAGACAGGCAAGTGGACAGCTCTGTTGCATAGCTTGCTGTGCACTGAAGAGATCCAGCAGCATCTTTCAGTCCTACCTCTTTTGGTTTGGGAGCAGAGGCCAATTGTTTGTGCTGTGCAAAGTGGGCTGCAGGCGAATGGGAGCACCACAGAGTGGCAATACAACGGACGTTTTCTCGACAAAGGAAAGAGAGACAGGAAAGTGGACGGCTCTGTTA
>JBCFXG010000174.1:0-10000 GCA_039720435.1 Amazona ochrocephala
TTACCCTAACCTAACCCTAACCCTAACCCTAACCCTAACCCTAACCCTAACCCTAACCCTAACCCTAACCCTAACCCTAACCCTAACCCTAACCCTAACCCTAACCCTAACCCCTAACCCTAACCCTAACCCTAACCCTAACCCTAACCCCTAACCCTAACCCTAACCCTAACCCTAACCCTAACCCTAACCCTAACCCTAACCCTAACCCTAACCCTAACCCTAACCCTAACCCTAACCCTAACCCTAACCCTAACCCTAACCCTAACCCTAACCCTAACCCTAACCCTAACCCTAACCCTAACCCTAACCCTAACCCTAACCCTAACCCTAACCCTAACCCTAACCCTAACCCTAACCCTAACCCTAACCCTAACCCTAACCCTAACCCTAACCCTAACCCTAACCCTAACCCTAACCCTAACCCTAACCCTAACCCTAACCCTAACCCTAACCCTAACCCTAACCCTAACCCTAACCCTAACCCTAACCCTAACCCTAACCCTAACCCTAACCCTAACCCTAACCCTAACCCCTAACCCTAACCCTAACCCTAACCCTAACCCCTAACCCTAACCCTAACCCTAACCCTAACCCTAACCCTAACCCTAACCCTAACCCTAACCCTAACCCTAACCCTAACCCTAACCCTAACCCTAACCCTAACCCTAACCCTAACCCTAACCCTAACCCTAACCCTAACCCTAACCCTAACCCTAACCCTAACCCTAACCCTAACCCTAACCCTAACCCTAACCCTAACCCTAACCCTAACCCTAACCCTAACCCTAACCCCTAACCCTAACCCTAACCCTAACCCTAACCCTAACCCTAACCCTAACCCTAACCCTAACCCTAACCCTAACCCTAACCCTAACCCTAACCCTAACCCTAACCCTAACCCTAACCCTAACCCTAACCCTAACCCTAACCCTAACCCTAACCCTAACCCTAACCCTAACCCTAACCCTAACCCTAACCCTAACCCTAACCCTAACCCTAACCCTAACCCTAACCCTAACCCTAACCCTAACCCTAACCCTAACCCTAACCCTAACACCCTAACCCTAACCCTAACCCTAACCCTAACCCTAACCCTAACCCTAACCCTAACCCTAACCCTAACCCTAACCCTAACCCTAACCCTAACCCTAACCCTAACCCTAACCCTAACCCTAACCCTAACCCTAACCCTAACCCTAACCCTAACCCTAACCCTAACCCTAACCCTAACCCTAACCCTAACCCTAACCCTAACCCTAACCCTAACCCTAACCCCTAACCCTAACCCTAACCCTAACCCTAACCCTAACCCTAACCCTAACCCTAACCCTAACCCTAACCCTAACCCTAACCCTAACCCTAACCCTAACCCTAACCCTAACCCTAACCCTAACCCTAACCCTAACCCTAACCCTAACCCTAACCCTAACCCTAACCCTAACCCTAACCCTAACCCTAACCCTAACCCTAACCCTAACCCTAACCCTAACCCTAACCCTAACCCTAACCCTAACCCTAACCCTAACCCTAACCCTAACCCTAACCCTAACCCTAACCCTAACCCTAACCCTAACCCTAACCCTAACCCTAACCCTAACCCTAACCCTAACCCTAACCCTAACCCTAACCCTAACCCTAACCCTAACCCTAACCCTAACCCTAACCCTAACCCTAACCCTAACCCTAACCCTAACCCTAACCCTAACCCTAACCCTAACCCTAACCCTAACCCTAACCCTAACCCTAACCCTAACCCTAACCCTAACCCTAACCCTAACCCTAACCCTAACCCTAACCCTAACCCTAACCCTAACCCTAACCCTAACCCTAACCCTAACCCTAACCCTAACCCTAACCCTAACCCTAACCCTAACCCTAACCCTAACCCTAACCCTAACCCTAACCCTAACCCTAACCCTAACCCTAACCCTAACCCTAACCCTAACCCTAACCCTAACCCTAACCCTAACCCTAACCCTAACCTAACCCTAACCCTAACCCTAACCCTAACCCTAACCCTAACCCTAACCCTAACCCTAACCCTAACCCTAACCCTAACCCTAACCCTAACCCTAACCCTAACCCTAACCCTAACCCTAACCCTAACCCTAACCCTAACCCTAACCCTAACCCTAACCCTAACCCTAACCCTAACCCTAACCCTAACCCTAACCCTAACCCTAACCCTAACCCTAACCCTAACCCTAACCCTAACCCTAACCCTAACCCTAACCCTAACCCTAACCCTAACCCTAACCCTAACCCTAACCCTAACCCTAACCCTAACCCTAACCCTAACCCTAACCCTAACCCTAACCCTAACCCTAACCCTAACCCTAACCCTAACCCTAACCCTAACCCTAACCCTAACCCTAACCCTAACCCTAACCCTAACCCTAACCCTAACCCGAACCCTAACCCTAACCCTAACCCTAACCCTAACCCTAACCCTAACCCTAACCCTAACCCTAACCCTAACCCTAACCCTAACCCTAACCCTAACCCTAACCCTAACCCTAACCCTAACCCTAACCCTAACCCTAACCCTAACCCTAACCCTAACCCTAACCCTAACCCTAACCCTAACCCTAACCCTAACCCTAACCCTAACCCTAACCCTAACCCTAACCCTAACCCTAACCCTAACCCTAACCCTAACCCTAACCCTAACCCTAACCCTAACCCTAACCCTAACCCTAACCCTAACCCTAACCCTAACCCTAACCCTAACCCTAACCCTAACCTAACCCTAACCCTAACCCTAACCCTAACCCTAACCCTAACCCTAACCCTAACCCTAACCCTAACCCTAACCCTAACCCTAACCCTAACCCTAACCCTAACCCTAACCCTAACCCTAACCCTAACCCTAACCCTAACCCTAACCCTAACCCTAACCCTAACCCTAACCCTAACCCTAACCCTAACCCTAACCCTAACCCTAACCCTAACCCTAACCCTAACCCTAACCCTAACCCTAACCCTAACCCTAACCCTAACCCTAACCCTAACCCTAACCCTAACCCTAACCCTAACCCTAACCCTAACCCTAACCCTAACCCTAACCCTAACCCTAACCCTAACCCTAACCCTAACCCTAACCCTAACCCTAACCCTAACCCTAACCCTAACCCTAACCCTAACCCTAACCCTAACCCTAACCCTAACCCTAACCCTAACCCTAACCCTAACCCTAACCCGAACCCTAACCCTAACCCTAACCCTAACCCTAACCCTAACCCTAACCCTAACCCTAACCCTAACCCTAACCCGAACCCTAACCCTAACCCTAACCCTAACCCTAACCCTAACCCTAACCCTAACCCTAACCCTAACCCTAACCCTAACCCTAACCCTAACCCTAACCCTAACCCTAACCCTAACCCTAACCCTAACCCTAACCCTAACCCTAACCCTAACCCTAACCCTAACCCTAACCCTAACCCTAACCCTAACCCTAACCCTAACCCTAACCCTAACCCTAACCCTAACCCTAACCCTAACCCTAACCCTAACCCTAACCCTAACCCTAACCCTAACCCTAACCCTAACCCTAACCCTAACCCTAACCCTAACCCTAACCCTAACCCTAACCCTAACCCTAACCCTAACCCTAACCCTAACCCTAACCCTAACCCTAACCCTAACCCTAACCCTAACCCTAACCCTAACCCTAACCCTAACCCTAACCCTAACCCTAACCCTAACCCTAACCCTAACCCTAACCCTAACCCTAACCCTAACCCTAACCCTAACCCTAACCCTAACCCTAACCCTAACCCTAACCCTAACCCTAACCCTAACCCTAACCCTAACCCTAACCCTAACCCTAACCCTAACCCTAACCCTAACCCTAACCCTAACCCTAACCCTAACCCTAACCCTAACCCTAACCCTAACCCTAACCCTAACCCTAACCCTAACCCTAACCCTAACCCTAACCCTAACCCTAACCCTAACCCTAACCCTAACCCTAACCCTAACCCTAACCCTAACCCTAACCCTAACCCTAACCCTAACCCTAACCCTAACCCTAACCCTAACCCTAACCCTAACCCTAACCCTAACCCTAACCCTAACCCTAACCCTAACCCTAACCCTAACCCTAACCCTAACCCTAACCCTAACCCTAACCCTAACCCTAACCCTAACCCTAACCCTAACCCTAACCCTAACCCTAACCCTAACCCTAACCCTAACCCTAACCCTAACCCTAACCCTAACCCTAACCCTAACCCTAACCCTAACCCTAACCCTAACCCTAACCCTAACCCTAACCCTAACCCTAACCCTAACCCTAACCCTAACCCTAACCCTAACCCTAACCCTAACCCTAACCCTAACCCTAACCCTAACCCTAACCCTAACCCTAACCCTAACCCTAACCCTAACCCTAACCCTAACCCTAACCCTAACCCTAACCCTAACCCTAACCCTAACCCTAACCCTAACCCTAACCCTAACCCTAACCCTAACCCTAACCCTAACCCTAACCCTAACCCTAACCCTAACCCTAACCCTAACCCTAACCCTAACCCTAACCCTAACCCTAACCCTAACCCTAACCCTAACCCTAACCCTAACCCTAACCCTAACCCTAACCCTAACCCTAACCCTAACCCTAACCCTAACCCTAACCCTAACCCTAACCCTAACCCTAACCCTAACCCTAACCCTAACCCTAACCCTAACCCTAACCCTAACCCTAACCCTAACCCTAACCCTAACCCTAACCCTAACCCTAACCCTAACCCTAACCCTAACCCTAACCCTAACCCTAACCCTAACCCTAACCCTAACCCTAACCCTAACCCTAACCCTAACCCTAACCCTAACCCTAACCCTAACCCTAACCCTAACCCTAACCCTAACCCTAACCCTAACCCTAACCCTAACCCTAACCCTAACCCTAACCCTAACCCTAACCCTAACCCTAACCCTAACCCTAACCCTAACCCTAACCCTAACCCTAACCCTAACCCTAACCCTAACCCTAACCCTAACCCTAACCCTAACCCTAACCCTAACCCTAACCCTAACCCTAACCCTAACCCTAACCCTAACCCTAACCCTAACCCTAACCCTAACCCTAACCCTAACCCTAACCCTAACCCTAACCCTAACCCTAACCCTAACCCTAACCCTAACCCTAACCCTAACCCTAACCCTAACCCTAACCCTAACCCTAACCCTAACCCTAACCCTAACCCTAACCCTAACCCTAACCCTAACCCTAACCCTAACCCTAACCCTAACCCTAACCCTAACCCTAACCCTAACCCTAACCCTAACCCTAACCCTAACCCTAACCCTAACCCTAACCCTAACCCTAACCCTAACCCTAACCCTAACCCTAACCCTAACCCTAACCCTAACCCTAACCCTAACCCTAACCCTAACCCTAACCCTAACCCTAACCCTAACCCTAACCCTAACCCTAACCCTAACCCTAACCCTAACCCTAACCCTAACCCTAACCCTAACCCTAACCCCTAACCCTAACCCTAACCCTAACCCTAACCCTAACCCTAACCCTAACCCTAACCCTAACCCTAACCCTAACCCTAACCCTAACCCTAACCCTAACCCTAACCCTAACCCTAACCCTAACCCTAACCCTAACCCTAACCCTAACCCTAACCCTAACCCTAACCCTAACCCTAACCCTAACCCTAACCCTAACCCTAACCCTAACCCTAACCCTAACCCTAACCCTAACCCTAACCCTAACCCTAACCCTAACCCTAACCCTAACCCTAACCCTAACCCTAACCCTAACCCTAACCCTAACCCTAACCCTAACCCTAACCCTAACCCTAACCCTAACCCTAACCCTAACCCTAACCCTAACCCTAACCCTAACCCTAACCCTAACCCTAACCCTAACCCTAACCCTAACCCTAACCCTAACCCTAACCCTAACCCTAACCCTAACCCTAACCCTAACCCTAACCCTAACCCTAACCCTAACCCTAACCCTAACCCTAACCCTAACCCTAACCCTAACCCTAACCCTAACCCTAACCCTAACCCTAACCCTAACCCTAACCCTAACCCTAACCCTAACCCTAACCCTAACCCTAACCCTAACCCTAACCCTAACCCTAACCCTAACCCTAACCCTAACCCTAACCCTAACCCTAACCCTAACCCTAACCCTAACCCTAACCCTAACCCTAACCCTAACCCTAACCCTAACCCTAACCCTAACCCTAACCCTAACCCTAACCCTAACCCTAACCCTAACCCTAACCCTAACCCTAACCCTAACCCTAACCCTAACCCTAACCCTAACCCTAACCCTAACCCTAACCCTAACCCTAACCCTAACCCTAACCCTAACCCTAACCCTAACCCTAACCCTAACCCTAACCCTAACCCTAACCCTAACCCTAACCCTAACCCTAACCCTAACCCTAACCCTAACCCTAACCCTAACCCTAACCCTAACCCTAACCCTAACCCTAACCCTAACCCTAACCCTAACCCTAACCCTAACCCTAACCCTAACCCTAACCCTAACCCTAACCCTAACCCTAACCCTAACCCTAACCCTAACCCTAACCCTAACCCTAACCCTAACCCTAACCCTAACCCTAACCCTAACCCTAACCCTAACCCTAACCCTAACCCTAACCCTAACCCTAACCCTAACCCTAACCCTAACCCTAACCCTAACCCTAACCCTAACCCTAACCCTAACCCTAACCCTAACCCTAACCCTAACCCTAACCCTAACCCTAACCCTAACCCTAACCCTAACCCTAACCCTAACCCTAACCCTAACCCTAACCCTAACCCTAACCCTAACCCTAACCCTAACCCTAACCCTAACCCTAACCCTAACCCTAACCCTAACCCTAACCCTAACCCTAACCCTAACCCTAACCCTAACCCTAACCCTAACCCTAACCCTAACCCTAACCCTAACCCTAACCCTAACCCTAACCCTAACCCTAACCCTAACCCTAACCCTAACCCTAACCCTAACCCTAACCCTAACCCTAACCCTAACCCTAACCCTAACCCTAACCCTAACCCTAACCCTAACCCTAACCCTAACCCTAACCCTAACCCTAACCCTAACCCTAACCCTAACCCTAACCCTAACCCTAACCCTAACCCTAACCCTAACCCTAACCCTAACCCTAACCCTAACCCTAACCCTAACCCTAACCCTAACCCTAACCCTAACCCTAACCCTAACCCTAACCCTAACCCTAACCCTAACCCTAACCCTAACCCTAACCCTAACCCTAACCCTAACCCTAACCCTAACCCTAACCCTAACCCTAACCCTAACCCTAACCCTAACCCTAACCCTAACCCTAACCCTAACCCTAACCCTAACCCTAACCCTAACCCTAACCCTAACCCTAACCCTAACCCTAACCCTAACCCTAACCCTAACCCTAACCCTAACCCTAACCCTAACCCTAACCCTAACCCTAACCCTAACCCTAACCCTAACCCTAACCCTAACCCTAACCCTAACCCTAACCCTAACCCTAACCCTAACCCTAACCCTAACCCTAACCCTAACCCTAACCCTAACCCTAACCCTAACCCTAACCCTAACCCTAACCCTAACCCTAACCCTAACCCTAACCCTAACCCTAACCCTAACCCTAACCCTAACCCTAACCCTAACCCTAACCCTAACCCTAACCCTAACCCTAACCCTAACCCTAACCCTAACCCTAACCCTAACCCTAACCCTAACCCTAACCCTAACCCTAACCCTAACCCTAACCCTAACCCTAACCCTAACCCTAACCCTAACCCTAACCCTAACCCTAACCCTAACCCTAACCCTAACCCTAACCCTAACCCTAACCCTAACCCTAACCCTAACCCTAACCCTAACCCTAACCCTAACCCTAACCCTAACCCTAACCCTAACCCTAACCCTAACCCTAACCCTAACCCTAACCCTAACCCTAACCCTAACCCTAACCCTAACCCTAACCCTAACCCTAACCCTAACCCTAACCCTAACCCTAACCCTAACCCTAACCCTAACCCTAACCCTAACCCTAACCCTAACCCTAACCCTAACCCTAACCCTAACCCTAACCCTAACCCTAACCCTAACCCTAACCCTAACCCTAACCCTAACCCTAACCCTAACCCTAACCCTAACCCTAACCCTAACCCTAACCCTAACCCTAACCCTAACCCTAACCCTAACCCTAACCCTAACCCTAACCCTAACCCTAACCCTAACCCTAACCCTAACCCTAACCCTAACCCTAACCCTAACCCTAACCCTAACCCTAACCCTAACCCTAACCCTAACCCTAACCCTAACCCTAACCCTAACCCTAACCCTAACCCTAACCCTAACCCTAACCCTAACCCTAACCCTAACCCTAACCCTAACCCTAACCCTAACCCTAACCCTAACCCTAACCCTAACCCTAACCCTAACCCTAACCCTAACCCTAACCCTAACCCTAACCCTAACCCTAACCCTAACCCTAACCCTAACCCTAACCCTAACCCTAACCCTAACCCTAACCCTAACCCTAACCCTAACCCTAACCCTAACCCTAACCCTAACCCTAACCCTAACCCTAACCCTAACCCTAACCCTAACCCTAACCCTAACCCTAACCCTAACCCTAACCCTAACCCTAACCCTAACCCTAACCCTAACCCTAACCCTAACCCTAACCCTAACCCTAACCCTAACCCTAACCCTAACCCTAACCCTAACCCTAACCCTAACCCTAACCCTAACCCTAACCCTAACCCTAACCCTAACCCTAACCCTAACCCTAACCCTAACCCTAACCCTAACCCTAACCCTAACCCTAACCCTAACCCTAACCCTAACCCTAACCCTAACCCTAACCCTAACCCTAACCCTAACCCTAACCCTAACCCTAACCCTAACCCTAACCCTAACCCTAACCCTAACCCTAACCCTAACCCTAACCCTAACCCTAACCCTAACCCTAACCCTAACCCTAACCCTAACCCTAACCCTAACCCTAACCCTAACCCTAACCCTAACCCTAACCCTAACCCTAACCCTAACCCTAACCCTAACCCTAACCCTAACCCTAACCCTAACCCTAACCCTAACCCTAACCCTAACCCTAACCCTAACCCTAACCCTAACCCTAACCCTAACCCTAACCCTAACCCTAACCCTAACCCTAACCCTAACCCTAACCCTAACCCTAACCCTAACCCTAACCCTAACCCTAACCCTAACCCTAACCCTAACCCTAACCCTAACCCTAACCCTAACCCTAACCCTAACCCTAACCCTAACCCTAACCCTAACCCTAACCCTAACCCTAACCCTAACCCTAACCCTAACCCTAACCCTAACCCTAACCCTAACCCTAACCCTAACCCTAACCCTAACCCTAACCCTAACCCTAACCCTAACCCTAACCCTAACCCTAACCCTAACCCTAACCCTAACCCTAACCCTAACCCTAACCCTAACCCTAACCCTAACCCTAACCCTAACCCTAACCCTAACCCTAACCCTAACCCTAACCCTAACCCTAACCCTAACCCTAACCCTAACCCTAACCCTAACCCTAACCCTAACCCTAACCCTAACCCTAACCCTAACCCTAACCCTAACCCTAACCCTAACCCTAACCCTAACCCTAACCCTAACCCTAACCCTAACCCTAACCCTAACCCTAACCCTAACCCTAACCCTAACCCTAACCCTAACCCTAACCCTAACCCTAACCCTAACCCTAACCCTAACCCTAACCCTAACCCTAACCCTAACCCTAACCCTAACCCTAACCCTAACCCTAACCCTAACCCTAACCCTAACCCTAACCCTAACCCTAACCCTAACCCTAACCCTAACCCTAACCCTAACCCTAACCCTAACCCTAACCCTAACCCTAACCCTAACCCTAACCCTAACCCTAACCCTAACCCTAACCCTAACCCTAACCCTAACCCTAACCCTAACCCTAACCCTAACCCTAACCCTAACCCTAACCCTAACCCTAAC
>JBCFXG010000174.1:17500-185309 GCA_039720435.1 Amazona ochrocephala
ATTTCTTCAATGAAAACTTCCAGTTCAGCACTGACGCATAAACTTGTGCAATCACAGACCAAGTACTCCACAAAGACACCAAGTTCCCCAATCTTAGACAAAATTCTCCAAACACAGAACAAGTTCTCCAACCAAAGAACAAACTCCCCCATCACAGAACAAATTCTCCAATCACAGAAAAATTTCTGCAATCAAACAACATGTTCTCCAGTCATGGAAGAAATTCTCCAATCGCAGGAGAATTTCACCGAAGACCAACTTCTCCAATCACAGAGCAAGCTTCCAAGCCTAGACCAAATTCTCAAATCAAGGATTAACAACTCCTCCAATCCAAGGCCAACTCCTCCAATCCAAGGCCAACTCCTCCAATCCAAGGCCAACTCCTCCAATCCAAGGCCAACTCCTCCAATCCAAGGCCAACTCCTCCAATCCAAGGCCAACTCCTCCAATCCAAGGCCAACTCCTCCAATCCAAGGCCAACTCCAACTCCTCCAATCCAAGGCCAACTCCTCCAATCCAAGGCCAACTCCTCCAATCCAAGGCCAACTCCTCCAATCCAAGGCCAACTCCTCCAATCCAAGGCCAAGTTCCCCAAGCACAGACCAAATTCTCCCATCCCAGACCAAATTCTCCCATCCCAGACCAAATTCTCCCATCCCAGACCAAATTCTCCCATCCCAGACCAAATCCCCCAAGCACAGACAAAATCCCCAACTCAGAGACCACATCCCCAATTCAAAGACCACATCCCTCACACACAGACCACATTCCCCAATTCAAACACCAAACCCCCAATTCAAAGACCAAACCCCGCCCAAGCACAGACCAAACCCCCCCAAGCACAGACCAAACCCCCCCAAGCACAGACCAAGCCCCCCCAAGCACAGACCAAGCCCCCCCAAGCACAGACCAAATCCCCTATTCAAAGAAAAACCCCCCCCCAAGCACAGACCAAACCCACAATTCAAAGACCAAATGCAAGCACAGATCAAACCTCCTCAAGCACAGACCAAACCCCCTCAAGCACAGACCAATCCCCCCCAAGCACAGACCAAATCCCCTATTCAAAGAAAAACCCCCCCCAAGCACAGACCAAATCCCCTATTCAAAGAAACCCCCCCCCAAGCACAGACCAAACCCACAATTCAAAGACCAAACGCAAGCACAGATCAAACCTCCTCAAGCACAGACCAAACCCCCTCAAGCACAGACCAACCCCCCAAGCACAGACCAAATCCCCCATTCAAAGACCAAGCCCCCCAAGCACAGACCAAATCCCCTATTCAAAGAAAACCCCCCCAAGCACAGACCAAACCCACAATTCAAAGACCAAACGCAAGCACAGACCAACCCCCCCAAGCACAGACCAAACCCCCACCAAGCACAGACCAAACCCCCCCCAAGCACAGACCAACCCCCCCCAAGCACAGACCAACCCCCCCCAAGCACAGACCAACCCCCCCCAAGCACAGACCAAACCCCCCAATTCAAAGACCAAACTCCCCAAGCACAGACCAAGCCCCCCCCAAGCACAGACCAAACCCCCCCAAGCACAGACCAAACCCCCCCCAAGCACAGACCAAACCCCCCCCAAGCACACATGAAACCCCCTCAAGCACAGACCAACCCCCCCAAGCACAGACCAAACCACACCCAAGCACAGACCAACCCCCCCCAAGCACAGACCAAACCCCCAATTCAAAGACCAAATGCAAGCACAGACCAAACCTCCTCAAGCACAGACCAACCCCCCCAAGCACAGACCAAACCCCCAATTCAAAGACCAAATGCAAGCACAGACCAAACCTCCTCAAGCACAGACCAAACCTCCTCAAGCACAGACCAACCCCCCCAAGCACAGACCAAACCACCCCCAAGCACAGACCAACCCCCCCCAAGCACAGACCAACCCCCCCCAAGCACAGACCAAACCCCCCCCAAGCACAGACCAAACCCCCCCCAAGCACAGACCAACCCCCCCCAAGCACAGACCAACCCCCCCCAAGCACAGACCAACCCCCCCCAAGCACAGACCAACCCCCCCCAAGCACAGACCAAACCCCCCCCAAGCACAGACCAAACCCCCCCCAAGCACAGACCAACCCCCCCCAAGCACAGACCAACCCCCCCCCAAGCACAGACCAACCCCCCCAAGCACAGACCAAACCCCCCCCAAGCACAGACCAACCCCCCCCAAGCACCGACCAACCCCCCCCAAGCACCGACCAACCCCCCCCAAGCACAGACCAAACCCCCCCAAGCACAGACCAAGCCCCCCCAAGCACAGACCAAGCCCCCCCAAGCACAGACCAAACCCCCCCAAGCACAGACCAACCCCCCCCAAGCACAGACCAACCCCCCCCAAGCACAGACCAAACCCCCCAATTCAAAGACCAAACTCCCCAAACAGACCAAGACCCCCCAAGCACAGACCAAGCCCCCCCAAGCACAGACCAAATCCCCTATTCAAAGACAAAACCGCCCCCAAGCACAGACCAAACCCCCAATTCAAAGACCAAACACAAGCACAGACCAAACCTCCTCAAGCACAGACCAAACCCCCTCAAGCACAGACCAACCCCCCCAAGGACAGACCAAACCTCCTCAAGCACAGACCAACCCCCCCAAGCACAGACCAAACCCCCAATTCAAAGACCAAACGCAAGCACAGACCAAACCCCCTCAAGCACAGACCAATCCCCTATTCAAAGACAAAACCCCCCCCAAGCACAGACCAACCCCCCCCAAGCACAGACCAAACCCCCCAATTCAAAGACCAAACTCCCCAAACACAGACCAAGCCCCCCCAAGCACAGACCAAGCCCCCCCCAAGCACAGACCAAACCCCCCCAAGGACAGACCAAACCTCCTCAAGCACAGACCAAACCCCCTCAAGCACAGACCAAACCCCCCAAGCACAGACCAAACCTCCTCAAGCACACACCAAACCCCCCAAGCACAGACCAACCCACCCCCAAGCACAGACCAAACCTCCTCAAGCACAGACCAAACCCCCCAAGCACAGACCAAACCCCCCAAGCACAGACCAAACCCCCCAAGCACAGACCAACCCACCCCCAAGCACAGACCAAACCCCCCAAGCACAGACCAAACCTCAAGCACACACCAAACCCCCCAGCACAGACCAACCCACCCCCAAGCACAGACCAACCCACCCCCAAGCACAGACCAAACCTCCTCAAGCACAGACCAAACCCCCCAAGCACAGACCAACCCACCCCCAAGCACAGACCAACCCACCCCCAAGCACAGACCAACCCCCCCAAGCACAGACCAACCCCCCCAAGCACAGACCAACCCCCCCAAGCACAGACCAACCCCCCCCAAGCACAGACCAAACCCCCAATTCAAAGACCAAATGCAAGCACAGACCAACTCCCCCAAGCACAGACCAACCCCCCCAAGCACAGACCAACCCCCCCAAGCACAGACCAACCCCCCCCAAGCACAGACCAACCCCCCCCAAGCACAGACCAAACCCCCCAAAGACCAAACTCCCCAAGCACAGACCAAACCTCCTCAAGCACAGACCAAGCCCCCCCAAGCACAGACAAAATCCCCTATTCAAAGACCAAACGCAAGCACAGACCAAACCCCCTCAAGCACAGACCAACCCCCCCAAGCACAGACCAAACCTCCTCAAGCACACACCAAACCCCCTCAAGCACACACCAAACCCCCTCAAGCACAGACCAAACCCCCTCAAGCACAGACCAAACCACCCCCAAGCACAGACCAAACCACCCCCAAGCACAGACCAACTCCCCCCAGCACAGACCAAACCACCCCCAAGCACAGACCAAACCACCCCCAAGCACAGACCAACTCCCCCCAGCACAGACCAAACCCCCAATTCAAAGACCAAACGCAAGCACAGACCAAGCCCCCTCAAGCACAGACCAAGCCCCCTCAAGCACAGACCAAACCTCCTCAAGCACAGACCAAACCCCCCAAGCACAGACCAAACCCCCCAAGCACAGACCAACCCCCCCAAGCACAGACCAAACCCCCCAAGCACAGACCAACCCCCCCAAGCACAGACCAACCCCCCCCAAGCACAGACCAAACCCCCAATTCAAAGACCAAATGCAAGCACAGACCAACTCCCCCAAGCACAGACCAACCCCCCCAAGCACAGACCAACCCCCCCAAGCACAGACCAACCCCATCAAGCACAGACCAACCCCCCCCAAGCACAGACCAAACCCCCCAAAGACCAAACTCCCCAAGCACAGACCAAACCTCCTCAAGCACAGACCAAGCCCCCCCAAGCACAGACAAAATCCCCTATTCAAAGACCAAACACAAGCACAGACCAAACCCCCTCAAGCACAGACCAACCCCCCCAAGCACAGACCAAACCTCCTCAAGCACACACCAAACCCCCTCAAGCACACACCAAACCCCCTCAAGCACAGACCAAACCCCCTCAAGCACAGACCAAACCACCCCCAAGCACAGACCAAACCACCCCCAAGCACAGACCAACTCCCCCCAGCACAGACCAAACCACCCCCAAGCACAGACCAAACCACCCCCAAGCACAGACCAACTCCCCCCAGCACAGACCAAACCCCCAATTCAAAGACCAAACGCAAGCACAGACCAAGCCCCCTCAAGCACAGACCAAGCCCCCTCAAGCACAGACCAAGCCCCCTCAAGCACAGACCAAACCCCCTCAAGCACAGACCAAACCCCCTCAAGCACAGACCAAGCCCCCCCAAGCACAGACCAAACCTCCTCAAGCACAGACCAAACCTCCTCAAGCACAGACCAAACCCCCTCAAGCACAGACCAACCCCCCCCAAGCACAGACCAAACCTCCTCAAGCACAGACCAAACCCCCTCAAGCACAGACCAACCCCCCCCAAGCACAGACCAACCCCCCCCAAGCACAGACCAACCCCCCCCAAGCACAGACCAAACCACCCCCAAGCACAGACCAAACCACCCCCAAGCACAGACCAACCCCCCCCAAGCACAGACCAAACCTCCTCAAGCACAGACCAAACCTCCTCAAGCACAGACCAACCCCCCCCAAGCACAGACCAACCCCCCCCAAGCACAGACCAAACCACCCCAAGCACAGACCAACCCCCCCCAAGCACAGACCAAACCCCCCCCAAGCACAGACCAACCCCCCCCAAGCACAGACCAACCCCCCCCAAGCACAGACCAAACCACCCCAAGCACAGACCAACCCCCCCCAAGCACAGACCAAACCCCCCCCAAGCACAGACCAACCCCCCCCAAGCACAGACCAAACCCCCCCCAAGCACAGACCAAACCCCCCCAAGCACAGACCAACCCCCCCCAAGCACAGACCAACCCCCCCCAAGCACAGACCAACCCCCCCCAAGCACAGACCAACCCCCCCCAAGCACAGACCAACCCCCCCAAGCACAGACCAACCCCCCCCAAGCACAGACCAACCCCCCCCAAGCACAGACCAACCCCCCCCAAGCACAGACCAACCCCCCCCAAGCACAGACCAACCCCCCCCAAGCACAGACCAACCCCCCCCAAGCACAGACCAACCCCCCCAAGCACAGACCAACCCCCCCCAAGCACAGACCAACCCCCCCCAAGCACAGACCAACCCCCCCAAGCACAGACCAACCCCCCCCAAGCACAGACCAACCCCCCCCAAGCACAGACCAAACCCCCCCAAGCACAGACCAACCCCCCCCAAGCACAGACCAACCCCCCCCAAGCACAGACCAAACCCCCCCAAGCACAGACCAAACCCCCCTCAAGCACAGACCAAATCCCCTATTCAAAGACAAAATCCCCCTCAAGCACAGACCAAATCCCCTGTTCAAAGACCAAACCCCCCCCCAAGCACAGACCAAACCCCCCCCAAGCACAGACCAAATCCCCTATTCAAAGACAAAATCCCCCTCAAGCACAGACCAAATCCCCTGTTCAAAGACCAAACCCCCCCCAAGCACAGACCAAACCCCCCCCAAGCACAGACCAAATCCCCTATTCAAAGACAAAATCCCCCTCAAGCACAGACCAAATCCCCTGTTCAAAGACCAAACCCCCCCCAAGCACAGACCAAACCCCCCCCAAGCACAGACCAAACCCCCCCCAAGCACAGACCAAACCCCCCATTCAAAGACAAAATCCCCCTCAAGCACAGACCAAATCCCCTGTTCAAAGACCAAACCCCCCCCAAGCACAGACCAAACCCCCCCAAGCACAGACCAAACCCCCCCAAGCACAGACCAAACCCCCCCAAGCACACACCAAACCCCCCCCAAGCACACACCAAACCCCCCCAAGCACACACCAAACCCCCCCCAAGCACACACCAAATCCCCTATTCAAAGACCAAACCCCCCCCAAGCACAGACCAACCCCCCCAAGCACAGACCAAACCCTCCCAAGCACAGACCAAATCCCCAATTCAAAGATGAAACCCAAGCACAGACCAAATCCCCTCCAAGCACAGACCAAATCCCCTCCAAAGCACAGACCAAACCCTCCCAAGCACAGACCAAATCCCCAATTCAAAGACCAAACCCAAGCACAAACCAAATCCCGTCCAAGCACAGACCAAACCCCTCCCAAGCACAGACCAAACCCCCTATTCAAAGACCAAACCTGCCCCAAGCACAGACCAACCCCCCCCAAGCACAGACCAAATCCCCAAATTCAAAGACCAACCCCCCCCAAGCACAGACCAAATCCCCAAATTCAAAGACCAAACCCCCCCAAGCACAGACCAAAGCCCCAATTCAAAGACCAAATCCCCCCAAGCACAGACCAAATCCCCAATTCAAAGACCAAATCCCCCAAATCAAAGACCAAATCCCCAAAGGCACAGACCAAACCCCCAATTCAAAGACCAAACCCCCAATTCAAAAACCAAACCCCCAATTCAAAGACAAATCCCCAATTCAAAGACCAACCCCCCCACACACAGACCAAATTTTCTAATTAAAAAAGAAAAAACAAACCAAAAATCACACCTCAAATAAACCACAAAGCTCTAAGGCCACAAAACATGAGCTAACACCACAGAACTTACCTTGAGGAGAGCTGAACCCCAAATGAGCTCCCTGGCCAGAGGCTGTGCCTCATATACCACAGGCCCCACCCACAACCCCTCCCTCAATGGGTTGGGGCAGGGCAGGGGTACATCACCAGCTGGGATAAAAGCACCCTGATAAGCCACAGCTGGGTTTTTGTTTTACCTGGATCTGGCTCTGTGGCTGCTCCCTATCTGCCCCAAAGCTGCTCCCAGGCTGCTCAGAAAGTGTCTTGGCTGTTCCATATCTGCTCACTCTGCTCCGTGAGTCCTCTGTGGCTTAATTTTTCTGCTTGTCTTCGTCTGGGTCAGATGGGTGAGACTCAGAGATTCAGACTTTGAAGCTGAGACCCAGGGACTGAGACTCTAGGGCTCAGACTAGGGCTGACAATCTGGGACTCACACTCTATGGCTAAGACTCCAGCTGAGACTGTCTGAAACTCTGTGGCTGAGACAGTGACTGACACTGGGCCTGAGACTTTGGAACTGATACTCTCAGACTCTGTGGCTAAGAATGCTGCTGAGACTCTATGGCTAAGACTGTGGAATTCAGACTTTGGGGATGAGACTCTGGGACTACAACTCTGAGATTCAGACTTCAAGGCTGTCTGTAGCTGAGATTGTGGCTAAGACTCTGAGATTCAGATTTTGGGGCAGAGACTGCAGCTGAGACTCTGTCTCTAGGTCAGACTCTGTGGCTAAGACTCCAGGGCCCATATTCTGAGCTGAGACTATGGCTAAGATTCAGCAGCTGAGACTCTGGGGCTGATACTCTGCAGCTGGGACTCTGGGGCTGTGACTCCAGGGCTCAGGCTCTGGGGCTGAGACTGTGCCTGAAACTCTGTGGCTCATACTCTGCATCTCAGACTTTGAATCTAAGACTCTGTGACCGAGACTCTGTAATAAAGACTCTGTGGCTGACATGGTGGCTGACGCTCCGGGCCTCAGACTTCAGAGCTGATAGACTCAGACTGTGGCTGAGAGTCTGTGGCTGAGAGTCTGTGGCTGAGAGTCTGTGGCTGAGAGTCTGTGGCTGAAACAGTGCCTTAGGCACTGGGCCTCAAACTTTGGAGGTGATACTTTCAGACTCAGTCTCTGTGACTGAGGCTGCTGCTGAGAGTCTGTGGCTGAGAGTCTGTGGATGAATTGATTCCTTAGACTCTGGGTCTCAAACTATGGAGCTGATACTTTCAGACTCAGATTCTGTGGCCAGAGTCTAACCCTACACCCCTAACCCCCGAACCCCTAACCCTAACCCCTAACCCTAACCATTAACCCCTAACCCTAAACCATAACCCCTTAACCATAACCCCCGAACACTAACCGGCCAACCCTGACCCCCTAACCCCTAACCCTAACCCAAACCTTAACACTAACCCTAACCCAGTAACCCTAACAATACCCCCTCCCCCTAACCCTGACCCTAACCCCAAACCCCTAACCCTAACCCTCACCCTATCCCTAACACCTAATGTCCAACCCATAACCCTAAACCTTGCTTTCCACCTCAGAGTCCATTTGAGTGCAACATCTCCATGGCTTGCCCTTGGCCAGCCTGCATCTAAGCTGGGCAGTATAACTGGCCTCTGCTCCCACAGAAAAAGAAGCAGGACTGAAAGGTGCTGCTGGACCTCTTCTATGGAGTGCAAGCTTTGCAACGCTGCCACCTACATTGCTGTCGCTCCTTGCTTTCTCACCTCAGAGTCCATTTGAATGCAGACGTTAGGGGAAGGATCCCAGCCATTCTGCAGGACTGTATGTGAGTAGAACACGAACGTTTGCCCTCTGCTCCCACAAAAAAAGAGCCAGGGCTGAAAGATGCTGCTGGGCCTGCTCGGCGCAGAGTAAGCTTTGCACCGGTGCACCTGCATTGCTCTCACTCCTTGCTTCCCACCTCAGAGTCCATTTGAGTGCAACATCTCCATGGCTTGACCTTAGCCAGCCTGCATCTGTGTCGAGCAGTATGATTGGCCTCTGCTCCCACAGAAAAAGAAGCAGGACTGAAAGATGTTGCTGGACCTCTTCTATGGAGTGCAAGCTTTGCACCGGTGCCACCTACATTGCTGTCGCTCCTTGCTTTACCACCTCAGAGTCCATTTGAATGCAGACCTTTGGGGACGGATCCCGGCCATTCTGCAGGACTGTATCTGAGTAGAGCACGAACGTCTGGCCTCTGGTCCCACAAAAAAAGAAGCAGGACTGAAAGATGCTGCTTTGCCTGTTTGCCGCACAGTAAGCTTTGCATCGGTGCCACCTGCATGGCTCTCGCTCCTTGCTTCCCACCTCAGAGTCCATTTGAGTGCAAAATCTCCATGGCTTGCCCTTGGCCAGCCTGCATCTGAGTCGGGCATTACGACTGGCCTCTGCTCCCACAGAAAAAGAAGCAGGACTGAAAGATGCTGCTGGACCTCTTCTATGGAGTGCAAGCTTTGCAGCAGTGCCACCTACACTCCTGTCGCTCTTTGCTTTCCCACCTCAGAGTCCATTTGAATGCAGAGGTTTGGGGACGGATCCCGGCCATTCTGCAGGACTGTATCTGAGTAGAGCACGAACGTTTGGCCTCTGCTCCCACAAAAAAAGAGCCAAGGCTGAAAGATGCTGCTGGGCCTGCTCGGCGCACAGTAAGCTTTGCACCGGTGCCACCTGCATGGCTCTCGCTCCTTGCTTCCCACCTCAGAGTCCATTTGAGTGCAACATCTCCATGGCTTGACCTTGGCCAGCCTGCATCTGTGTCGAGCAGTATGATTGGCCTCTGCTCCCACAGAAGAAGAAGCAGGACTGAATGATGTTGCTGGACCTCTTCTATGGAGCGCAAGCTTTGCAACGCTGAAACCTACATTGCTGTCGCTCCTTGCTTTCCCACCTCAGAGTCCATTTGAATGCAGATGTTTGGGTACGGATCCCGGCCATTCTGCAGGACTGTATCTGAGTAGAGCACGAGCATTTGGTCTCTGCTCCCACAAAAAAAGAGCCAGGGCTGAAAGATGCTGCTGGGACTGTTCGGCGCACTTTGAGCTTTGCACCGGGGCACCTGCATTGCTGTCACTCCTTGCTTCCCACCTCAGAGTCCCTTTGAGTGCAACATCTCCATGGCTTGACCTTGGCCAGCCTATATCAGAGTTGGGCAGTATGATTGGCCTCTGCTCCCACAGAAAAAGAAGCAGGACTGAAAGGTGCTGCTGGACCTCCCCTATGAAGTACAAGCTTTGGAACTGTGCCACCTGCATTGCTGTCGCTCCTTGCTTTCTCACCTCAGAGTCCATTTGAATGCAGACCTTTGGGGATGGATCCCGGCCATTCTGCAGGACTGTATCTGAGTAGAGCACAAACGTTTGGCCTCTGGTCCCACAAAAGAAGAGCCAGGGCTGAAAGATGCTGCTGGGAATGTTCGGGGCACAATAGTCTTTGCATCAGTGCCACCTGCATTGCTCTCGCTCCTTGCTTCCCACCTCAGAGTCCATTTGAGTGCAACATCTCCATGGCTTGACCTTAGCCAGCCTGCATCTGAGTCGAGCAGTATGACTGGCCTCTGCTCCCACAGAAAAAGAAGCAGGACTGAAAGGTGCTGCTGGACCTCTTCTATGGAGAGCAAGCTTCCCACCGGTGCCACCTGCATTGCTGTCGCTCCTTGCTTTCCCACCTCAGAGTCCATTTGAATGCAGACCTTTGGGGAAGGATCCCGGCCATTCTGCAGGACTGTATGTGAGTAGAGCAACAATGTTTGGCCTCTGCTCCCACAAAAAAAAGAGCCAGGGCTGAAAGATGCTGCTGGGCCTGTTCAGCGCACAGTAAGCTTTGCATCGGTGCCACCTGCATTGCTCTCGCTCCTTGCTTCCCACCTCAGAGTCCATTTGAGTGCAACATCTCCATGGCTTGACCTTGGCCAGCCTGCATCTGAATCGGGCAGTATGACTGGCCTCTGCTCCCACAGAAAAAGAAGCAGGACTGAAAGATGCTGCTGGACCTCTTCTACGGAGTGCAAGCTTTGCAACGCTGAAACCTGCATTGCTGTCGCTCCTTGCTTTCCCACCGCAGAGTCCATTTGAATGCAGACCTTTGGGGACGGATCCCGGCCATTCTGCAGGACTGTATGTGAGTAGAGCACGAACGTTTGGCCTCTGCTCCCACAGAAAAAGAAGCAGGACTGAAAGGTGCTGCTGGACCTCTTCTATGGAGTGCAAGCTTTGCAACAGTGCCACCTGCATTGCTGTAGCTCCTTGCTTTCCCACCTCAGAGTCCATTTGAATGCAGACCTTTGGGGAAGGATCCTGGCCATTCTGCAGGACTGTATGTGAGTAGAGCAACAATGTTTGGCCTCTGCTCCCACAAAAAAAAGAGCCAGGGCTGAAAGATGCTGCTGGGCCTGTTCAGCGCACAGTAAGCTTTGCATCGGTGCCACCTGCATTGCTCTCGCTCCTTGCTTCCCACCTCAGAGTCCATTTGAGTGCAACATCTCCATGGCTTGACCTTGGCCAGCCTGCATCTGAATCGGGCAGTATGACTGGCCTCTGCTCCCACAGAAAAAGAAGCAGGACTGAAAGATGCTGCTGGACCTCTTCTACGGAGTGCAAGCTTTGCAACGCTGAAACCTGCATTGCTGTCGCTCCTTGCTTTCCCACCGCAGAGTCCATTTGAATGCAGACCTTTGGGGATGGATCCCGGCCATTCTGCAGGACTGTATGTGAGTAGAGCACGAACGTTTGGCCTCTGCTCCCACAGAAAAAGAAGCAGGACTGAAAGGTGCTGCTGGACCTCTTCTATGGAGTGCAAGCTTTGCAACAGTGCCACCTGCACTGCTGTAGCTCCTTGCTTTCCCACCTCAGAGTCCATTTGAATGCAAACGTTTGGGGAAGGATCCCGGCCATTCTGCAGGACTGTATGTGAGTAGAGCACGAACGTTTGGCCTCTGCTCCCACAAAAAAAGAGCCAGGGCTGAAAGATGCTGCTGGGCCTGTTCGGCCCACAGTAAGCTTTGCACCGGTGCCACCTGCATTGCTGTCGCTCCTTGCTTCCCACCTCAGAGTCCCTTTGAGTGCAACATCTCTATCACTTGACCTTGGGCAGCCTGCATCTGAGTTGAGCAGTTATGACTGGACCACTCCCAGACCAAATTCTCTACTGCCAGACCAAATTCTCCACTCCCAGAACAAATTCCCCAACCAGGAATTATGTTCTCCAATCCAAGGCCCAATTCCCCTATCCAAGGCCCAGTTCCCCTATCCCAGGCCCAACTCCCCTATCAGGAATTAAGTTCTCCAATCCAAGACCAAATTCTCCAGTCTCAGAACTGAAGCACAGAATCAGACTCTACTACTCAAGGAGAGTTATAAAGCAGGTATGTTCATCACGGCGCTGGGTGCAAGGGAGATCACTCCTCCTAACTTGCACACCGAGGGGTTAAGGAAGCAGATATTTATTACACTCAAACATGCATATTCATTAGGCTCCCGAGACAGCAGAGGGGAAATTACAATTAGTTTAGGCACTCATTATCAGACGTCTCCTCCCTTTTGGCACTTGTGCACTGCCCTCCGATGGTCGTGGGCAGGAGTCTTCAAGATGAAGTAAGCAGTCTTCCTCAGGGTGCACTTTTCACCTTTGGCACAGTTGGATGCCCCAGTAATCACAATTAGCTGAAACCAGCCGTATCTGCAAGTTTCTGAGGGCTGGCAAAGATTTAGAGCAGTGCGACCTTGGTCAGGACAGGATGGGCAGACGAGGAGTATCCCAAGCTAGCAGATGTTCGGGAGCCACGGTCTCCAAACTAACTGATAAATTAGAAGGATGGTAAGAAAGAAATCACTCATTATAAGGATGGAAAGAAATAATTCACTGTTGTTAGTAACACTGCTGAATTCTGTTGTCACACCACAGACTTCCAACACAAACCTTATTCTCTCAGACCTAAGTTAAATTAAGAGTGTTTTAACCCTATGCTTTGCCGGCACTTGTTCTCCTTCCATCAGACCGAGTTCACCAAACACAGACTGAGCTCGTCAAACCCAGACCAAGTCCACCAACCCCAGACCGAGTTCTCCACAAACAGACCGAGTTAACCCAGCACAGACCCAGTTCCCCCAGCACAGACCCAGTTCTAAATTCAAACAACCAGGTCCCTCAGCACAGACCCAGGTCCCCCAGCACAGACCCAGCTCTCAATTCAAAGACCCAGGTCCCCCAGCACAGACCCAGGTCTCAATTCAAAGGCCCAGGTCCCCCAGCACCCACCCAGGCCCCCAGTCTCAATTCAAAGACCCAGCTCCCCCAGCACAGACCCAGCTCCCCCAGCACAGACCCAGGCCTCAACTCAAAGACCCAGGACCCCAGCACACACCCAGGTTTCAGTTCAAAGACCCAGGTCCCCCAGCACAGACCCAGGTCTCAATTCAAAGACAAAGGCCCCCCAGCACAGACCCAGTTCTCAATTCAAAGACCTAGGTACCTCAGTACAGACCCAGGTCTCAATTCAAAGACGCAGGTCCCCCAGCACACACCCAGTTCTCAATTCAAAGACACAGGTCCCCCAGCACACACGAAGGTCCCCCAGAACACACGCAGGTCCCCCAGCACAGACCCAGGTCTCAATTCAAAGACCCAGGTCCCCCAGCACACACCCAGGTCTCAATTCAAAGACCCAGGTCCCCCAGCACAGACCCAGGTCTCAATTCAAAGACCCAGGTCCCCCAGCACACACGCAGGCCCCCCAGAACACACACAGGTCCCCCAGCACAGACCCAGGTCTCAATTCAAAGACCCAGGTCCCCCAGCACACACCCAGCTCTCAATTCAAAGACCCAGGTCCCCCAGCACACACCCAGGTCTCAATTCAAAGACCCAGGTCCCCCAGCACACACGCAGGTCCCCCAGCACAGACCCAGGTCTCAATTCAAAGACCCAGGTCCCCCAGCACACACCCAGGTCTCAATTCAAAGACCCAGGTCCCCCAGCACAGACCCAGTTCTCATTTCAAAGACACAGGTCCCCCAGCACACACCCAGGTCCCCCAGCACACACGCAGGTCCCCCAGCACACACACAGGTCTCAATTCAAAAACCCAGGTCCCCCAGCACAGACCCAGTTCTCACTTCAAAGACCCAGGTCGCCCAGAACAGACCCAGTTCTCAATTCAAAGACCCAGGTCCCCCAGCACAGATCCATGTCTCAATTCAAAGACCGAGTTCCCAAGCACAGACCAAGTTCTCAATTAAAACACTGAGTTCCCCCAGCACAGACCCAGGACCCCCAGCACAGACACAGGTTCCCCAGCACAGACCCGGGTCTCAATCCAAAGGGCCAGGTCCCCCAGCACACACCCAGTTCCCAATTCAAAGACCCAGGTCCCCCAGCACACACCCAGGTCCCCCAGCACACACCCAGGTCTCAATTCAAAGACCCAGGTCCCCCAGCACAGACCCAGGTCTCAATTCAAAGACCCAGGTCCCCCAGCACAGACCCAGGTCTCATTTCAAACACCCAGATCCCCAGCACAGACCCAATTCCCAATTCAAAGACCCAGGTCCCCCAGCACACACCCAGTTCTCAATTCAAAGACCCAGGTCCCCCAGCACACACCCAGGTCTCAATTCAAAGACGCAGGTCCCAAGCACAGACCCAGGTCGCCCGGCACAGACCCCGGTCTCAATTCAAAGACCCAGGTTCCCCAGCACAGACCCAGTTCTCAATTCAAAGACCAAGATACCCCAGCACAGACCCAGGTGTCAATTCAAAGGCCCAGGTTCCCCAGCACACCCCCAGTTCTCAATTCAAAGACCCAGGCCCCCCAGCACACACCCAGGTCCCCCAGCACACACGCAGGTCCCCCAGCACACACGCAGGTCTCAATTCAAAGACCCAGGTCCCCCAGCACAGACCCAGTTCTCACTTCAAAGACCCAGGAACAGACCCAGTTCTCAATTCAAAGACCCAGGTTCCCCAGCACACACCGAGGTCTCAATTCAAAGACCGAGTTCCCAAGCACAGACCAAGTTCTCAATTAAAACACTGAGTTACCCCAGCACAGACCCAGTTCCCCCAGCACAAACCCAGTTCTCAATTTAAACAACCAGGTCCCACAGCACAGACCCAGGTCTCAATTCAAAGACCGAGTTCGCCCAGCACAGACACAGTTCCCCCTGCACAGACCCAGGTCTCAATTCAAAGACCCAGGTCCCCCAGCACAGACCCAGGTCCCCCAGCACAGACCCAGGTCTCAATTCAAAGGCCCAGGTCCCCCAGCACCCACTCAGGCCCCCGGTCTCATTCAAAGACCCAGGTCCCCCAGCACAGACCCAGGTCGCCCAGCACAGACCCAGGTCTCAATTCAAAGACCCAGGCCCCCCAGCACACACCCAGGTTTCAGTTCAAAGACCCAGGCCCCCCAGCACAGACCCAGGTATTAATTCAAACACCCAGGTCCCCCAGCACAGACCCAGGTCCCCCAGCACAGACCCAGGTGTCAAATCAAAGGCCCAGGTCCCCCAGCACACCCCCAGGTCCCCCAGCACAGACCCAGGTGTCAAATCAAAGGCCCAGGTCCCCCAGCACACCCCCAGGTCCCCCAGCACAGACCCAGTTCTCAAATCAAAGACCCATGCCCCCCAGCACACACTCAGTTCTCAATTCAAAGACCCAGGTCCCCCAGAACAGTCCCAGTCCTCAATTCAAAGACCCAGGTCCCCCAGCACGGACCCAGCTCCCCCAGCACAGACCCAGGACTCAATTCAAAGACCCAGGTCCCCCAGCACAGACCCAGGTCTCAATTCAAAGACCGAGTTCCCCCAGCACAGACCCAGGTCCCCCACCACAGAACCAGTTCTCAATTCCAAGGCCAAGTTCCCCCAGAACAGACCCAGGTCCCCCAGCAGAGACCCAGGTCTCAATTCAAAGACCCAGGTCCCCCAGCACAGACTCTGGTCTCAATTCAAAGACCCAGGTCCCCAGTACACACTCAGCTCTCAATTCAAAACCCCAGGTTCCCCAGCAAACACCCAGCTCTCAATTCAAAGACCCAGGTACCTCAGCACAGACCCAGGTCTCAATTCAAAGACCCAGGTCCCCCAGCACCCACCCGGGTCTCAATCCAAAGGCCCAGGTCCCCCAGCACACACCCAGTTCTCAATTCAAAAGACCCAGGTCCCCCAGCACAGACCCAGTTCTCAATTCAAAGACCCAGGTCCCCCAGCACACACGCGGGTCCCCCAGCACACACGCAGGTCCCCCAGCACACACGCAGGTCCCCCAGCACACACGCAGGTCTCAATTCTAAAACCCAGGTCCCCCAGCACAGACCCAGTTCTCACTTCAAAGACCCACGTCGCCCAGAACAGTCCCAGTTCTCAATTCAAAGACCCAGGTCCCCCAGCACACACCCAGGTCTCAATTCAAAGACCGAGTTCCCAAGCACAGACCCAGGTCGCCCAGCACAGACCCAGGTCTCAATTCAAAGACCCAGGTCCCCCAACACAGAACCAGGTCGCAATTCAAAGACCCAGATCCCCCAGCACAGTGCCATTCCTCAATTCAAAGACCCACATTCCCAGCACAGACCCAGGTCCCCCAGCACACACCCAGTTCTCAATTCAAAGACCCAGGTCCCCCAGCACACACCCAGGTCTCAATTCAAAGACGCAGGTCCCAAGCACAGACCCAGGTCGCCCGGCACAGACCCCGGTCTCAATTCAAAGACCCAGGTTCCTCAGCACAGACCCAGTTCTCAATTCAAAGACCCAGATACCCCAGCACAGACCCAGGTGTCAATTCAAAGGCCCAGGTTCCCCAGCACACCCCCAGTTCTCAATTCAAAGACCCAGGCCCCCCAGCACACACCCAGGTCCCCCAGCACACACGCAGGTCCCCCAGCACACACGCAGGTCTCAATTCAAAAACCCAGGTCCCCCAGCACAGACCCAGTTCTCACTTCAAAGACCCAGGAACAGACCCAGTTCTCAATTCAAAGACCCAGGTTCCCCAGCACACACCGAGGTCTCAATTCAAAGACCGAGTTCCCAAGCACAGACCAAGTTCTCAATTAAAACACTGAGTTCCCCCAGCACAGACCCAGTTCCCCCAGCACAGACCCAGTTCTCAATTTAAACAACCAGGTCCCACAGCACAGACCCAGGTCTCAATTCAAAGACCGAGTTCCCCCAGCACAGACGGAGTTCTCAATACAAACACTGAGTTCCCCCAGCACAGACCCAGTTCCCCCTGCACAGACCCAGTTCTCAATTCAAAGACCCAGGTCCCCCAGCACAGACCCAGCTCCCCCAGCACAGACCCAGGTCTCAATTCAAAGGCCCAGGTCCCCCAGCACCCACTCAGGCCCCCGGTCTCATTCAAAGACCCAGGTCCCCCAGCACAGACCCAGGTCGCCCAGCACAGACCCAGGTCTCAATTCAAAGACCCAGGCCCCCCAGCACACACCCAGGTTTCAGTTCAAAGACCCAGGCCCCCCAGCACAGACCCAGGTATTAATTCAAACACCCAGGTCCCCCAGCACAGACCCAGGTCCCCCAGCACAGACCCAGGTGTCAAATCAAAGGCCCAGGTCCCCCCGCACACCCCCAGGTCCCCCAGCACAGACCCAGTTCTCAAATCAAAGACCCATGCCCCCCAGCACACACTCAGTTCTCAATTCAAAGACCCAGGTCCCCCAGAACAGTCCCAGTCCTCAATTCAAAGACCCAGGTCCCCCAGCACGGACCCAGGTCCCCCAGCACAGACCCAGGACTCAATTCAAAGACCCAGGTCCCCCAGCACAGACCCAGGTCTCAATTCAAAGACCGAGTTCCCCCAGCACAGACCCAGGTCCCCCACCACAGAACCAGTTCTCAATTCCAAGGCCAAGTTCCCCCAGAACAGACCCAGGTCCCCCAGCAGAGACCCAGGTCTCAATTCAAAGACCCAGGTCCCCCAGCACAGACTCTGGTCTCAATTCAAAGACCCAGGTCCCCAGTACACACTCAGCTCTCAATTCAAAACCCCAGGTTCCCCAGCAAACACCCAGCTCTCAATTCAAAGACCCAGGTACCTCAGCACAGACCCAGGTCTCAATTCAAAGACCCAGGTCCCCCAGCACCCACCCGGGTCTCAATCCAAAGGCCCAGGTCCCCCAGCACACACCCAGTTCTCAATTCAAAAGACCCAGGTCCCCCAGCACAGACCCAGTTCTCAATTCAAAGACCCAGGTCCCCCAGCACACACGCAGGTCCCCCAGCACACACGCAGGTCCCCCAGCACACACGCAGGTCCCCCAGCACACACGCAGGTCCCCCAGCACACACGCAGGTCTCAATTCTAAAACCCAGGTCCCCCAGCACAGTCCCAGTTCTCACTTCAAAGACCCATGTCGCCCAGAACAGTCCCAGTTCTCAATTCAAAGACCCAGGTCCCCCAACACAGAACCAGGTCTCAATTCAAAGACCCAGATCCCCCAGCACAGTGCCATTCCTCAATTCAAAGACCCACATTCCCAGCACAGACCCAGGTCGCCCAGCACAGACCCAGCTCTCAATTCAAAGACCCAGGTACCTCAGCACAGACCCAGGTCTCAATTCAAAGACCCAGGTCCCCCAGCACCCACCCGGGTCCCAATCCAAAGGCCCAGGTCCCCCAGCACACACCCAGTTCTCAATTCAAAAGACCCAGGTCCCCCAGCACAGACCCAGTTCTCAATTCAAAGACCCAGGTCCCCCAGCACACACGTAGGTCCCCCAGCACACACGCAGGTCCCCCAGCACACACGCAGGTCTCAATTCTAAAACCCAGGTCCCCCAGCACAGACCCAGTTCTCAATTCAAAGACCCAGGTCGCCCAGCAAACACCCAGGTCTCAATTCAATGACCCAGGTCCCCCAGCACACATCCAGTTCTCAATTCAAAGACCCAGGTACCCCAGCACACAACCAGTTCTCAATTCAAAGACCCAGGTCCCCCAGCACACACGCAGGTCCCCCAGCACAGACCCAGCTCCCCCAGCACAGACCCAGGTCCCCCAGCACAGACCCAGCTCTCAATTCAAAGACCAAGGTCCTCCAGCACAGACCCAGGTCTCAATTCAAAGACCCAGGTCCCCCAGCACAGACCCAGGTCTCAATTCAAAGTCCCAGGTCCCCAGCACAGACCAATGTCCCCCAGCACAGACCCAGTTCTCAATTCAAAGACCCAGGTCCCCCAGCACACACGCAGGTCCCCCAGCACACACGCAGGTCCCCCAGCATAGACCCAGGTCTCAATTCAAAAACCCAGGTCCCCCAGCACAGACCCAGTTCTCACTTCAAAGACCCAGGTCGCCCAGAACAGACCCAGTTCTCAATTCAAAGACCCAGGTCCCCCAGCACAGATCCAGGTCTCAATTCAAAGACCGAGTTCCCAAGCACAGACCCAGGTCCCCCAACACAGAACCAGGTCTCAATTCAAAGACCCAGATCCCCCAGCACAGACCCAGGTCTCAATTCAAAGACCCAGGTCCCAAGCACAGACCCAGGTCACACGGCACAGACCCAGCTCTCAATTCAAAGACCCAGGTCCCCCAGCACAGACCCAGGTCCCCTAGCACAGAACCGGTTCTCAATTCCAAGGCCGAGGACCCCCAGCACAGACCCAGGACCCCTAGCACAGACCCAGATCTCAATTCAAAGACCCAGGTCCCCCAGCACACATCCAGTTCTCAATTCAAAGACCCAGGTCCCCCAGCACAGACACAGGCCTGCAGCACAGACCCAGGTCCCCCAGCACAGACCCAGGTCTCAATTCAAAGACCCAGGTCCCCCAGAACACACCCAGTTCTCAATTCAAAGACCCAGGTCCCCCAGCACACACGCGGTTCTCAATTCAAAGACCCAGGTCCCCCAGTACAGACCCAGTTCCCCCAGCACAGACTCAGTTCACAATTCAAAGGACCAGGCCCCCCAGCACAGACCCAGGTCCCCCAGCACAGACCCAGTTCTCAATTCAAAGACCCAGGTCCCCCAGCACAGACCCAGCTCTCAATTCAAAGACCCAGGTCACCCAGCACACAACCAGGTCTCAATTAAAGACCCAGGTCCCCCAGCACACACCCAGGTCTCAATTCAAAGACCCAGGTCCCCCAGCACACACGCAGGTCCCCCAGCACACACGCAGGTCCCCCAGCACAGACCCAGGTCTCAATTCTAAAACCCAGGTCCCCCAGCACAGACCCAGGTCTCAATTCAAAGACCCACGTCGCCCAGAACAGACCCAATTCTCAATTCAAAGACCCAGGTCCCCCAGCACAGACCCAGGTCTCAATTCAAAGACCCAGGTCCCAAGCACAGACCCAGGTCGCCCGGCACAGACCCAGGTCTCAATTCAAAGACCCAGGTCCCCCAACACAGACCCAGGTCTCAATTCAAAGGCCCAGGTTCCCCAGCACAGACCCAGTTCTCAATTCAAAGACCCAGATTCCCCAGCACAGACCCAGGTGTCAATTCAAAGGCCCAGGTACCCCAGCACACACCCAGTTCTCAATTCAAAGACCCAGGTCCCCAAGCACAGACCCAGTCCTGCAGCACAGACCCAGGTCCCCCAGCACAGACCCAGGTCTCAATTCAAAGACCCAGGTCCCCCAGAACACACCCAGTTCTCAATTCAAAGACCCAGGTCCCCCAGTAGAGACCCAGGTCCCCCAGCACAGACTCAGTTCTCAATTCAAAGGACCAGGCCCCCCAGCACAGACCCAGGTCCCCCAGCACAGACCCAGTTCTCAATTCAAAGACCCAGGTCCCCCAGCACAGGCCCAGGTATCAATTCAAAGACCCAGGTCCCCCAGCACAGACCCAGCTCTCAATTCAAAGACCCAGGTCCCCCAGCACACACCCAAATCCCAATTCAAAGACCCAGGTCCCCCAGCACACATGCAGGTCCCCCAGCACACACGCAGGTCCCCCAGCACACACGCAGGTCCCCCAGCACAGACCCAGGTCTCAATTCTAAAACCCAGGTCCCCCAGCACAGACCCAGTTCTCACTTCAAAGACCCACGTCGCCCAGAACAGACCCAGTTCTCAATTCAAAGACCCAGGTCCCCCAGCACAGACCCAGGTCTCAATTCAAAGACCCAGGTCCCCCAGCACAGACCCAGGTCTCAATTCAAAGACCCAGGTCCCCCAACACAGACCCAGGTCTCAATTCAAAGGCCCAGGTTCCCCAGCACAGACCCAGCTCTCAATTCAAAGACCCAGATTCCCCAGCACAGACCCAGGTGTCAATTCAAAGGCCCAGGTACCCCAGCACACCCCCAGTTCTCAATTCAAAGACCCAGGCCCCCCAGCACACACCCAGGTCTCAATTCAAACACCCAGATCCCCCAGCACAGACTCAGTTCTCAATTCAAAGACCGAGGCTCCCCAGTACACACCCAGGTCTCAATTCAAAGGCCCAGGTCACCCAGCACACACCCAGTTCTCAATTCAAAGACCCAGGTCGCCCAGCAAACACCCAGGTCTCAATTCAATGACCCAGGTCTCCCAGCACACAATCAGTTCTCAATTCAAAGACCCAGGTCCCCCAGCACAGACCCAGCTCCCCCAGCACAGACCCAGGTCCCCCAGCACAGACCCAGCTCTCAATTCAAAGACCGAGTTCCCCCAGCACAGACCCAGGTCTCAATTCAAATACCCAGGTCCCCCAGCACAGACTCAGGTCTCAATTCAAAGACCCAGATCCCCCAGTACACACCCAGCTCTCAATTCAAAAACCCAGGTCCCGCAGCACACACCCAGCTCTCTATTCAAAGACCCAGGTACCCCAGCACACAACCAGTTTTCAATTCAAAGACCAAGATCCCCCAGCACAGACCCAGCTCCCCCAGCACAGACCCAGGTCCCCCAGCACAGACCCAGCTCTCAATTCAAAGACCCAGGTCCCCCAGCACAGACCCAGGTCTCAATTCAAAGACCCAGGTACCCCAGCACACAACCAATTTTCAATTCAAAGACCGAGTTCCCCCAGCACAGACCCAGGTCCCCTAGCACAGAACCGGTTCTCAATTCCAAGGCCGAGGTCCCCCAGCACAGACCCAGGACCCCTAGCACAGACCCAGATCTCAATTCAAAGACCCAGGTCCCCCAGCACACACCCAGTTCTCAATTCAAAGACCCAGGTCCCCCAGCACAGACCAGGCCTGCAGCACAGACCCAGGTCCCCCAGCACAGACCCAGGTTTCAATTCAAAGACCCAGGTCCCCCAGAACACACCCAGTTCTCAATTCAAAGACCCAGGTCCCCCAGCACACACGCAGTTCTCAATTCAAAGACCCAGGTCCCCCAGTACAGACCCAGGTCCCCCAGCACAGACTCAGTTCTCAATTCAAAGGACCAGGCCCAGCAGCACAGACCCAGGTCCCCCAGCACAGACCCAGTTCTCAGTTCAAAGACCCAGGTCCCCCAACACAGAACCAGGTCTCAATTCAAAGACCCAGATCCCCCAGCACAGACCCAGTTCTCAATTCAAAGACTCAGGTTCCCCAGCACAGACCCAGGTCTCAATTCAAAGACCCAGGTCCCCCAGCACAGACCCAGTTCTTAATTCAAAGGCCCAGGTCCCCCAGCACAGGCCCAGGTCCCCCAGCACAGACCCAGTTCTCAGTTCAAAGACCCAGGTCCCCCAGCACAGACCCAGGTACCCCAGCACAGACCCAGTTCTCAATTCAAAGACTCAGGTCCCCCAACACAGAACCAGGTCTCAATTCAAAGACCCAGATCCCCCAGCACAGACCCAGTTCTCAATTCAAAGACTCAGGTTCCCCAGCACAGACCCAGGTCTCAATTCAAAGACCCAGGTCCCCCAGCACAGTCCCAGTCCTCAATTCAAAGACCCACGTTCCCCAGCACAGAACCAGGTCGCCCAGCACAGACCCAGTTCTCAATTCAAAGACCCAGGTCCCCCAGCACAGACCCAGCTCCCCCAGCACAGACCCAGGTCCCCCAGCACAGACCCAGCTCTCAATTCAAAGACCCAGGTCCCCCAGCACAGACCCAGGTCTCAATTCAAAGACACAGGTCCCCCAGCACAGACCCAGGTCTCAATTCTAAAACCCAGGTCCCCCAGCACAGACCCAGTTCTCACTTCAAAGACCCAGGTTGCCCAGAACAGACCCAGTTCTCAATTCAAAGACCCAGGTCCCCCAGCACAGACCCTGGTCTCAATTCAAAGACCCAGGTCCAAAGCACAGACCCAGGTTGCCCGGCACAGACCCAGGTCTCAATTCAAAGACCCAGGTCCCCCAACACAGACCCAGGTCTCAATTCAAAGGCCCAGGTTCCCCAGCACACCCCCAGTTCTCAATTCAAAGACCCAGGCCCCCCAGCAAACACCCAGGTCTCAATTCAAACACCCAGATCCCCCAGCACAGACTCAGTTCTCAATTCAAAGACCGAGGCTCCCCAGTACACACCCAGGTCTCAATTCAAAGGCCCAGGTCGCCCAGCACACACCCAGTTCTCAATTCAAAGACCCAGGTCGCCCAGCAAACACCCAGGTCTCAATTCAATGACCCAGGTCCCCCAGCACACAACCAGTTCTCAATTCAAAGACCCAGGCCCCCAGCACAGACCCAGCTCCCCCAGCACAGACCCAGGTCCCCCAGCACAGACCCAGCTCTCAATTCAAAGACCCAGGTCCCCCAGCACAGACCCAGGTCTCAATTCAAAGACCGAGTTCCCCCAGCACAGACCCAGTACCCCCAGCACAGAACCAGTTCTCAATTCCAATGCCAGGGTCCCCCAGAACAGACCCAGGTCCCCCACCACACACCCAGGTCTCAATTCAAATACCCACGTCCCCCAGCACAGATTCAGGTCTCAATTCAAAGACCCAGATCCCCCAGTACACACCCAGCTCTCAATTCAAAAACCCAGGTTCCGCAGCACACACCCAGCTCTCTATTCAAAGACCCAGGTACCCCAGCACACAACCAGTTTTCAATTCAAAGACCAAGTTCCCCCAGCACAGACCCAGCTCCCCCAGCACAGACCCAGGTCCCCCAGCACAGACCCAGGTCTCAATTCAAAGACCCAGGTCCCCCAGCACAGACCCAGCACTCAATTCAAAGACCCAGGTCCCCCAGCACACACCCAGGTCTCAATTCAAAGACCCAGGTCCCCCAGCACACACCCAGGTCTCAATTCAAAGACCCAGGTCCCCCAGCACACACGCAGGTCCCCCAGCACACACGCAGGTCCCCCATAACACACGCAAGTCCCCCAGCACAGACCCAGGTCTCAATTCAAAAACCCAGGTCCCCCAGCACACACCCAGGTCTCAATTAAAGACCCAGGTCCCCCAGCACACACGCAGGTCCCCCAGCACACACGCAGGTCCCCCAGCACACACGCAGGTCTCAATTCTAAAACCCAGGTCCCCCAGCACAGACCCAGTTCTCACTTCAAAGACCCAGGTTGCCCAGAACAGACCCAGTTCTCAATTCAAAGACCCAGGTCCCCCAGCACAGACCCAGGTCTCAATTCAAAGACCCAGGTCCCAAGCACAGACCCAGGTCGCACGGCACAGACCCAGGTCTCAATTCAAAGACCCAGGTCCCCCAGCACAGAACCAGCTCCCCCAGCACAGACCCAGGTCCCCCAGCACAGACCCAGCTCTCAATTCAAAGACCAAGGTCCGCCAGCACAGACCCAGGTCTCAATTCAAAGACCGAGTTCCCCCAGCACAGACCCAGTTCCCCCAGCACAGAACCAGTTCTCAATTCCAATGCCAAGGTCCCCTAGAACAGACCCAGATCCCCCAGTACACACCCAGCTCTCAATTCAAAAACCCAGGTCCCCCAGTACACACCCAGCTCTCTATTCAAAGACCCAGGTATCCCAGCACACAACCAGTTTTCAATTCAAAGACCGAGTTCCCCCAGCACAGACCCAGCTCCCCCAGCATAGACCCAGGTCCCCCAGCACAGACCCAGCTCTCAATTCAAAGACCCAGGTCCCCCAGCACAGACCCAGGTCTCAATTCAAAGACCCAGGTCCCCCAGCACAGACCCAGTTCTCAATTCAAAGACCCAGGTCCCCCAGCACAGACCCAGGTCTCAATTCATAGTCCCAGGTCCCCAGCACAGACCAATGTCCCCCAGCACAGACCCAGATCTCAATTCAAACACCCAGGCCCCCAGCACACACCCAGGTCTCAATTCAAAGACAAAGGCCCCCCAGCACAGACCCAGTTCTCAATTCAAAGACCTAGGTACCTCACTACAGACCCAGGTCTCAATTCAAAGACCCAGGTCCCCCAGCACACACCCAGGTCTCTGAAGACCCAGGTCCCCCAGCACAGACCCAGGTCTCAATTCAAAGACACAGGTCCCCCAGCACACACGCAGGTCCCCCAGCACACACGCAGGTCCCCCAACACACACCCAGGTCTCAATTCAAAAACCCAGGTCCCCCAGCACAGACCCAGTTCTCACTTCAAAGACCAGGTCGCCCAGAACAGACCCAGTTCTCAATTCAAAGACCCAGGTCCCCCAGCACAGACCCAGGTCTCAATTCAAAGACCGAGTTCCCAAGCACAGACCCAGGTTGCCCAGCACAGACCCAGGTCTCAATTCAAAGACCCAGGTCCCCCAACATAGAACCAGGTCTCAATTCAAAGACCCAGATCCCCCAGCACAGACCCAGTACTCAATTCAAAGACCCAGGTCCCCCAGCACACTCCCAGTCCTCAATTAAAAGACCCACGTTCCCCAGCACAGACCCAGGTCGCCCAGCACAGACCCAGTTCTCAATTCAAAGACCCAGATCCCCCAGCACAGACCCAGTACTCAATTCAAAGACCCAGGTTCCCCAGCACAGACCCAGGTCTCAATTCAAAGACCCAGGTCCCCCAGCACAGTCCCAGTCCTCAATTAAAAGACCCACGTTCCCCAGCACAGACCCAGGTCGCCCAGCACAGACCCAGTTCTCAATTCAAAGACCCAGGTCCCCCAGCACACACCCAGGTCTCAATTCAAAGACCCAGGTCCCCCAGCACAGACCCAGTTCTCAATTCAAAGACCCAGGTCCCCCAGCACACACGCAGGTCCCCCAGCACAGACCCAGGTCTCAATTCAAAAACCCAGGTCCCCCAGCACAGACCCAGTTCTCACTTAAAAGACCCAGGTCGCCCAGAACAGACCCAGTTCTCAATTCAAAGACCCAGGTCCCCCAGCACAGACCCAGGTCTCAATTCAAAGACCGAGTTCCCCCAGCACAGACCCAGTTCCCCCAGCACAGAACCAGTTCTCAATTCCAATGCCAAGGTCCCCCAGAACAGACCTAGGTCCCCCAGCACAGACCCAGGTCTCAATTCAAAGACCAAGTTCCCCCAGCACAGACCCAGTTCCCCCAGTACAGAACCAGTTCTCAATTCCAATGCCAAGGTCCCCCAGAACAGACCCAGGTCCCCCAGCACAGACCCAGCTCTCAATTCAAATACCAAGGTCCCCCAGCACAGACTCAGGTCTCAATTCAAAGACCCAGATCCCCCAGTACACACCCAGCTGTCAATTCAAAAACCCAGGTCCCCCAGCACACACCCAGCTCTCTATTCAAAGACCCAGGTACCCCAGCACACAACCAGTTTTCAATTCAAAGACTGAGTTCCCCCAGCACAGACCCAGCTCCCCCAGCACAGACCCAGGTCCCCCAGCACAGACCCAGCTCTCAATTCAAAGACCCAGGTCCCCCAGCACACACCCAGTTCTCACTTCAAAGACCAGGTCGCCCAGAACAGACCCAGTTCTCAATTCAAAGTCCCAGGTCCCCCAGCACAGACCCAGGTCTCAATTCAAAGACCGAGTTCCCAAGCACAGACCCAGGTTGCCCAGCACAGACCCAGGTCTCAATTCAAAGACCCAGGTCCCCCAACATAGAACCAGGTCTCAATTCAAAGACCCAGATCCCCCAGCACAGACCCAGCTCTCAATTCAAAGACCCAGGTTCCCCAGCACAGACCCAGGTCTCAATTCAAAGACCCAGGTCCCCCAGCACAGTCCCAGTCCTCAATTAAAAGACCCTCGTTCCCCAGCACAGACCCAGGTCTCAATTCAAAGACCCAGGTCCCAAGCACAGACCCAGGTTGCCCGGCACAGACCCAGGTCTCAATTCAAAGACCCAGGTCCCCCAACACAGACCCAGGTCTCAATTCAAAGGCCCAGGTTCCCCAGCACAGACCCAGTTCTCAATTCAAAGACCCAGATTCCCCAGCACAGACCCAGGTGTCAATTCAAAGGCCCAGGTACCCCAGCACACCCCCAGTTCTCAATTCAAAGACCCAGGCCCCCCAGCACACACCCAGGTCTCAATTCAAACACCCAGATCCCCCAGCACAGACTCAGTTCTCAATTCAAAGACCGAGGCTCCCCAGTACACACCCAGGTCTCAATTCAAAGGCCCAGGTCACCCAGCACACACCCAGTTCTCAATTCAAAGACCCAGGTCGCCCAGCAAACACCCAGGTCTCAATTCAATGACCCAGGTCTCCCAGCACACAATCAGTTCTCAATTCAAAGACCCAGGTCCCCCAGCACAGACCCAGCTCCCCCAGCACAGACCCAGGTCCCCCAGCACAGACCCAGCTCTCAATTCAAAGACCGAGTTCCCCCAGCACAGACCCAGGTCTCAATTCAAATACCCAGGTCCCCCAGCACAGACTCAGGTCTCAATTCAAAGACCCAGATCCCCCAGTACACACCCAGCTCTCAATTCAAAAACCCAGGTCCCGCAGCACACACCCAGCTCTCTATTCAAAGACCCAGGTACCCCAGCACACAACCAGTTTTCAATTCAAAGACCAAGATCCCCCAGCACAGACCCAGCTCCCCCAGCACAGACCCAGGTCCCCCAGCACAGACCCAGCTCTCAATTCAAAGACCCAGGTCCCCCAGCACAGACCCAGGTCTCAATTCAAAGACCCAGGTACCCCAGCACACAACCAATTTTCAATTCAAAGACCGAGTTCCCCCAGCACAGACCCAGGTCCCCTAGCACAGAACCGGTTCTCAATTCCAAGGCCGAGGTCCCCCAGCACAGACCCAGGACCCCTAGCACAGACCCAGATCTCAATTCAAAGACCCAGGTCCCCCAGCACACACCCAGTTCTCAATTCAAAGACCCAGGTCCCCCAGCACAGACCCAGGCCTGCAGCACAGACCCAGGTCCCCCAGCACAGACCCAGGTTTCAATTCAAAGACCCAGGTCCCCCAGAACACACCCAGTTCTCAATTCAAAGACCCAGGTCCCCCAGCACACACGCAGTTCTCAATTCAAAGACCCAGGTCCCCCAGTACAGACCCAGGTCCCCCAGCACAGACTCAGTTCTCAATTCAAAGGACCAGGCCCAGCAGCACAGACCCAGGTCCCCCAGCACAGACCCAGGTCTCAATTCAAAGGCCCAGCTCACCCAGCACAGACCCAGCTCCCTCAGAACAGACCCAGGTCTCAATTCAAAGACCCAGGTCCCCCAGCACAGACCCAGTTCTTAATTCAAAGGCCCAGGTCCCCCAGCACAGGCCCAGGTCCCCCAGCACAGACCCAGTTCTCAGTTCAAAGACCCAGGTCCCCCAGCACAGACCCAGGTACCCCAGCACAGACCCAGTTCTCAATTCAAAGACTCAGGTCCCCCAACACAGAACCAGGTCTCAATTCAAAGACCCAGATCCCCCAGCACAGACCCAGTTCTCAATTCAAAGACTCAGGTTCCCCAGCACAGACCCAGGTCTCAATTCAAAGACCCAGGTCCCCCAGCACAGTCCCAGTCCTCAATTCAAAGACCCACGTTCCCCAGCACAGAACCAGGTCGCCCAGCACAGACCCAGTTCTCAATTCAAAGACCCAGGTCCCCCAGCACAGACCCAGCTCCCCCAGCACAGACCCAGGTCCCCCAGCACAGACCCAGCTCTCAATTCAAAGACCCAGGTCCCCCAGCACAGACCCAGGTCTCAATTCTAAAACCCAGGTCCCCCAGCACAGACCCAGTTCTCACTTCAAAGACCCAGGTTGCCCAGAACAGACCCAGTTCTCAATTCAAAGACCCAGGTCCCCCAGCACAGACCCTGGTCTCAATTCAAAGACCCAGGTCCAAAGCACAGACCCAGGTTGCCCGGCACAGACCCAGGTCTCAATTCAAAGACCCAGGTCCCCCAACACAGACCCAGGTCTCAATTCAAAGGCCCAGGTTCCCCAGCACACCCCCAGTTCTCAATTCAAAGACCCAGGCCCCCCAGCACACACCCAGGTCTCAATTCAAACACCCAGATCCCCCAGCACAGACTCAGTTCTCAATTCAAAGACCGAGGCTCCCCAGTACACACCCAGGTCTCAATTCAAAGGCCCAGGTCGCCCAGCACACACCCAGTTCTCAATTCAAAGACCCAGGTCGCCCAGCAAACACCCAGGTCTCAATTCAATGACCCAGGTCCCCCAGCACACAACCAGTTCTCAATTCAAAGACCCAGGCCCCCAGCACAGACCCAGCTCCCCCAGCACAGACCCAGGTCCCCCAGCACAGACCCAGCTCTCAATTCAAAGACCCAGGACCCCAGCACAGACCCAGGTCTCAATTCAAAGACCGAGTTCCCCCAGCACAGACCCAGTTCCCCCAGCACAGAACCAGTTCTCAATTCCAATGCCAGGGTCCCCCAGAACAGACCCAGGTCCCCCACCACACACCCAGGTCTCAATTCAAATACCCACGTCCCCCAGCACAGATTCAGGTCTAAATTCAAAGACCCAGATCCCCCAGTACACACCCAGCTCTCAATTCAAAAACCCAGGTTCCGCAGCACACACCCAGCTCTCTATTCAAAGACCCAGGTACCCCAGCACACAACCAGTTTTCAATTCAAAGACCAAGTTCCCCCAGCACAGACCCAGCTCCCCCAGCACAGACCCAGGTCCCCCAGCACAGACCCAGGTCTCAATTCAAAGACCCAGGTCCCCCAGCACAGACCCAGCACTCAATTCAAAGACCCAGGTCCCCCAGCACACACCCAGGTCTCAATTCAAAGACCCAGGTCCCCCAGCACACACCCAGGTCTCAATTCAAAGACCCAGGTCCCCCAGCACACACGCAGGTCCCCCAGCACACACGCAGGTCCCCCATAACACACGCAAGTCCCCCAGCACAGACCCAGGTCTCAATTCAAAAACCCAGGTCCCCCAGCACACACCCAGGTCTCAATTAAAGACCCAGGTCCCCCAGCACACACGCAGGTCCCCCAGCACACACGCAGGTCCCCCAGCACACACGCAGGTCTCAATTCTAAAACCCAGGTCCCCCAGCACAGACCCAGTTCTCACTTCAAAGACCCAGGTTGCCCAGAACAGACCCAGTTCTCAATTCAAAGACCCAGGTCCCCCAGCACAGACCCAGGTCTCAATTCAAAGACCCAGGTCCCAAGCACAGACCCAGGTCGCACGGCACAGACCCAGGTCTCAATTCAAAGACCCAGGTCCCCCAGCACAGAACCAGCTCCCCCAGCACAGACCCAGGTCCCCCAGCACAGACCCAGCTCTCAATTCAAAGACCAAGGTCCGCCAGCACAGACCCAGGTCTCAATTCAAAGACCGAGTTCCCCCAGCACAGACCCAGTTCCCCCAGCACAGAACCAGTTCTCAATTCCAATGCCAAGGTCCCCTAGAACAGACCCAGATCCCCCAGTACACACCCAGCTCTCAATTCAAAAACCCAGGTCCCCCAGTACACACCCAGCTCTCTATTCAAAGACCCAGGTATCCCAGCACACAACCAGTTTTCAATTCAAAGACCGAGTTCCCCCAGCACAGACCCAGCACCCCCGGCATAGACCCAGGTCCCCCAGCACAGACCCAGCTCTCAATTCAAAGACCCAGGTCCCCCAGCACAGACCCAGGTCTCAATTCAAAGACCCAGGTCCCCCAGCACAGACCCAGTTCTCAATTCAAAGACCCAGGTCCCCCAGCACAGACCCAGGTCTCAATTCATAGTCCCAGGTCCCCAGCACAGACCAATGTCCCCCAGCACAGACCCAGATCTCAATTCAAACACCCAGGCCCCCAGCACACACCCAGGTCTCAATTCAAAGACAAAGGCCCCCCAGCACAGACCCAGTTCTCAATTCAAAGACCTAGGTACCTCACTACAGACCCAGGTCTCAATTCAAAGACCCAGGTCCCCCAGCACACACCCAGGTCTCTGAAGACCCAGGTCCCCCAGCACAGACCCAGGTCTCAATTCAAAGACACAGGTCCCCCAGCACACACGCAGGTCCCCCAGCACACACGCAGGTCCCCCAACACACACCCAGGTCTCAATTCAAAAACCCAGGTCCCCCAGCACAGACCCAGTTCTCACTTCAAAGACCAGGTCGCCCAGAACAGACCCAGTTCTCAATTCAAAGACCCAGGTCCCCCAGCACAGACCCAGGTCTCAATTCAAAGACCGAGTTCCCAAGCACAGACCCAGGTTGCCCAGCACAGACCCAGGTCTCAATTCAAAGACCCAGGTCCCCCAACATAGAACCAGGTCTCAATTCAAAGACCCAGATCCCCCAGCACAGACCCAGTACTCAATTCAAAGACCCAGGTTCCCCAGCACAGACCCAGGTCTCAATTCAAAGACCCAGGTCCCCCAGCACACTCCCAGTCCTCAATTAAAAGACCCACGTTCCCCAGCACAGACCCAGGTCGCCCAGCACAGACCCAGTTCTCAATTCAAAGACCCAGATCCCCCAGCACAGACCCAGTACTCAATTCAAAGACCCAGGTTCCCCAGCACAGACCCAGGTCTCAATTCAAAGACCCAGGTCCCCCAGCACAGTCCCAGTCCTCAATTAAAAGACCCACGTTCCCCAGCACAGACCCAGGTCGCCCAGCACAGACCCAGTTCTCAATTCAAAGACCCAGGTCCCCCAGCACACACCCAGGTCTCAATTCAAAGACCCAGGTCCCCCAGCACAGACCCAGTTCTCAATTCAAAGACCCAGGTCCCCCAGCACACACGCAGGTCCCCCAGCACAGACCCAGGTCTCAATTCAAAAACCCAGGTCCCCCAGCACAGACCCAGTTCTCACTTAAAAGACCCAGGTCGCCCAGAACAGACCCAGTTCTCAATTCAAAGACCCAGGTCCCCCAGCACAGACCCAGGTCTCAATTCAAAGACCGAGTTCCCCCAGCACAGACCCAGTTCCCCCAGCACAGAACCAGTTCTCAATTCCAATGCCAAGGTCCCCCAGAACAGACCTAGGTCCCCCAGCACAGACCCAGGTCTCAATTCAAAGACCAAGTTCCCCCAGCACAGACCCAGTTCCCCCAGTACAGAACCAGTTCTCAATTCCAATGCCAAGGTCCCCCAGAACAGACCCAGGTCCCCCAGCACAGACCCAGCTCTCAATTCAAATACCAAGGTCCCCCAGCACAGACTCAGGTCTCAATTCAAAGACCCAGATCCCCCAGTACACACCCAGCTCTCAATTCAAAAACCCAGGTCCCCCAGCACACACCCAGCTCTCTATTCAAAGACCCAGGTACCCCAGCACACAACCAGTTTTCAATTCAAAGACTGAGTTCCCCCAGCACAGACCCAGCTCCCCCAGCACAGACCCAGGTCCCCCAGCACAGACCCAGCTCTCAATTCAAAGACCCAGGTCCCCCAGCACACACCCAGTTCTCACTTCAAAGACCAGGTCGCCCAGAACAGACCCAGTTCTCAATTCAAAGTCCCAGGTCCCCCAGCACAGACCCAGGTCTCAATTCAAAGACCGAGTTCCCAAGCACAGACCCAGGTTGCCCAGCACAGACCCAGGTCTCAATTCAAAGACCCAGGTCCCCCAACATAGAACCAGGTCTCAATTCAAAGACCCAGATCCCCCAGCACAGACCCAGCTCTCAATTCAAAGACCCAGGTTCCCCAGCACAGACCCAGGTCTCAATTCAAAGACCCAGGTCCCCCAGCACAGTCCCAGTCCTCAATTAAAAGACCCTCGTTCCCCAGCACAGACCCAGGTCTCAATTCAAAGACCCAGGTCCCAAGCACAGACCCAGGTTGCCCGGCACAGACCCAGGTCTCAATTCAAAGACCCAGGTCCCCCAACACAGACCCAGGTCTCAATTCAAAGGCCCAGGTTCCCCAGCACAGACCCAGTTCTCAATTCAAAGACCCAGATTCCCCAGCACAGACCCAGGTGTCAATTCAAAGGCCCAGGTACCCCAGCACACCCCCAGTTCTCAATTCAAAGACCCAGGCCCCCCAGCACACACCCAGGTCTCAATTCAAACACCCAGATCCCCCAGCACAGACTCAGTTCTCAATTCAAAGACCGAGGCTCCCCAGTACACACCCAGGTCTCAATTCAAAGGCCCAGGTCACCCAGCACACACCCAGTTCTCAATTCAAAGACCCAGGTCGCCCAGCAAACACCCAGGTCTCAATTCAATGACCCAGGTCTCCCAGCACACAATCAGTTCTCAATTCAAAGACCCAGGTCCCCCAGCACAGACCCAGCTCCCCCAGCACAGACCCAGGTCCCCCAGCACAGACCCAGCTCTCAATTCAAAGACCGAGTTCCCCCAGCACAGACCCAGGTCTCAATTCAAATACCCAGGTCCCCCAGCACAGACTCAGGTCTCAATTCAAAGACCCAGATCCCCCAGTACACACCCAGCTCTCAATTCAAAAACCCAGGTCCCGCAGCACACACCCAGCTCTCTATTCAAAGACCCAGGTACCCCAGCACACAACCAGTTTTCAATTCAAAGACCAAGATCCCCCAGCACAGACCCAGCTCCCCCAGCACAGACCCAGGTCCCCCAGCACAGACCCAGCTCTCAATTCAAAGACCCAGGTCCCCCAGCACAGACCCAGGTCTCAATTCAAAGACCCAGGTACCCCAGCACACAACCAATTTTCAATTCAAAGACCGAGTTCCCCCAGCACAGACCCAGGTCCCCTAGCACAGAACCGGTTCTCAATTCCAAGGCCGAGGTCCCCCAGCACAGACCCAGGACCCCTAGCACAGACCCAGATCTCAATTCAAAGACCCAGGTCCCCCAGCACACACCCAGTTCTCAATTCAAAGACCCAGGTCCCCCAGCACAGACCCAGGCCTGCAGCACAGACCCAGGTCCCCCAGCACAGACCCAGGTTTCAATTCAAAGACCCAGGTCCCCCAGAACACACCCAGTTCTCAATTCAAAGACCCAGGTCCCCCAGCACACACGCAGTTCTCAATTCAAAGACCCAGGTCCCCCAGTACAGACCCAGGTCCCCCAGCACAGACTCAGTTCTCAATTCAAAGGACCAGGCCCAGCAGCACAGACCCAGGTCCCCCAGCACAGACCCAGGTCTCAATTCAAAGGCCCAGCTCACCCAGCACAGACCCAGCTCCCTCAGAACAGACCCAGGTCTCAATTCAAAGACCCAGGTCCCCCAGCACAGACCCAGTTCTTAATTCAAAGGCCCAGGTCCCCCAGCACAGGCCCAGGTCCCCCAGCACAGACCCAGTTCTCAGTTCAAAGACCCAGGTCCCCCAGCACAGACCCAGGTACCCCAGCACAGACCCAGTTCTCAATTCAAAGACTCAGGTCCCCCAACACAGAACCAGGTCTCAATTCAAAGACCCAGATCCCCCAGCACAGACCCAGTTCTCAATTCAAAGACTCAGGTTCCCCAGCACAGACCCAGGTCTCAATTCAAAGACCCAGGTCCCCCAGCACAGTCCCAGTCCTCAATTCAAAGACCCACGTTCCCCAGCACAGAACCAGGTCGCCCAGCACAGACCCAGTTCTCAATTCAAAGACCCAGGTCCCCCAGCACAGACCCAGCTCCCCCAGCACAGACCCAGGTCCCCCAGCACAGACCCAGCTCTCAATTCAAAGACCCAGGTCCCCCAGCACAGACCCAGGTCTCAATTCTAAAACCCAGGTCCCCCAGCACAGACCCAGTTCTCACTTCAAAGACCCAGGTTGCCCAGAACAGACCCAGTTCTCAATTCAAAGACCCAGGTCCCCCAGCACAGACCCTGGTCTCAATTCAAAGACCCAGGTCCAAAGCACAGACCCAGGTTGCCCGGCACAGACCCAGGTCTCAATTCAAAGACCCAGGTCCCCCAACACAGACCCAGGTCTCAATTCAAAGGCCCAGGTTCCCCAGCACACCCCCAGTTCTCAATTCAAAGACCCAGGCCCCCCAGCACACACCCAGGTCTCAATTCAAACACCCAGATCCCCCAGCACAGACTCAGTTCTCAATTCAAAGACCGAGGCTCCCCAGTACACACCCAGGTCTCAATTCAAAGGCCCAGGTCGCCCAGCACACACCCAGTTCTCAATTCAAAGACCCAGGTCGCCCAGCAAACACCCAGGTCTCAATTCAATGACCCAGGTCCCCCAGCACACAACCAGTTCTCAATTCAAAGACCCAGGCCCCCAGCACAGACCCAGCTCCCCCAGCACAGACCCAGGTCCCCCAGCACAGACCCAGCTCTCAATTCAAAGACCCAGGTCCCCCAGCACAGACCCAGGTCTCAATTCAAAGACCGAGTTCCCCCAGCACAGACCCAGTTCCCCCAGCACAGAACCAGTTCTCAATTCCAATGCCAGGGTCCCCCAGAACAGAGCCAGGTCCCCCAGCACACACCCAGGTCTCAATTCAAATACCCACGTCCCCCAGCACAGATTCAGGTCTCAATTCAAAGACCCAGATCCCCCAGTACACACCCAGCTCTCAATTCAAAAACCCAGGTTCCGCAGCACACACCCAGCTCTCTATTCAAAGACCCAGGTACCCCAGCACACAACCAGTTTTCAATTCAAAGACCAAGTTCCCCCAGCACAGACCCAGCTCCCCCAGCACAGACCCAGGTCCCCCAGCACAGACCCAGGTCTCAATTCAAAGACCCAGGTCCCCCAGCACAGACCCAGCTCTCAATTCAAAGACCCAGGTCCCCCAGCACACACCCAGGTCTCAATTCAAAGACCCAGGTCCCCCAGCACACACCCAGGTCTCAATTCAAAGACCCAGGTCCCCCAGCACACACGCAGGTCCCCCAGCACACACGCAGGTCCCCCATAACACACGCAAGTCCCCCAGCACAGACCCAGGTCTCAATTCAAAAACCCAGGTCCCCCAGCACACACCCAGGTCTCAATTAAAGACCCAGGTCCCCCAGCACACACGCAGGTCCCCCAGCACACACGCAGGTCCCCCAGCACACACGCAGGTCTCAATTCTAAAACCCAGGTCCCCCAGCACAGACCCAGTTCTCACTTCAAAGACCCAGGTTGCCCAGAACAGACCCAGTTCTCAATTCAAAGACCCAGGTCCCCCAGCACAGACCCAGGTCTCAATTCAAAGACCCAGGTCCCAAGCACAGACCCAGGTCGCACGGCACAGACCCAGGTCTCAATTCAAAGACCCAGGTCCCCCAGCACAGAACCAGCTCCCCCAGCACAGACCCAGGTCCCCCAGCACAGACCCAGCTCTCAATTCAAAGACCAAGGTCCGCCAGCACAGACCCAGGTCTCAATTCAAAGACCGAGTTCCCCCAGCACAGACCCAGTTCCCCCAGCACAGAACCAGTTCTCAATTCCAATGCCAAGGTCCCCTAGAACAGACCCAGATCCCCCAGTACACACCCAGCTCTCAATTCAAAAACCCAGGTCCCCCAGTACACACCCAGCTCTCTATTCAAAGACCCAGGTACCCCAGCACACAACCAGTTTTCAATTCAAAGACCGAGTTCCCCCAGCACAGACCCAGCTCCCCCAGCATAGACCCAGGTCCCCCAGCACAGACCCAGCTCTCAATTCAAAGACCCAGGTCCCCCAGCACAGACCCAGGTCTCAATTCAAAGACCCAGGTCCCCCAGCACAGACCCAGTTCTCAATTCAAAGACCCAGGTCCCCCAGCACAGACCCAGGTCTCAATTCATAGTCCCAGGTCCCCAGCACAGACCAATGTCCCCCAGCACAGACCCAGATCTCAATTCAAACACCCAGGCCCCCAGCACACACCCAGGTCTCAATTCAAAGACAAAGGCCCCCCAGCACAGACCCAGTTCTCAATTCAAAGACCTAGGTACCTCACTACAGACCCAGGTCTCAATTCAAAGACCCAGGTCCCCCAGCACACACCCAGGTCTCTGAAGACCCAGGTCCCCCAGCACAGACCCAGGTCTCAATTCAAAGACACAGGTCCCCCAGCACACACGCAGGTCCCCCAGCACACACGCAGGTCCCCCAACACACACCCAGGTCTCAATTCAAAAACCCAGGTCCCCCAGCACAGACCCAGTTCTCACTTCAAAGACCAGGTCGCCCAGAACAGACCCAGTTCTCAATTCAAAGACCCAGGTCCCCCAGCACAGACCCAGGTCTCAATTCAAAGACCGAGTTCCCAAGCACAGACCCAGGTTGCCCAGCACAGACCCAGGTCTCAATTCAAAGACCCAGGTCCCCCAACATAGAACCAGGTCTCAATTCAAAGACCCAGATCCCCCAGCACAGACCCAGTACTCAATTCAAAGACCCAGGTTCCCCAGCACAGACCCAGGTCTCAATTCAAAGACCCAGGTCCCCCAGCACACTCCCAGTCCTCAATTAAAAGACCCACGTTCCCCAGCACAGACCCAGGTCGCCCAGCACAGACCCAGTTCTCAATTCAAAGACCCAGATCCCCCAGCACAGACCCAGTACTCAATTCAAAGACCCAGGTTCCCCAGCACAGACCCAGGTCTCAATTCAAAGACCCAGGTCCCCCAGCACAGTCCCAGTCCTCAATTAAAAGACCCACGTTCCCCAGCACAGACCCAGGTCGCCCAGCACAGACCCAGTTCTCAATTCAAAGACCCAGGTCCCCCAGCACACACCCAGGTCTCAATTCAAAGACCCAGGTCCCCCAGCACAGACCCAGTTCTCAATTCAAAGACCCAGGTCCCCCAGCACACACGCAGGTCCCCCAGCACAGACCCAGGTCTCAATTCAAAAACCCAGGTCCCCCAGCACAGACCCAGTTCTCACTTAAAAGACCCAGGTCGCCCAGAACAGACCCAGTTCTCAATTCAAAGACCCAGGTCCCCCAGCACAGACCCAGGTCTCAATTCAAAGACCGAGTTCCCCCAGCACAGACCCAGTTCCCCCAGCACAGAACCAGTTCTCAATTCCAATGCCAAGGTCCCCCAGAACAGACCTAGGTCCCCCAGCACAGACCCAGGTCTCAATTCAAAGACCAAGTTCCCCCAGCACAGACCCAGTTCCCCCAGTACAGAACCAGTTCTCAATTCCAATGCCAAGGTCCCCCAGAACAGACCCAGGTCCCCCAGCACAGACCCAGCTCTCAATTCAAATACCAAGGTCCCCCAGAACAGACTCAGGTCTCAATTCAAAGACCCAGATCCCCCAGTACACACCCAGCTCTCAATTCAAAAACCCAGGTCCCCCAGCACACACCCAGCTCTCTATTCAAAGACCCAGGTACCCCAGCACACAACCAGTTTTCAATTCAAAGACTGAGTTCCCCCAGCACAGACCCAGCTCCCCCAGCACAGACCCAGGTCCCCCAGCACAGACCCAGCTCTCAATTCAAAGACCCAGGTCCCCCAGCACAGACCCAGGTCTCACTTCAAAGACCAGGTCGCCCAGAACAGACCCAGTTCTCAATTCAAAGTCCCAGGTCCCCCAGCACAGACCCAGGTCTCAATTCAAAGACCGATTTCCCAAGCACAGACCCAGGTTGCCCAGCACAGACCCAGGTCTCAATTCAAAGACCCAGGTCCCCCAACATAGAACCAGGTCTCAATTCAAAGACCCAGATCCCCCAGCACAGACCCAGCTCTCAATTCAAAGACCCAGGTTCCCCAGCACAGACCCAGGTCTCAATTCAAAGACCCAGGTCCCAAGCACAGACCCAGGTTGCCCGGCACAGACCCAGGTCTCAATTCAAAGACCCAGGTCCCCCAACACAGACCCAGGTCTCAATTCAAAGGCCCAGGTTCCCCAGCACAGACCCAGTTCTCAATTCAAAGACCCAGATTCCCCAGCACAGACCCAGGTCTCAATTCAAAGGCCCAGGTACCCCAGCACACCCCCAGTTCTCAATTCAAAGACCCAGGCCCCCCAGCACACACCCAGGTCTCAATTCAAACACCCAGATCCCCCAGCACAGACTCAGTTCTCAATTCAAAGACCGAGGCTCCCCAGTACACACCCAGGTCTCAATTCAAAGGCCCAGGTCACCCAGCACACACCCAGTTCTCAATTCAAAGACCCAGGTCGCCCAGCAAACACCCAGGTCTCAATTCAATGACCCAGGTCTCCCAGCACACAATCAGTTCTCAATTCAAAGACCCAGGTCCCCCAGCACAGACCCAGCTCCCCCAGCACAGACCCAGGTCCCCCAGCACAGACCCAGCTCTCAATTCAAAGACCGAGTTCCCCCAGCACAGACCCAGGTCTCAATTCAAATACCCAGGTCCCCCAGCACAGACTCAGGTCTCAATTCAAAGACCCAGATCCCCCAGTACACACCCAGCTCTCAATTCAAAAACCCAGGTCCCGCAGCACACACCCAGCTCTCTATTCAAAGACCCAGGTACCCCAGCACACAACCAGTTTTCAATTCAAAGACCAAGATCCCCCAGCACAGACCCAGCTCCCCCAGCACAGACCCAGGTCCCCCAGCACAGACCCAGCTCTCAATTCAAAGACCCAGGTCCCCCAGCACAGACCCAGGTCTCAATTCAAAGACCCAGGTACCCCAGCACACAACCAATTTTCAATTCAAAGACCGAGTTCCCCCAGCACAGACCCAGGTCCCCTAGCACAGAACCGGTTCTCAATTCCAAGGCCGAGGTCCCCCAGCACAGACCCAGGACCCCTAGCACAGACCCAGATCTCAATTCAAAGACCCAGGTCCCCCAGCACACACCCAGTTCTCAATTCAAAGACCCAGGTCCCCCAGCACAGACCCAGGCCTGCAGCACAGACCCAGGTCCCCCAGCACAGACCCAGGTTTCAATTCAAAGACCCAGGTCCCCCAGAACACACCCAGTTCTCAATTCAAAGACCCAGGTCCCCCAGCACACACGCAGTTCTCAATTCAAAGACCCAGGTCCCCCAGTACAGACCCAGGTCCCCCAGCACAGACTCAGTTCTCAATTCAAAGGACCAGGCCCCGCAGCACAGACCCAGGTCCCCCAGCACAGACCCAGGTCTCAATTCAAAGGCCCAGCTCACCCAGCACAGACCCAGCTCCCTCAGAACAGACCCAGGTCTCAATTCAAAGACCCAGGTCCCCCAGCACAGACCCAGTTCTTAATTCAAAGGCCCAGGTCCCCCAGCACAGGCCCAGGTCCCCCAGCACAGACCCAGTTCTCAGTTCAAAGACCCAGGTCCCCCAGCACAGACCCAGGTACCCCAGCACAGACCCAGTTCTCAATTCAAAGACTCAGGTCCCCCAACACAGAACCAGGTCTCAATTCAAAGACCCAGATCCCCCAGCACAGACCCAGTTCTCAATTCAAAGACTCAGGTTCCCCAGCACAGACCCAGGTCTCAATTCAAAGACCCAGGTCCCCCAGCACCGTCCCAGTCCTCAATTCAAAGACCCACGTTCCCCAGCACAGAACCAGGTCGCCCAGCACAGACCCAGTTCTCAATTCAAAGACCCAGGTCCCCCAGCACAGACCCAGCTCCCCCAGCACAGACCCAGGTCCCCCAGCACAGACCCAGCTCTCAATTCAAAGACCCAGGTCCCCCAGCACAGGCCCAGGTCCCCCAGCACAGACCCAGTTCTCAGTTCAAAGACCCAGGTCCCCCAGCACAGACCCAGGTACCCCAGCACAGACTCAGTTCTCAATTCAAAGACTCAGGTCCCCCAACACAGAACCAGGTCTCAATTCAAAGACCCAGATCCCCCAGCACAGACCCAGTTCTCAATTCAAAGACTCAGGTTCCCCAGCACAGACCCAGGTCTCAATTCAAAGACCCAGGTCCCCCAGCACAGTCCCAGTCCTCAATTCAAAGACCCACGTTCCCCAGCACAGAACCAGGTCGCCCAGCACAGATCCAGTTCTCAATTCAAAGACCCAGGTCCCCCAGCACAGACCCAGCTCCCCCAGCACAGACCCAGGTCCCCCAGCACAGACCCAGCTCTCAATTCAAAGACCCAGGTCCCCCAGCACAGACCCAGGTCTCAATTCTAAAACCCAGGTCCCCCAGCACAGACCCAGTTCTCACTTCAAAGACCCAGGTTGCCCAGAACAGACCCAGTTCTCAATTCAAAGACCCAGGTCCCCCAGCACAGACCCTAGTCTCAATTCAAAGACCCAGGTCCAAAGCACAGAACCAGGTCCCCCAACACAGACCCAGGTCTCAATTCAAAGGCCCAGGTTCCCCAGCACACCCCCAGTTCTCAATTCAAAGACCCAGGCCCCCCAGCACACACCCAGGTCTCAATTCAAACACCCAGATCCCCCAGCACAGACTCAGTTCTCAATTCAAAGACCGAGGCTCCCCAGTACACACCCAGGTCTCAATTCAAAGGCCCAGGTCGCCCAGCACACACCCAGTTCTCAATTCAAAGACCCAGGTCGCCCAGCAAACACCCAGGTCTCAATTCAATGACCCAGGTCCCCCAGCACACAACCAGTTCTCAATTCAAAGACCCAGGCCCCCAGCACAGACCCAGCTCCCCCAGCACAGACCCAGGTCCCCCAGCACAGACCCAGCTCTCAATTCAAAGACCCAGGTCCCCCAGCACAGACCCAGGTCTCAATTCAAAGACCCAGGTCCCAAGCACAGACCCAGGTCTCAATTCAAAGACCCAGGTCCCCCAGCACAGAACCAGCTCCCCCAGCACAGACCCAGGTCCCCCAGCACAGACCCAGCTCTCAATTCAAAGACCGAGTTCCCCCAGCACAGACCCAGGTCTCAATTCAAATACCCAGGTCCCCCAGCACAGACTCAGGTCTCAATTCAAAGACCCAGATCCCCCAGTACACACCCAGCTCTCAATTCAAAAACCCAGGTCCCCCAGTACACACCCAGCTCTCTATTCAAAGACCCAGGTACCCCAGCACACAACCAGTTTTCAATTCAAAGACCGAGTTCCCCCAGCACAGACCCAGCTCCCCCAGCATAGACCCAGGTCCCCCAGCACAGACCCAGCTCTCAATTCAAAGACCCAGGTCCCCCAGCACAGACCCAGGTCTCAATTCAAAGACCCAGGTCCCCCAGCACAGACCCAGTTCTCAATTCAAAGACCCAGGTCCCCCAGCACAGACCCAGGTCTCAATTCATAGTCCCAGGTCCCCAGCACAGACCAATGTCCCCCAGCACAGACCCAGATCTCAATTCAAACACCCAGGCCCCCAGCACACACCCAGGTCTCAATTCAAAGACAAAGGCCCCCCAGCACAGACCCAGTTCTCAATTCAAAGACCTAGGTACCTCACTACAGACCCAGGTCTCAATTCAAAGACCCAGGTCCCCCAGCACACACCCAGGTCTCTGAAGACCCAGGTCCCCCAGCACAGACCCAGGTCTCAATTCAAAGACACAGGTCCCCCAGCACACACGCAGGTCCCCCAGCACACACGCAGGTCCCCCAACACACACCCAGGTCTCAATTCAAAAACCCAGGTCCCCCAGCACAGACCCAGTTCTCACTTCAAAGACCAGGTCGCCCAGAACAGACCCAGTTCTCAATTCAAAGACCCAGGTCCCCCAGCACAGACCCAGGTCTCAATTCAAAGACCGAGTTCCCAAGCACAGACCCAGGTTGCCCAGCACAGACCCAGGTCTCAATTCAAAGACCCAGGTCCCCCAGCACAGACCCAGGCCAGCAGAACAGACCCAGGTCCCCCAGCACTGACCCAGGTCTCAGTTCAAAGACACAGGTCCCCCAGAACACACCCACTTCTCAATTCAAAGACCCAGGTCCCCCAGCACACACGCAGTTCTCAATTCAAAGACCCAGGTCCCCCAGTACAGACCCAGGTCCCCCAGCACAGACTCAGTTCTCAATTCAAAGGACAGGTCCCCCAGCACAGACCCAGGTCCCCCAGCACAGACCCAGTTCTCAATTCAAAGGCCCAGCTCACCCAGCACAGACCCAGCTCCCTCAGAACAGACCCAGGTCTCAATTCAAAGACCCAGGTCCCCCAGCACACAACCAGTTCTCAGTTCAAAGGCCCAGATCCCCCAGCACATACCCTGGTCCCCCAGCTCAGACCCAGTTCTCAATTCAAAGACCCCGATCCCCCAGCACAGACCCAGGTCTCAATTCAAAGACCCAGGTCCCCCAGCACACACCCAGTTCTCAATTCAAAGACCTAGGTACCTCAGTACAGACCCAGGTCTCAATTCAAAGACCCAGGTCCCCCAGCACACACCCAGGTCTCAATTAAAGACCCAGGTCCCCCAGCACACACGCAGGTCCCCCAGCACACACGCAGGTCCCCCAGCACACACGCAGGTCTCAATTCTAAAACCCAGGTCCCCCAGCACAGACCCAGTTCTCACTTCAAAGACCCAGGTTGCCCAGAACAGACCCAGTTCTCAATTCAAAGACCCAGGTCCCCCAGCACAGACCCAGGTCTCAATTCAAAGACCCAGGTCCCAAGCACAGACCCAGGTCGCACGGCACAGACCCAGGTCTCAATTCAAAGACCCAGGTCCCCCAGCACAGAACCAGCTCCCCCAGCACAGACCCAGGTCCCCCAGCACAGACCCAGCTCTCAATTCAAAGACCAAGGTCCGCCAGCACAGACCCAGGTCTCAATTCAAAGACCGAGTTCCCCCAGCACAGACCCAGTTCCCCCAGCACAGAACCAGTTCTCAATTCCAATGCCAAGGTCCCCTAGAACAGACCCAGATCCCCCAGTACACACCCAGCTCTCAATTCAAAAACCCAGGTCCCCCAGTACACACCCAGCTCTCTATTCAAAGACCCAGGTATCCCAGCACACAACCAGTTTTCAATTCAAAGACCGAGTTCCCCCAGCACAGACCCAGCTCCCCCAGCATAGACCCAGGTCCCCCAGCACAGACCCAGCTCTCAATTCAAAGACCCAGGTCCCCCAGCACAGACCCAGGTCTCAATTCAAAGACCCAGGTCCCCCAGCACAGACCCAGTTCTCAATTCAAAGACCCAGGTCCCCCAGCACAGACCCAGGTCTCAATTCATAGTCCCAGGTCCCCAGCACAGACCAATGTCCCCCAGCACAGACCCAGATCTCAATTCAAACACCCAGGCCCCCAGCACACACCCAGGTCTCAATTCAAAGACAAAGGCCCCCCAGCACAGACCCAGTTCTCAATTCAAAGACCTAGGTACCTCACTACAGACCCAGGTCTCAATTCAAAGACCCAGGTCCCCCAGCACACACCCAGGTCTCTGAAGACCCAGGTCCCCCAGCACAGACCCAGGTCTCAATTCAAAGACACAGGTCCCCCAGCACACACGCAGGTCCCCCAGCACACACGCAGGTCCCCCAACACACACCCAGGTCTCAATTCAAAAACCCAGGTCCCCCAGCACAGACCCAGTTCTCACTTCAAAGACCAGGTCGCCCAGAACAGACCCAGTTCTCAATTCAAAGACCCAGGTCCCCCAGCACAGACCCAGGTCTCAATTCAAAGACCGAGTTCCCAAGCACAGACCCAGGTTGCCCAGCACAGACCCAGGTCTCAATTCAAAGACCCAGGTCCCCCAACATAGAACCAGGTCTCAATTCAAAGACCCAGATCCCCCAGCACAGACCCAGTACTCAATTCAAAGACCCAGGTTCCCCAGCACAGACCCAGGTCTCAATTCAAAGACCCAGGTCCCCCAGCACACTCCCAGTCCTCAATTAAAAGACCCACGTTCCCCAGCACAGACCCAGGTCGCCCAGCACAGACCCAGTTCTCAATTCAAAGACCCAGATCCCCCAGCACAGACCCAGTACTCAATTCAAAGACCCAGGTTCCCCAGCACAGACCCAGGTCTCAATTCAAAGACCCAGGTCCCCCAGCACAGTCCCAGTCCTCAATTAAAAGACCCACGTTCCCCAGCACAGACCCAGGTCGCCCAGCACAGACCCAGTTCTCAATTCAAAGACCCAGGTCCCCCAGCACACACCCAGGTCTCAATTCAAAGACCCAGGTCCCCCAGCACAGACCCAGTTCTCAATTCAAAGACCCAGGTCCCCCAGCACACACGCAGGTCCCCCAGCACAGACCCAGGTCTCAATTCAAAAACCCAGGTCCCCCAGCACAGACCCAGTTCTCACTTAAAAGACCCAGGTCGCCCAGAACAGACCCAGTTCTCAATTCAAAGACCCAGGTCCCCCAGCACAGACCCAGGTCTCAATTCAAAGACCGAGTTCCCCCAGCACAGACCCAGTTCCCCCAGCACAGAACCAGTTCTCAATTCCAATGCCAAGGTCCCCCAGAACAGACCTAGGTCCCCCAGCACAGACCCAGGTCTCAATTCAAAGACCAAGTTCCCCCAGCACAGACCCAGTTCCCCCAGTACAGAACCAGTTCTCAATTCCAATGCCAAGGTCCCCCAGAACAGACCCAGGTCCCCCAGCACAGACCCAGGTCTCAATTCAAATACCAAGGTCCCCCAGCACAGACTCAGGTCTCAATTCAAAGACCCAGATCCCCCAGTACACACCCAGCTCTCAATTCAAAAACCCAGGTCCCCCAGCACACACCCAGCTCTCTATTCAAAGACCCAGGTACCCCAGCACACAACCAGTTTTCAATTCAAAGACTGAGTTCCCCCAGCACAGACCCAGCTCCCCCAGCACAGACCCAGGTCCCCCAGCACAGACCCAGCTCTCAATTCAAAGACCCAGGTCCCCCAGCACACACCCAGTTCTCACTTCAAAGACCAGGTCGCCCAGAACAGACCCAGTTCTCAATTCAAAGTCCCAGGTCCCCCAGCACAGACCCAGGTCTCAATTCAAAGACCGAGTTCCCAAGCACAGACCCAGGTTGCCCAGCACAGACCCAGGTCTCAATTCAAAGACCCAGGTCCCCCAACATAGAACCAGGTCTCAATTCAAAGACCCAGATCCCCCAGCACAGACCCAGCTCTCAATTCAAAGACCCAGGTTCCCCAGCACAGACCCAGGTCTCAATTCAAAGACCCAGGTCCCCCAGCACAGTCCCAGTCCTCAATTAAAAGACCCTCGTTCCCCAGCACAGACCCAGGTCTCAATTCAAAGACCCAGGTCCCAAGCACAGACCCAGGTTGCCCAGCACAGACCCAGGTCTCAATTCAAAGACCCAGGTCCCCCAACACAGACCCAGGTCTCAATTCAAAGGCCCAGGTTCCCCAGCACAGACCCAGTTCTCAATTCAAAGACCCAGATTCCCCAGCACAGACCCAGGTGTCAATTCAAAGGCCCAGGTACCCCAGCACACCCCCAGTTCTCAATTCAAAGACCCAGGCCCCCCAGCACACACCCAGGTCTCAATTCAAACACCCAGATCCCCCAGCACAGACTCAGTTCTCAATTCAAAGACCGAGGCTCCCCAGTACACACCCAGGTCTCAATTCAAAGGCCCAGGTCACCTAGCACACACCCAGTTCTCAATTCAAAGACCCAGGTCGCCCAGCAAACACCCAGGTCTCAATTCAATGATCCAGGTCTCCCAGCACACAATCAGTTCTCAATTCAAAGACCCAGGTCCCCCAGCACAGACCCAGCTCCCCCAGCACAGACCCAGGTCCCCCAGCACAGACCCAGCTCTCAATTCAAAGACCGAGTTCCCCCAGCACAGACCCAGGTCTCAATTCAAATACCCAGGTCCCCCAGCACAGACTCAGGTCTCAATTCAAAGACCCAGATCCCCCAGTACACACCCAGCTCTCAATTCAAAAACCCAGGTCCCGCAGCACACACCCAGCTCTCTATTCAAAGACCCAGGTACCCCAGCACACAACCAGTTTTCAATTCAAAGACCAAGATCCCCCAGCACAGACCCAGCTCCCCCAGCACAGACCCAGGTCCCCCAGCACAGACCCAGCTCTCAATTCAAAGACCCAGGTCCCCCAGCACAGACCCAGGTCTCAATTCAAAGACCCAGGTACCCCAGCACACAACCAATTTTCAATTCAAAGACCGAGTTCCCCCAGCACAGACCCAGGTCCCCTAGCACAGAACCGGTTCTCAATTCCAAGGCCGAGGTCCCCCAGCACAGACCCAGGACCCCTAGCACAGACCCAGATCTCAATTCAAAGACCCAGGTCCCCCAGCACACACCCAGTTCTCAATTCAAAGACCCAGGTCCCCCAGCACAGACCCAGGCCTGCAGCACAGACCCAGGTCCCCCAGCACAGACCCAGGTTTCAATTCAAAGACCCAGGTCCCCCAGAACACACCCAGTTCTCAATTCAAAGACCCAGGTCCCCCAGCACACACGCAGTTCTCAATTCAAAGACCCAGGTCCCCCAGTACAGACCCAGGTCCCCCAGCACAGACTCAGTTCTCAATTCAAAGGACCAGGCCCAGCAGCACAGACCCAGGTCCCCCAGCACAGACCCAGGTCTCAATTCAAAGGCCCAGCTCACCCAGCACAGACCCAGCTCCCTCAGAACAGACCCAGGTCTCAATTCAAAGACCCAGGTCCCCCAGCACAGACCCAGTTCTTAATTCAAAGGCCCAGGTCCCCCAGCACAGGCCCAGGTCCCCCAGCACAGACCCAGTTCTCAGTTCAAAGACCCAGGTCCCCCAGCACAGACCCAGGTACCCCAGCACAGACCCAGTTCTCAATTCAAAGACTCAGGTCCCCCAACACAGAACCAGGTCTCAATTCAAAGACCCAGATCCCCCAGCACAGACCCAGTTCTCAATTCAAAGACTCAGGTTCCCCAGCACAGACCCAGGTCTCAATTCAAAGACCCAGGTCCCCCAGCACAGTCCCAGTCCTCAATTCAAAGACCCACGTTCCCCAGCACAGAACCAGGTCGCCAGCACAGACCCAGTTCTCAATTCAAAGACCCAGGTCCCCCAGCACAGACCCAGCTCCCCCAGCACAGACCCAGGTCCCCCAGCACAGACCCAGCTCTCAATTCAAAGACCCAGGTCCCCCAGCACAGACCCAGGTCTCAATTCTAAAACCCAGGTCCCCCAGCACAGACCCAGTTCTCACTTCAAAGACCCAGGTTGCCCAGAACAGACCCAGTTCTCAATTCAAAGACCCAGGTCCCCCAGCACAGACCCTGGTCTCAATTCAAAGACCCAGGTCCAAAGCACAGACCCAGGTTGCCCGGCACAGACCCAGGTCTCAATTCAAAGACCCAGGTCCCCCAACACAGACCCAGGTCTCAATTCAAAGGCCCAGGTTCCCCAGCACACCCCCAGTTCTCAATTCAAAGACCCAGGCCCCCCAGCACACACCCAGGTCTCAATTCAAACACCCAGATCCCCCAGCACAGACTCAGTTCTCAATTCAAAGACCGAGGCTCCCCAGTACACACCCAGGTCTCAATTCAAAGGCCCAGGTCGCCCAGCACACACCCAGTTCTCAATTCAAAGACCCAGGTCACCCAGCAAACACCCAGGTCTCAATTCAATGACCCAGGTCCCCCAGCACACAACCAGTTCTCAATTCAAAGACCCAGGCCCCCAGCACAGACCCAGCTCCCCCAGCACAGACCCAGGTCCCCCAGCACAGACCCAGCTCTCAATTCAAAGACCCAGGTCCCCCAGCACAGACCCAGTTCCCCCAGCACAGAACCAGTTCTCAATTCCAATGCCAGGGTCCCCCAGAACAGACCCAGGTCCCCCAGCACACACCCAGGTCTCAATTCAAATACCCACGTCCCCCAGCACAGATTCAGGTCTCAATTCAAAGACCCAGATCCCCCAGTACACACCCAGCTCTCAATTCAAAAACCCAGGTTCCGCAGCACACACCCAGCTCTCTATTCAAAGACCCAGGTACCCCAGCACACAACCAGTTTTCAATTCAAAGACCAAGTTCCCCCAGCACAGACCCAGCTCCCCCAGCACAGACCCAGGTCCCCCAGCACAGACCCAGGTCTCAATTCAAAGACCCAGGTCCCCCAGCACAGACCCAGCACTCAATTCAAAGACCCAGGTCCCCCAGCACACACCCAGGTCTCAATTCAAAGACCCAGGTCCCCCAGCACACACCCAGGTCTCAATTCAAAGACCCAGGTCCCCCAGCACACACGCAGGTCCCCCAGCACACACGCAGGTCCCCCATAACACACGCAAGTCCCCCAGCACAGACCCAGGTCTCAATTCAAAAACCCAGGTCCCCCAGCACACACCCAGGTCTCAATTAAAGACCCAGGTCCCCCAGCACACACGCAGGTCCCCCAGCACACACGCAGGTCCCCCAGCACACACGCAGGTCTCAATTCTAAAACCCAGGTCCCCCAGCACAGACCCAGTTCTCACTTCAAAGACCCAGGTTGCCCAGAACAGACCCAGTTCTCAATTCAAAGACCCAGGTCCCCCAGCACAGACCCAGGTCTCAATTCAAAGACCCAGGTCCCAAGCACAGACCCAGGTCGCACGGCACAGACCCAGGTCTCAATTCAAAGACCCAGGTCCCCCAGCACAGAACCAGCTCCCCCAGCACAGACCCAGGTCCCCCAGCACAGACCCAGCTCTCAATTCAAAGACCAAGGTCCGCCAGCACAGACCCAGGTCTCAATTCAAAGACCGAGTTCCCCCAGCACAGACCCAGTTCCCCCAGCACAGAACCAGTTCTCAATTCCAATGCCAAGGTCCCCTAGAACAGACCCAGATCCCCCAGTACACACCCAGCTCTCAATTCAAAAACCCAGGTCCCCCAGTACACACCCAGCTCTCTATTCAAAGACCCAGGTACCCCAGCACACAACCAGTTTTCAATTCAAAGACCGAGTTCCCCCAGCACAGACCCAGCTCCCCCAGCATAGACCCAGGTCCCCCAGCACAGACCCAGCTCTCAATTCAAAGACCCAGGTCCCCCAGCACAGACCCAGGTCTCAATTCAAAGACCCAGGTCCCCCAGCACAGACCCAGTTCTCAATTCAAAGACCCAGGTCCCCCAGCACAGACCCAGGTCTCAATTCATAGTCCCAGGTCCCCAGCACAGACCAATGTCCCCCAGCACAGACCCAGATCTCAATTCAAACACCCAGGCCCCCAGCACACACCCAGGTCTCAATTCAAAGACAAAGGCCCCCCAGCACAGACCCAGTTCTCAATTCAAAGACCTAGGTACCTCACTACAGACCCAGGTCTCAATTCAAAGACCCAGGTCCCCCAGCACACACCCAGGTCTCTGAAGACCCAGGTCCCCCAGCACAGACCCAGGTCTCAATTCAAAGACACAGGTCCCCCAGCACACACGCAGGTCCCCCAGCACACACGCAGGTCCCCCAACACACACCCAGGTCTCAATTCAAAAACCCAGGTCCCCCAGCACAGACCCAGTTCTCACTTCAAAGACCAGGTCGCCCAGAACAGACCCAGTTCTCAATTCAAAGACCCAGGTCCCCCAGCACAGACCCAGGTCTCAATTCAAAGACCGAGTTCCCAAGCACAGACCCAGGTTGCCCAGCACAGACCCAGGTCTCAATTCAAAGACCCAGGTCCCCCAACATAGAACCAGGTCTCAATTCAAAGACCCAGATCCCCCAGCACAGACCCAGTACTCAATTCAAAGACCCAGGCTCCCCAGCACAGACCCAGTTCTCAATTCAAAGACCCAGGTCCCCCAGCACACTCCCAGTCCTCAATTAAAAGACCCACGTTCCCCAGCACAGACCCAGGTCGCCCAGCACAGACCCAGGTCTCAATTCAAAGACCCAGGTCCCCCAGCACACACCCAGGTCTCAATTCAAAGACCCAGGTCCCCCAGCACAGACCCAGTTCTCAATTCAAAGACCCAGGTCCCCCAGCACACACGCAGGTCCCCCAGCACAGACCCAGGTCTCAATTCAAAAACCCAGGTCCCCCAGCACAGACCCAGTTCTCACTTAAAAGACCCAGGTCGCCCAGCACAGACCCAGTTCTCACTTCAAAGACCCAGGTCCCCCAGCACAGACCCAGGTCTCAATTCAAAGACCGAGTTCCCCCAGCACAGACCCAGTTCCCCCAGCACAGAACCAGTTCTCAATTCCAATGCCAAGGTCCCCCAGAACAGACCTAGGTCCCCCAGCACAGACCCAGGTCTCAATTCAAAGACCAAGTTCCCCCAGCACAGACCCAGTTCCCCCAGTACAGAACCAGTTCTCAATTCCAATGCCAAGGTCCCCCAGAACAGACCCAGGTCCCCCAGCACAGACCCAGCTCTCAATTCAAATACCAAGGTCCCCCAGAACAGACTCAGGTCTCAATTCAAAGACCCAGATCCCCCAGTACACACCCAGCTCTCAATTCAAAAACCCAGGTCCCCCAGCACACACCCAGCTCTCTATTCAAAGACCCAGGTACCCCAGCACACAACCAGTTTTCAATTCAAAGACTGAGTTCCCCCAGCACAGACCCAGCTCCCCCAGCACAGACCCAGGTCCCCCAGCACAGACCCAGCTCTCAATTCAAAGACCCAGGTCCCCCAGCACAGACCCAGTTCTCACTTCAAAGACCAGGTCGCCCAGAACAGACCCAGTTCTCAATTCAAAGTCCCAGGTCCCCCAGCACAGACCCAGGTCTCAATTCAAAGACCGAGTTCCCAAGCACAGACCCAGGTTGCCCAGCACAGACCCAGGTCTCAATTCAAAGACCCAGGTCCCCCAACATAGAACCAGGTCTCAATTCAAAGACCCAGATCCCCCAGCACAGACCCAGCTCTCAATTCAAAGACCCAGGTTCCCCAGCACAGACCCAGGTCTCAATTCAAAGACCCAGGTCCCAAGCACAGACCCAGGTTGCCCGGCACAGACCCAGGTCTCAATTCAAAGACCCAGGTCCCCCAACACAGACCCAGGTCTCAATTCAAAGGCCCAGGTTCCCCAGCACAGACCCAGTTCTCAATTCAAAGACCCAGATTCCCCAGCACAGACCCAGGTCTCAATTCAAAGGCCCAGGTACCCCAGCACACCCCCAGTTCTCAATTCAAAGACCCAGGCCCCCCAGCACACACCCAGGTCTCAATTCAAACACCCAGATCCCCCAGCACAGACTCAGTTCTCAATTCAAAGACCGAGGCTCCCCAGTACACACCCAGGTCTCAATTCAAAGGCCCAGGTCACCCAGCACACACCCAGTTCTCAATTCAAAGACCCAGGTCGCCCAGCAAACACCCAGGTCTCAATTCAATGACCCAGGTCTCCCAGCACACAATCAGTTCTCAATTCAAAGACCCAGGTCCCCCAGCACAGACCCAGCTCCCCCAGCACAGACCCAGGTCCCCCAGCACAGACCCAGCTCTCAATTCAAAGACTGAGTTCCCCCAGCACAGACCCAGGTCTCAATTCAAATACCCAGGTCCCCCAGCACAGACTCAGGTCTCAATTCAAAGACCCAGATCCCCCAGTACACACCCAGCTCTCAATTCAAAAACCCAGGTCCCGCAGCACACACCCAGCTCTCTATTCAAAGACCCAGGTACCCCAGCACACAACCAGTTTTCAATTCAAAGACCAAGATCCCCCAGCACAGACCCAGCTCCCCCAGCACAGACCCAGGTCCCCCAGCACAGACCCAGCTCTCAATTCAAAGACCCAGGTCCCCCAGCACAGACCCAGGTCTCAATTCAAAGACCCAGGTACCCCAGCACACAACCAATTTTCAATTCAAAGACCGAGTTCCCCCAGCACAGACCCAGGTCCCCTAGCACAGAACCGGTTCTCAATTCCAAGGCCGAGGTCCCCCAGCACAGACCCAGGACCCCTAGCACAGACCCAGATCTCAATTCAAAGACCCAGGTCCCCCAGCACACACCCAGTTCTCAATTCAAAGACCCAGGTCCCCCAGCACAGACCCAGGCCTGCAGCACAGACCCAGGTCCCCCAGCACAGACCCAGGTTTCAATTCAAAGACCCAGGTCCCCCAGAACACACCCAGTTCTCAATTCAAAGACCCAGGTCCCCCAGCACAGACCCAGGCCTGCAGCACAGACCCAGGTCCCCCAGCACAGACCCAGGTTTCAATTCAAAGACCCAGGTCCCCCAGAACACACCCAGTTCTCAATTCAAAGACCCAGGTCCCCCAGCACACACGCAGTTCTCAATTCAAAGACCCAGGTCCCCCAGTACAGACCCAGGTCCCCCAGCACAGACTCAGTTCTCAATTCAAAGGACCAGGCCCCGCAGCACAGACCCAGGTCCCCCAGCACAGACCCAGGTCTCAATTCAAAGGCCCAGCTCACCCAGCACAGACCCAGCTCCCTCAGAACAGACCCAGGTCTCAATTCAAAGACCCAGGTCCCCCAGCACAGACCCAGTTCTTAATTCAAAGGCCCAGGTCCCCCAGCACAGGCCCAGGTCCCCCAGCACAGACCCAGTTCTCAGTTCAAAGACCCAGGTCCCCCAGCACAGACCCAGGTACCCCAGCACAGACCCAGTTCTCAATTCAAAGACTCAGGTCCCCCAACACAGAACCAGGTCTCAATTCAAAGACCCAGATCCCCCAGCACAGACCCAGTTCTCAATTCAAAGACTCAGGTTCCCCAGCACAGACCCAGGTCTCAATTCAAAGACCCAGGTCCCCCAGCACCGTCCCAGTCCTCAATTCAAAGACCCACGTTCCCCAGCACAGAACCAGGTCGCCCAGCACAGACCCAGTTCTCAATTCAAAGACCCAGGTCCCCCAGCACAGACCCAGCTCCCCCAGCACAGACCCAGGTCCCCCAGCACAGACCCAGCTCTCAATTCAAAGACCCAGGTCCCCCAGCACAGGCCCAGGTCCCCCAGCACAGACCCAGTTCTCAGTTCAAAGACCCAGGTCCCCCAGCACAGACCCAGGCACCCCAGCACAGACCCAGTTCTCAATTCAAAGACTCAGGTCCCCCAACACAGAACCAGGTCTCAATTCAAAGACCCAGATCCCCCAGCACAGACCCAGTTCTCAATTCAAAGACTCAGGTTCCCCAGCACAGACCCAGCTCTCAATTCAAAGACCCAGGTCCCCCAGCACAGACCCAGGTCTCAATTCAAAGACCCACGTTCCCCAGCACAGAACCAGGTCGCCCAGCACAGACCCAGTTCTCAATTCAAAGACCCAGGTCCCCCAGCACAGACCCAGCTCCCCCAGCACAGACCCAGGTCCCCCAGCACAGACCCAGCTCTCAATTCAAAGACCCAGGTCCCCCAGCACAGACCCAGGTCTCAATTCTAAAACCCAGGTCCCCCAGCACAGACCCAGTTCTCACTTCAAAGACCCAGGTTGCCCAGAACAGACCCAGTTCTCAATTCAAAGACCCAGGTCCCCCAGCACAGACCCTAGTCTCAATTCAAAGACCCAGGTCCAAAGCACAGACCCAGGTTGCCCGGCACAGACCCAGGTCTCAATTCAAAGACCCAGGTCCCCCAACACAGACCCAGGTCTCAATTCAAAGGCCCAGGTTCCCCAGCACACCCCCAGTTCTCAATTCAAAGACCCAGGCCCCCCAGCACACACCCAGGTCTCAATTCAAACACCCAGATCCCCCAGCACAGACTCAGTTCTCAATTCAAAGACCGAGGCTCCCCAGTACACACCCAGGTCTCAATTCAAAGGCCCAGGTCGCCCAGCACACACCCAGTTCTCAATTCAAAGACCCAGGTCGCCCAGCAAACACCCAGGTCTCAATTCAATGACCCAGGTCCCCCAGCACACAACCAGTTCTCAATTCAAAGACCCAGGCCCCCAGCACAGACCCAGCTCCCCCAGCACAGACCCAGGTCCCCCAGCACAGACCCAGCTCTCAATTCAAAGACCCAGGTCCCCCAGCACAGACCCAGGTCTCAATTCAAAGACCGAGTTCCCCCAGCACAGACCCAGTTCCCCCAGCACAGAACCAGTTCTCAATTCCAATGCCAGGGTCCCCCAGAACAGACCCAGGTCCCCCAGCACACACCCAGGTCTCAATTCAAATACCCACGTCCCCCAGCACAGATTCAGGTCTCAATTCAAAGACCCAGATCCCCCAGTACACACCCAGCTCTCAATTCAAAAACCCAGGTTCCGCAGCACACACCCAGCTCTCTATTCAAAGACCCAGGTACCCCAGCACACAACCAGTTTTCAATTCAAAGACCAAGTTCCCCCAGCACAGACCCCGCTCCCCCAGCACAGACCCAGGTCCCCCAGCACAGACCCAGGTCTCAATTCAAAGACCCAGGTCCCCCAGCACAGACCCAGCACTCAATTCAAAGACCCAGGTCCCCCAGCACACACCCAGGTCTCAATTCAAAGACCCAGGTCCCCCAGCACACACCCAGGTCTCAATTCAAAGACCCAGGTCCCCCAGCACACACGCAGGTCCCCCAGCACACACGCAGGTCCCCCATAACACACGCAAGTCCCCCAGCACAGACCCAGGTCTCAATTCAAAAACCCAGGTCCCCCAGCACAGACCCAGTTCTCACTTCAAAGACCCAGGTCGCCCAGAACAGACCCAGTTCTCAATTCAAAGACCCAGGTCCCCCAGCACAGACCCAGGTCTCAATTCAAAGACCGAGTTCCCAAGCACAGACCCAGGTTGCCCAGTACAGACCCAGGTCTCAATTCAAAGACCCAGGTCCCCCAACACAGAACCAGGTCTCAATTCAAAGATCCAGATCCCCAAGTACAGACCCAGGTCTCAATTCAAAGGCCCAGGTACCCCAGCACAGACCCAGGTCTCAATTCAAAGACCGAGTTCCCCCAGCACAGACCCAGTTCCCCCAGCACAGAACCAGTTCTCAATTCCAATGCCAAGGTCCCGCAGAACAGACACAGGTCCCCCAGCACAGACCCAGGTCTCAATTCAAAGACCGAGTTCCCCAGCACAGACCCAGTTCCCCCAGCACAGAACCAGTTCTCAATTCCAATGCCAAGGTCCCCCAGAACAGACCCAGGTCCCCCAGCACAGACTCAGGTCTCAATTCAAATACCCAGGTCCCCCAGCACAGACCCAGGTCTCAATTCAAAGACCCAGGCACCCCAGCACACAACCAGTTTTCAGTTCAAAGACCGAGTTCCCCCAGAACAGACCCAGGTCCCCTAGTACAGAACCGGTCCTCAATTCTAAGGCCGAGGTCCCCCAGCACAAACCCAGGAACCCTAGCACAGACCCAGACCTCAATTCAAAGACCCAGGTCCCCCAGCACACAACCAGTTCTCAATTCAAAGACCCAGGTCCCCCAGCACAGACCCAGGCCTGCAGCACAGACCCAGGTCCCCCAACACTGACCCAGGTCTCAATTCAAAGACCCAGGTCCCCCAGAACACACCCAGTTCTCAATTCAAAGACCCAGGTCCCCCAGCACACACGCAGTTCTCAATTCAAAGACCCAGGTCCCCCAGTACAGACCCAGGTCCCCCAGCACAGACTCAGTTCTCAATTCAAAGGACCAGGCCCCCAGCACAGACCCAGGTCTCAATTCAAAGGCCCAGCTCACCCAGCACAGACCCAGCACCCTCAGAACAGACCCAGGTCTCAATTCAAAGACCCAGGTCCCCCAGCACACACCCAGTTCTTAATTCAAAGGCCCAGGTCCCCCAGCACAGGCCCAGGTCCCCCAGCACAGACCCAGTTCTCAGTTGAAAGACCAAGGTCCCCCAGCACACACCCAGGTACCCCAGCACAGACCCAGTTCTCAATTCAAAGACCCAGGTACCTCAGCACAGACCCAGGTCTCAATTCATAGTCCCAGGTCCCCAGCACAGACCAAGGTCCCCCAGCACAGACCCAGATCTCAATTCAAAGACCCAGGTCCCCCAGCACACACCCAGGTCTCAATTCAAAGACCCAGGTCCCCCAGCACAGACCCAGGTCTCAATTCATAGTCCCAGGTCCCCAGCACAGACCAATGTCCCCCAGCACAGACCCAGATCTCAATTCAAACACCCAGGCCCCCAGCACACACCCAGGTCTCAATTCAAAGACAAAGGCCCCCCAGCACAGACCCAGTTCTCAATTCAAAGACCTAGGTACCTCAGTACAGACCCAGGTCTCAATTCAAAGACCCAGGTCCCCCAGCACACACCCAGGTCTCAATTCTAAAACCCAGGTCCCCCAGCACACACCCAGCTCTCTATTCAAAGACCCAGGTACCCCAGCACACAACCAGTTTTCAATTCAAAGACTGAGTTCCCCCAGCACAGACCCAGCTCCCCCAGCACAGACCCAGGTCCCCCAGCACAGACCCAGCTCTCAATTCAAAGACCCAGGTCCCCCAGCACACACCCAGTTCTCACTTCAAAGACCAGGTCGCCCAGAACAGACCCAGTTCTCAATTCAAAGTCCCAGGTCCCCCAGCACAGACCCAGGTCTCAATTCAAAGACCGAGTTCCCAAGCACAGACCCAGGTTGCCCAGCACAGACCCAGGTCTCAATTCAAAGACCCAGGTCCCCCAACATAGAACCAGGTCTCAATTCAAAGACCCAGATCCCCCAGCACAGACCCAGCTCTCAATTCAAAGACCCAGGTTCCCCAGCACAGACCCAGGTCTCAATTCAAAGACCCAGGTCCCCCAGCACAGTCCCAGTCCTCAATTAAAAGACCCTCGTTCCCCAGCACAGACCCAGGTCTCAATTCAAAGACCCAGGTCCCAAGCACAGACCCAGGTTGCCCGGCACAGACCCAGGTCTCAATTCAAAGACCCAGGTCCCCCAACACAGACCCAGGTCTCAATTCAAAGGCCCAGGTTCCCCAGCACAGACCCAGTTCTCAATTCAAAGACCCAGATTCCCCAGCACAGACCCAGGTGTCAATTCAAAGGCCCAGGTACCCCAGCACACCCCCAGTTCTCAATTCAAAGACCCAGGCCCCCCAGCACACACCCAGGTCTCAATTCAAACACCCAGATCCCCCAGCACAGACTCAGTTCTCAATTCAAAGACCGAGGCTCCCCAGTACACACCCAGGTCTCAATTCAAAGGCCCAGGTCACCCAGCACACACCCAGTTCTCAATTCAAAGACCCAGGTCGCCCAGCAAACACCCAGGTCTCAATTCAATGACCCAGGTCTCCCAGCACACAATCAGTTCTCAATTCAAAGACCCAGGTCCCCCAGCACAGACCCAGCTCCCCCAGCACAGACCCAGGTCCCCCAGCACAGACCCAGCTCTCAATTCAAAGACCGAGTTCCCCCAGCACAGACCCAGGTCTCAATTCAAATACCCAGGTCCCCCAGCACAGACTCAGGTCTCAATTCAAAGACCCAGATCCCCCAGTACACACCCAGCTCTCAATTCAAAAACCCAGGTCCCGCAGCACACACCCAGCTCTCTATTCAAAGACCCAGGTACCCCAGCACACAACCAGTTTTCAATTCAAAGACCAAGATCCCCCAGCACAGACCCAGCTCCCCCAGCACAGACCCAGGTCCCCCAGCACAGACCCAGCTCTCAATTCAAAGACCCAGGTCCCCCAGCACAGACCCAGGTCTCAATTCAAAGACCCAGGTACCCCAGCACACAACCAATTTTCAATTCAAAGACCGAGTTCCCCCAGCACAGACCCAGGTCCCCTAGCACAGAACCGGTTCTCAATTCCAAGGCCGAGGTCCCCCAGCACAGACCCAGGACCCCTAGCACAGACCCAGATCTCAATTCAAAGACCCAGGTCCCCCAGCACACACCCAGTTCTCAATTCAAAGACCCAGGTCCCCCAGCACAGACCCAGGCCTGCAGCACAGACCCAGGTCCCCCAGCACAGACCCAGGTTTCAATTCAAAGACCCAGGTCCCCCAGAACACACCCAGTTCTCAATTCAAAGACCCAGGTCCCCCAGCACACACGCAGTTCTCAATTCAAAGACCCAGGTCCCCCAGTACAGACCCAGGTCCCCCAGCACAGACTCAGTTCTCAATTCAAAGGACCAGGCCCAGCAGCACAGACCCAGGTCCCCCAGCACAGACCCAGGTCTCAATTCAAAGGCCCAGCTCACCCAGCACAGACCCAGCTCCCTCAGAACAGACCCAGGTCTCAATTCAAAGACCCAGGTCCCCCAGCACAGACCCAGTTCTTAATTCAAAGGCCCAGGTCCCCCAGCACAGGCCCAGGTCCCCCAGCACAGACCCAGTTCTCAGTTCAAAGACCCAGGTCCCCCAGCACAGACCCAGGTACCCCAGCACAGACCCAGTTCTCAATTCAAAGACTCAGGTCCCCCAACACAGAACCAGGTCTCAATTCAAAGACCCAGATCCCCCAGCACAGACCCAGTTCTCAATTCAAAGACTCAGGTTCCCCAGCACAGACCCAGGTCTCAATTCAAAGACCCAGGTCCCCCAGCACCGTCCCAGTCCTCAATTCAAAGACCCACGTTCCCCAGCACAGAACCAGGTCGCCCAGCACAGACCCAGTTCTCAATTCAAAGACCCAGGTCCCCCAGCACAGACCCAGCTCCCCCAGCACAGACCCAGGTCCCCCAGCACAGACCCAGCTCTCAATTCAAAGACCCAGGTCCCCCAGCACAGGCCCAGGTCCCCCAGCACAGACCCAGTTCTCAGTTCAAAGACCCAGGTCCCCCAGCACAGACCCAGGCACCCCAGCACAGACCCAGTTCTCAATTCAAAGACTCAGGTCCCCCAACACAGAACCAGGTCTCAATTCAAAGACCCAGATCCCCCAGCACAGACCCAGTTCTCAATTCAAAGACTCAGGTTCCCCAGCACAGACCCAGCTCTCAATTCAAAGACCCAGGTCCCCCAGCACAGACCCAGGTCTCAATTCAAAGACCCACGTTCCCCAGCACAGAACCAGGTCGCCCAGCACAGACCCAGTTCTCAATTCAAAGACCCAGGTCCCCCAGCACAGACCCAGCTCCCCCAGCACAGACCCAGGTCCCCCAGCACAGACCCAGCTCTCAATTCAAAGACCCAGGTCCCCCAGCACAGACCCAGGTCTCAATTCTAAAACCCAGGTCCCCCAGCACAGACCCAGTTCTCACTTCAAAGACCCAGGTTGCCCAGAACAGACCCAGTTCTCAATTCAAAGACCCAGGTCCCCCAGCACAGACCCTAGTCTCAATTCAAAGACCCAGGTCCAAAGCACAGACCCAGGTTGCCCGGCACAGACCCAGGTCTCAATTCAAAGACCCAGGTCCCCCAACACAGACCCAGGTCTCAATTCAAAGGCCCAGGTTCCCCAGCACACCCCCAGTTCTCAATTCAAAGACCCAGGCCCCCCAGCACACACCCAGGTCTCAATTCAAACACCCAGATCCCCCAGCACAGACTCAGTTCTCAATTCAAAGACCGAGGCTCCCCAGTACACACCCAGGTCTCAATTCAAAGGCCCAGGTCGCCCAGCACACACCCAGTTCTCAATTCAAAGACCCAGGTCGCCCAGCAAACACCCAGGTCTCAATTCAATGACCCAGGTCCCCCAGCACACAACCAGTTCTCAATTCAAAGACCCAGGCCCCCAGCACAGACCCAGCTCCCCCAGCACAGACCCAGGTCCCCCAGCACAGACCCAGCTCTCAATTCAAAGACCCAGGTCCCCCAGCACAGACCCAGGTCTCAATTCAAAGACCGAGTTCCCCCAGCACAGACCCAGTTCCCCCAGCACAGAACCAGTTCTCAATTCCAATGCCAGGGTCCCCCAGAACAGACCCAGGTCCCCCAGCACACACCCAGGTCTCAATTCAAATACCCACGTCCCCCAGCACAGATTCAGGTCTCAATTCAAAGACCCAGATCCCCCAGTACACACCCAGCTCTCAATTCAAAAACCCAGGTTCCGCAGCACACACCCAGCTCTCTATTCAAAGACCCAGGTACCCCAGCACACAACCAGTTTTCAATTCAAAGACCAAGTTCCCCCAGCACAGACCCAGCTCCCCCAGCACAGACCCAGGTCCCCCAGCACAGACCCAGGTCTCAATTCAAAGACCCAGGTCCCCCAGCACAGACCCAGCACTCAATTCAAAGACCCAGGTCCCCCAGCACACACCCAGGTCTCAATTCAAAGACCCAGGTCCCCCAGCACACACCCAGGTCTCAATTCAAAGACCCAGGTCCCCCAGCACACACGCAGGTCCCCCAGCACACACGCAGGTCCCCCATAACACACGCAAGTCCCCCAGCACAGACCCAGGTCTCAATTCAAAAACCCAGGTCCCCCAGCACAGACCCAGTTCTCACTTCAAAGACCCAGGTCGCCCAGAACAGACCCAGTTCTCAATTCAAAGACCCAGGTCCCCCAGCACAGACCCAGGTCTCAATTCAAAGACCGAGTTCCCAAGCACAGACCCAGGTTGCCCAGTACAGACCCAGGTCTCAATTCAAAGACCCAGGTCCCCCAACACAGAACCAGGTCTCAATTCAAAGATCCAGATCCCCAAGTACAGACCCAGGTCTCAATTCAAAGGCCCAGGTACCCCAGCACAGACCCAGGTCTCAATTCAAAGACCGAGTTCCCCCAGCACAGACCCAGTTCCCCCAGCACAGAACCAGTTCTCAATTCCAATGCCAAGGTCCCGCAGAACAGACACAGGTCCCCCAGCACAGACCCAGGTCTCAATTCAAAGACCGAGTTCCCCAGCACAGACCCAGTTCCCCCAGCACAGAACCAGTTCTCAATTCCAATGCCAAGGTCCCCCAGAACAGACCCAGGTCCCCCAGCACAGACTCAGGTCTCAATTCAAATACCCAGGTCCCCCAGCACAGACCCAGGTCTCAATTCAAAGACCCAGGCACCCCAGCACACAACCAGTTTTCAGTTCAAAGACCGAGTTCCCCCAGAACAGACCCAGGTCCCCTAGTACAGAACCGGTCCTCAATTCTAAGGCCGAGGTCCCCCAGCACAAACCCAGGAACCCTAGCACAGACCCAGACCTCAATTCAAAGACCCAGGTCCCCCAGCACACAACCAGTTCTCAATTCAAAGACCCAGGTCCCCCAGCACAGACCCAGGCCTGCAGCACAGACCCAGGTCCCCCAACACTGACCCAGGTCTCAATTCAAAGACCCAGGTCCCCCAGAACACACCCAGTTCTCAATTCAAAGACCCAGGTCCCCCAGCACACACGCAGTTCTCAATTCAAAGACCCAGGTCCCCCAGTACAGACCCAGGTCCCCCAGCACAGACTCAGTTCTCAATTCAAAGGACCAGGCCCCCAGCACAGACCCAGGTCTCAATTCAAAGGCCCAGCTCACCCAGCACAGACCCAGCTCCCTCAGAACAGACCCAGGTCTCAATTCAAAGACCCAGGTCCCCCAGCACACACCCAGTTCTTAATTCAAAGGCCCAGGTCCCCCAGCACAGGCCCAGGTCCCCCAGCACAGACCCAGTTCTCAGTTGAAAGACCAAGGTCCCCCAGCACACACCCAGGTACCCCAGCACAGACCCAGTTCTCAATTCAAAGACCCAGGTACCTCAGCACAGACCCAGGTCTCAATTCATAGTCCCAGGTCCCCAGCACAGACCAAGGTCCCCCAGCACAGACCCAGATCTCAATTCAAAGACCCAGGTCCCCCAGCACACACCCAGGTCTCAATTCAAAGACCCAGGTCCCCCAGCACAGACCCAGGTCTCAATTCATAGTCCCAGGTCCCCAGCACAGACCAATGTCCCCCAGCACAGACCCAGATCTCAATTCAAACACCCAGGCCCCCAGCACACACCCAGGTCTCAATTCAAAGACAAAGGCCCCCCAGCACAGACCCAGTTCTCAATTCAAAGACCTAGGTACCTCAGTACAGACCCAGGTCTCAATTCAAAGACCCAGGTCCCCCAGCACACACCCAGGTCTCAATTCTAAAACCCAGGTCCCCCAGCACAGACCCAGTTCTCACTTCAAAGACCAGGTCGCCCTGAACAGACCCAGTTCTCAATTCAAAGACCCAGGTCCCCCAGCACACACCCAGGTCTCAATTCAAAGACCGAGTTCCCAAGCACAGACCCAGGTTGCCCAGCACAGACCCAGGTCTCAATTCAAAGACCCAGATCCCCCAGCACAGACCCAGGTCTCAATTCAAAGACCCAGGTTCCCCAGCACAGACCCAGGTCTCAATTCAAAGACCCAGGTCCCCCAGCACACTCCCAGTCCTCAATTAAAAGACCCACGTTCCCCAGCACAGACCCAGGTCGCTCAGCACAGACCCAGTTCTCAATTCAAAGACCCAGGTCCCCCAGCACACACCCAGGTCTCAATTCAAACACCCAGATCCCCAGCACAGACCCAGTTCTCAATTCAAAGACCCAGGTCCCCCAGCACACACCCAGTTCTCAATTCAAAGACCCAGGTCCCCCAGCACACACCCAGGTCCCCCAGCACACACCTAGTCCTGAATTCAAAGACCCAGGTCCCCCAGCACACACCCAGGTCTCAATTCAAAAACCCAGGTACCCCAGCACACACGCAGGTCCCCCAGCACACACGCAGGTCCCCTAGCACACACGCAGGACTCAATTCTAAAACCCAGGTCCCCCAGCACAGACCCAGTTCTCACTTCAAAGACCCAGGTCGCCCAGAACAGACCCAGTTCCCAATTCAAAGACCCAGGTCCCCCAGCACAGACCCAGGTCTCAATTCAAAGACGCAGGTCCCAAGCACAAACCCAGGTCGCCCGGCACAGACCCAGGTCTCAATTTAAAGACCCAGGTCCCCCAGCACACACCCAGGTCTCAATTCAAAGGCCCAGGTTCCCCAGCACAGACCCAGTTCTCAATTCAAAGACCCAGATTCCCTAGCACAGACCCAGGTGTCAATTCAAAGGCCCAGGTTCCCCAGTACACCCCCAGTTCTCAATTCAAAGACCCAGGCCCCCCAGCACACACCCAGGTCTCAATTCAAACACCCAGATCCCCCAGCACAGACCCAGCACTCAATTCAAAGACCGAGGCTCCCCAGTACACACCCAGGTCTCAATTCAAAGACCCAGGTCCCCCAGCACACACCCAGTTCTCAATTCAAAGACCCAGGTCGCCCAGCAAACACCCAGTTTTCAATTCAAAGACTGAGTTCCCCCAGCACAGACCCAGCTCCCCCAGCACAGACCCAGGTCCCCCAGCACAGACCCAGCTCTCAATTCAAAGACCCAGGTCCCCCAGCACACACCCAGGTCTCAATTAAAGACCCAGGTCCCCCAGCACACACCCAGTTCTCAATTCAAAGACCCAGGTCCCCCAGCACACACGCAGGTCCCCCAGCACACACGCAGGTCTCAATTCTAAAACCCAGGTCCCCCAGCACAGACCCAGTTCTCACTTCAAAGACCCAGGTTGCCCAGAACAGACCCAGTTCTCAATTCAAAGACCCAGGTCCCCCAGCACAGACCCAGGTCTCAATTCAAAGACCCAGGTCCCAAGCACAGACCCAGGTCGCACGGCACAGACCCAGGTCTCAATTCAAAGACCCAGGTCCCCCAGCACAGAACCAGCTCCCCCAGCACAGACCCAGGTCCCCCAGCACAGACCCAGCTCTCAATTCAAAGACCAAGGTCCGCCAGCACAGACCCAGGTCTCAATTCAAAGACCGAGTTCCCCCAGCACAGACCCAGTTCCCCCAGCACAGAACCAGTTCTCAATTCCAATGCCAAGGTCCCCTAGAACAGACCCAGATCCCCCAGTACACACCCAGCTCTCAATTCAAAAACCCAGGTCCCCCAGTACACACCCAGCTCTCTATTCAAAGACCCAGGTACCCCAGCACACAACCAGTTTTCAATTCAAAGACCGAGTTCCCCCAGCACAGACCCAGCTCCCCCAGCATAGACCCAGGTCCCCCAGCACAGACCCAGCTCTCAATTCAAAGACCCAGGTCCCCCAGCACAGACCCAGGTCTCAATTCAAAGACCCAGGTCCCCCAGCACAGACCCAGTTCTCAATTCAAAGACCCAGGTCCCCCAGCACAGACCCAGGTCTCAATTCATAGTCCCAGGTCCCCAGCACAGACCAATGTCCCCCAGCACAGACCCAGATCTCAATTCAAACACCCAGGCCCCCAGCACACACCCAGGTCTCAATTCAAAGACAAAGGCCCCCCAGCACAGACCCAGTTCTCAATTCAAAGACCTAGGTACCTCACTACAGACCCAGGTCTCAATTCAAAGACCCAGGTCCCCCAGCACACACCCAGGTCTCTGAAGACCCAGGTCCCCCAGCACAGACCCAGGTCTCAATTCAAAGACACAGGTCCCCCAGCACACACGCAGGTCCCCCAGCACACACGCAGGTCCCCCAACACACACCCAGGTCTCAATTCAAAAACCCAGGTCCCCCAGCACAGACCCAGTTCTCACTTCAAAGACCAGGTCGCCCAGAACAGACCCAGTTCTCAATTCAAAGACCCAGGTCCCCCAGCACAGATCCAGGTCTCAATTCAAAGACCGAGTTCCCAAGCACAGACCCAGGTTGCCCAGCACAGACCCAGGTCTCAATTCAAAGACCCAGGTCCCCCAACATAGAACCAGGTCTCAATTCAAAGACCCAGATCCCCCAGCACAGACCCAGTACTCAATTCAAAGACCCAGGTTCCCCAGCACAGACCCAGGTCTCAATTCAAAGACCCAGGTCCCCCAGCACAGTCCCAGTCCTCAATTAAAAGACCCACGTTCCCCAGCACAGACCCAGGTCGCCCAGCACAGACCCAGTTCTCAGTTCAAAGACCCAGATCCCCCAGCACAGACCCAGTACTCAATTCAAAGACCCAGGTTCCCCAGCACAGACCCAGGTCTCAATTCAAAGACCCATGTCCCCCAGCACAGTCCCAGTCCTCAATTAAAAGACTCACGTTCCCCAGCACAGACCCAGGGCACCCAGCACAGACCCAGTTCTCAATCCAAAGGGCCAGGTCCCCCAGCACACACCCAGGTCTCAATTCAAACACCCAGATGCCCAGCACAGACCCAGTTCTCAATTCAAAGACCCAGGTCCCCCAGCACACACCCAGTTCTCAATTCAAAGACCCAGGTCCCCCAGCACACACTCAGGTCCCCCAGCACACACCTAGTCCTGAATTCAAAGACCCAGGTCCCCCAGCACACACCCAGTCTCAATTCAAAGACCCAGGTCCCCCAGCACACACGCAGGTCCCCCAGCACACACGCAGGTCCCCCAGCACACACGCAGGTCTCAATTCTAAAACCCAGGTCCCCCAGCACAGACCCAGCTCTCACTTCAAAGACCCAGGTCGCCCAGAACAGACCCAGTTCTCAATTCAAAGACCCAGGTCCCCCAGCACACACGCAGTTCTCAATTCAAAGACCCAGGTCCCCCAGTACAGACCCAGGTCCCCCAGCACAGACTCAGTTCTCAATTCAAAGGACCAGGCCCCCAGCACAGACCCAGGTCTCAATTCAAAGGCCCAGCTCACCCAGCACAGACCCAGCACCCTCAGAACAGACCCAGGTCTCAATTCAAAGACCCAGGTCCCCCAGCACACACCCAGTTCTTAATTCAAAGGCCCAGGTCCCCCAGCACAGGCCCAGGTCCCCCAGCACAGACCCAGTTCTCAGATGAAAGACCAAGGTCCCCCAGCACACACCCAGGTACCCCAGCACAGACCCAGTTCTCAATTCAAAGACCCAGGTACCTCAGCACAGACCCAGGTCTCAATTCATAGTCCCAGGTCCCCAGCACAGACCAAGGTCCCCCAGCACAGACCCAGATCTCAATTCAAAGACCCAGGTCCCCCAGCACACACCCAGGTCTCAATTCAAAGACCCAGGTCCCCCAGCACAGACCCAGGTCTCAATTCATAGTCCCAGGTCCCCAGCACAGACCAATGTCCCCCAGCACAGACCCAGATCTCAATTCAAACACCCAGGCCCCCAGCACACACCCAGGTCTCAATTCAAAGACAAAGGCCCCCCAGCACAGACCCAGTTCTCAATTCAAAGACCTAGGTACCTCACTACAGACCCAGGTCTCAATTCAAAGACCCAGGTCCCCCAGCACACACCCAGGTCTCTGAAGACCCAGGTCCCCCAGCACAGACCCAGGTCTCAATTCAAAGACACAGGTCCCCCAGCACACACGCGGGTCTCCCAGCACACACGCAGGTCCCCCAACACACACCCAGGTCTCAATTCAAAAACCCAGGTCCCCCAGCACAGACCCAGTTCTCACTTCAAAGACCAGGTCGCCCTGAACAGACCCAGTTCTCAATTCAAAGACCCAGGTCCCCCAGCACACACCCAGGTCTCAATTCAAAGACCGAGTTCCCAAGCACAGACCCAGGTTGCCCAGCACAGACCCAGGTCTCAATTCAAAGACCCAGATCCCCCAGCACAGACCCAGTACTCAATTCAAAGACCCAGGTTCCCCAGCACAGACCCAGGTCTCAATTCAAAGACCCAGGTCCCCCAGCACACTCCCAGTCCTCAATTAAAAGACCCACGTTCCCCAGCACAGACCCAGGTCGCTCAGCGCAGACCCAGTTCTCAATTCAAAGACCCAGGTCCCCCAGCACACACCCAGGTCTCAATTCAAACACCCAGATCCCCAGCACAGACCCAGTTCTCAATTCAAAGACCCAGGTCCCCCAGCACACACCCAGTTCTCAATTCAAAGACCCAGGTCCCCCAGCACACACCCAGGTCCCCCAGCACACACCTAGTCCTGAATTCAAAGACCCAGGTCCCCCAGCACACACCCAGGTCTCAATTCAAAAACCCAGGTACCCCAGCACACACGCAGGTCCCCCAGCACACACGCAGGTCCCCTAGCACACACGCAGGACTCAATTCTAAAACCCAGGTCCCCCAGCACAGACCCAGTTCTCACTTCAAAGACCCAGGTCGCCCAGAACAGACCCAGTTCCCAATTCAAAGACCCAGGTCCCCCAGCACAGACCCAGGTCTCAATTCAAAGACCCAGGTCCCAAGCACAAACCCAGGTCGCCCGGCACAGACCCAGGTCTCAATTTAAAGACCCAGGCCCCCCAGCACACACCCAGGTCTCAATTCAAAGGCCCAGGTTCCCCAGCACAGACCCAGTTCTCAATTCAAAGACCCAGATTCCCTAGCACAGACCCAGGTGTCAATTCAAAGGCCCAGGTTCCCCAGTACACCCCCAGTTCTCAATTCAAAGACCCAGGCCCCCCAGCACACACCCAGGTCTCAATTCAAACACCCAGATCCCCCAGCACAGACCCAGCACTCAATTCAAAGACCGAGGCTCCCCAGTACACACCCAGGTCTCAATTCAAAGACCCAGGTCCCCCAGCACACACCCAGTTCTCAATTCAAAGACCCAGGTCGCCCAGCAAACACCCAGTTTTCAATTCAAAGACTGAGTTCCCCCAGCACAGACCCAGCTCCCCCAGCACAGACCCAGGTCCCCCAGCACAGACCCAGCTCTCAATTCAAAGACCCAGGTCCCCCAGCACACACCCAGGTCTCAATTAAAGACCCAGGTCCCCCAGCACACACCCAGTTCTCAATTCAAAGACCCAGGTCCCCCAGCACACACGCAGGTCCCCCAGCACACACGCAGGTCTCAATTCTAAAACCCAGGTCCCCCAGCACAGACCCAGTTCTCACTTCAAAGACCCAGGTTGCCCAGAACAGACCCAGTTCTCAATTCAAAGACCCAGGTCCCCCAGCACAGACCCAGGTCTCAATTCAAAGACCCAGGTCCCAAGCACAGACCCAGGTCGCACGGCACAGACCCAGGTCTCAATTCAAAGACCCAGGTCCCCCAGCACAGAACCAGCTCCCCCAGCACAGACCCAGGTCCCCCAGCACAGACCCAGCTCTCAATTCAAAGACCAAGGTCCGCCAGCACAGACCCAGGTCTCAATTCAAAGACCGAGTTCCCCCAGCACAGACCCAAATCCCCCAGCACAGAACCAGTTCTCAATTCCAATGCCAAGGTCCCCTAGAACAGACCCAGATCCCCCAGTACACACCCAGCTCTCAATTCAAAAACCCAGGTCCCCCAGTACACACCCAGCTCTCTATTCAAAGACCCAGGTACCCCAGCACACAACCAGTTTTCAATTCAAAGACCGAGTTCCCCCAGCACAGACCCAGCTCCCCCAGCATAGACCCAGGTCCCCCAGCACAGACCCAGCTCTCAATTCAAAGACCCAGGTCCCCCAGCACAGACCCAGGTCTCAATTCAAAGACCCAGGTCCCCCAGCACAGACCCAGGTCTCAATTCAAAGACCCAGGTCCCCCAGCACAGACCCAGGTCTCAATTCATAGTCCCAGGTCCCCAGCACAGACCAATGTCCCCCAGCACAGACCCAGATCTCAATTCAAACACCCAGGCCCCCAGCACACACCCAGGTCTCAATTCAAAGACAAAGGCCCCCCAGCACAGACCCAGTTCTCAATTCAAAGACCTAGGTACCTCACTACAGACCCAGGTCTCAATTCAAAGACCCAGGTCCCCCAGCACACACCCAGGTCTCTGAAGACCCAGGTCCCCCAGCACAGACCCAGGTCTCAATTCAAAGACACAGGTCCCCCAGCACACACGCAGGTCCCCCAGCACACACGCAGGTCCCCCAACACACACCCAGGTCTCAATTCAAAAACCCAGGTCCCCCAGCACAGACCCAGTTCTCACTTCAAAGACCAGGTCGCCCAGAACAGACCCAGTTCTCAATTCAAAGACCCAGGTCCCCCAGCACAGATCCAGGTCTCAATTCAAAGACCGAGTTCACAAGCACAGACCCAGGTTGCCCAGCACAGACCCAGGTCTCAATTCAAAGACCCAGGTCCCCCAACATAGAACCAGGTCTCAATTCAAAGACCCAGATCCCCCAGCACAGACCCAGTACTCAATTCAAAGACCCAGGTTCCCCAGCACAGACCCAGGTCTCAATTCAAAGACCCAGGTCCCCCAGCACAGTCCCAGTCCTCAATTAAAAGACCCACGTTCCCCAGCACAGACCCAGGTCGCCCAGCACAGACCCAGTTCTCAGTTCAAAGACCCAGATCCCCCAGCACAGACCCAGTACTCAATTCAAAGACCCAGGTTCCCCAGCACAGACCCAGGTCTCAATTCAAAGACCCATGTCCCCCAGCACAGTCCCAGTCCTCAATTAAAAGACTCACGTTCCCCAGCACAGACCCAGGGCACCCAGCACAGACCCAGTTCTCAATCCAAAGGGCCAGGTCCCCCAGCACACACCCAGGTCTCAATTCAAACACCCAGATGCCCAGCACAGACCCAGTTCTCAATTCAAAGACCCAGGTCCCCCAGCACACACCCAGTTCTCAATTCAAAGACCCAGGTCCCCCAGCACACACTCAGGTCCCCCAGCACACACCTAGTCCTGAATTCAAAGACCCAGGTCCCCCAGCACACACCCAGTCTCAATTCAAAGACCCAGGTCCCCCAGCACACACGCAGGTCCCCCAGCACACACGCAGGTCCCCCAGCACACACGCAGGTCCCCCAGCACACACGCAGGTCTCAATTCTAAAACCCAGGTCCCCCAGCACACACGCAGGTCTCAATTCTAAAACCCAGGTCCCCCAGCACAGACCCAGCTCTCACTTCAAAGACCCAGGTCGCCCAGAACAGACCCAGTTCTCAATTCAAAGACCCAGGTCCCCCAGCACACACCCAGGTCTCAATTCAAAGACCCAGGTCCCAAGCACAGACCCAGGTCGCACGGCACAGACCCAGGTCTCAATTCAAAGACCCAGGTCCCCCAGCACAGAACCAGCTCCCCCAGCACAGACCCAGGTCCCACAGCACAGACCCAGCTCTCAATTCAAAGACCCAGGTCCCCCAGCACAGACCCAGCTCTCAATTCAAAGACCGAGTTCCCCCAGCACAGACCCAGTTCCCCCAGCACAGAACCAGTTCTCAATTCCAATGCCAAGGTCCCCTAGAACAGACCGAGATCCCCCAGTACACACCCAGCTCTCAATTCAAAAACCCAGGTCCCCCAGTACACACCCAGCTCTCTATTCAAAGACCCAGGTACCCCAGCACACAACCAGTTTTCAATTCAAAGACCGAGTTCCCCCAGCACAGACCCAGCTCCCCCAGCATAGACCCAGGTCCCCCAGCACAGATCCAGCTCTCAATTCAAAGACCCAGGTCCCCCAGCACAGACCCAGCTCTCAATTCAAAGACCCAGGTACCCCAGCACACAACCAGTTTTCAATTCAAAGACCGAGCTCCCCCAGCACAGACCCAGGTCCCCTAGCACAGAACCGGTTCTCAATTCCAAGGCCGAGGTCCCCCAGCACAGACCCAGGACCCCTAGCACAGACCCAGATCTCAATTCAAAGACCCAGGTCCACCAGCACACACCCAGTTCTCAATTCAAAGACCCAGGTCCCCCAGCACAGACCCAGGCCTGCAGCACAGACCCAGGTCCCCCAGCACTGACCCAGGTCTCAATTCAAAGACACAGGTCCCCCAGAACACACCCACTTCTCAATTCAAAGACCCAGGTCCCCCAGCACACACGCAGTTCTCAATTCAAAGACCCAGGTCCCCCAGTACAGACCCAGGTCCCCCAGCACAGACTCAGTTCTCAATTCAAAGGACAGGTCCCCCAGCACAGACCCAGGTCCCCCAGCACAGACCCAGTTCTCAATTCAAAGGCCCAGCTCACCCAGCACAGACCCAGCTCCCTCAGAACAGACCCAGGTCTCAATTCAAAGACCCAGGTACCCCAGCACACAACCAGTTCTCAGTTCAAAGGCCCAGATCCCCCAGCACATACCCTGGTCCCCCAGCTCAGACCCAGTTCTCAATTCAAAGACCCCGATCCCCCAGCACAGACCCAGGTCTCAATTCAAAGACCCAGGTCCCCCAGCACAGACCCAGTTCTCAATTCAAAGACCTAGGTACCTCAGTACAGACCCAGGTCTCAATTCAAAGACCCAGGTCCCCCAGCACACACCCAGGTCTCAATTAAAGACCCAGGTCCCCCAGCACACACGCAGGTCCCCCAGCACACACGCAGGTCCCCCAGCACACACGCAGGTCCCCCAGCACACACGCAGGTCTCAATTCTAAAACCCAGGTCCCCCAGCACAGACCCAGTTCTCACTTCAAAGACCCAGGTTGCCCAGAACAGACCCAGTTCTCAATTCAAAGACCCAGGTCCCCCAGCACAGACCCAGGTCTCAATTCAAAGACCCAGGTCCCAAGCACAGACCCAGGTCGCACGGCACAGACCCAGGTCTCAATTCAAAGACCGAGGTCCCCCAGCACAGAACCAGCTCCTCCAGCACAGACCCAGGTCCCCCAGCACAGACCCAGCTCTCAATTCAAAGACCAAGGTCCGCCAGCACAGACCCAGCTCTCAATTCAAAGACCGAGTTCCCCCAGCACAGACCCAGTTCCCCCAGCACAGAACCAGTTCTCAATTCCAATGCCAAGGTCCCCTAGAACAGACCCAGATCCCCCAGTACACACCCAGCTCTCAATTCAAAAACCCAGGTCCCCCAGTACACACCCAGCTCTCTATTCAAAGACCCAGGTACCCCAGCACACAACCAGTTTTCAATTCAAAGACCGAGTTCCCCCAGCACAGACCCAGCTCCCCCAGCATAGACCCAGGTCCCCCAGCACAGACCCAGCTCTCAATTCAAAGACCCAGGTCCCCCAGCACAGACCCAGGTCTCAATTCAAAGACCCAGGTCCCCCAGCACACAACCAGTTCTCAATTCAAAGACCCAGGTCCCCCAGCACAGACCCAGGTCTCAATTCATAGTCCCAGGTCCCCAGCACAGACCAATGTCCCCCAGCACAGACCCAGATCTCAATTCAAACACCCAGGCCCCCAGCACACACCCAGGTCTCAATTCAAAGACAAAGGCCCCCCAGCACAGACCCAGTTCTCAATTCAAAGACCCAGGTCCCCCAGCACAGACCCAGTTCTCAATTCAAAGACCCAGGTCCCCCAGCACACACGCAGGTCCCCCAGCACAGACCCAGGTCTCAATTCAAAAACCCAGGTCCCCCAGCACAGACCCAGTTCTCACTTAAAAGACCCAGGTCGCCCAGAACAGACCCAGTTCTCAATTCAAAGACCCAGGTCCCCCAGCACAGACCCAGGTCTCAATTCAAAGACCGAGTTCCCCCAGCACAGACCCAGTTCCCCCAGCACAGAACCAGTCCTCAATTCCAATGCCAAGGTCCCCCAGAACAGACCCAGGTCCCCCAGCACAGACCCAGGTCTCAATTCAAAGACCAAGTTCCCCCAGCACAGACCCAGTTCCCCCAGTACAGAACCAGTTCTCAATTCCAATGCCAAGGTCCCCCAGAACAGACCCAGGTCCCCCAGCACAGACCCAGCTCTCAATTCAAATACCAAGGTCCCCCAGCACAGACTCAGGTCTCAATTCAAAGACCCAGATCCCCCAGTACACACCCAGCTCTCAATTCAAAAACCCAGGTCCCCCAGCACACACCCAGCTCTCTATTCAAAGACCCAGGTACCCCAGCACACAACCAGTTTTCAATTCAAAGACTGAGTTCCCCCAGCACAGACCCAGCTCCCCCAGCACAGACCCAGGTCCCCCAGCACAGACCCAGCTCTCAATTCAAAGACCCAGGTCCCCCAGCACAGACCCAGTTCTCACTTCAAAGACCAGGTCGCCCAGAACAGACCCAGTTCTCAATTCAAAGACCCAGGTCCCCCAGCACAGATCCAGGTCTCAATTCAAAGACCGAGTTCCCAAGCACAGACCCAGGTTGCCCAGCACAGACCCAGGTCTCAAAATTCAAAGACCCAGGTCCCCCAACATAGAACCAGGTCTCAATTCAAAGACCCAGATCCCCCAGCACAGACCCAGTACTCAATTCAAAGACCCAGGTTCCCCAGCACAGACCCAGGTCTCAATTCAAAGACCCAGGTCCCCCAGCACACTCCCAGTCCTCAATTAAAAGACCCACGTTCCCCAGCACAGACCCAGGTCGCCCAGCACTGACCCAGTTCTCAATTCAAAGACCCAGATCCCCCAGCACAGACCCAGTACTCAATTCAAAGACCCAGGTTCCCCAGCACAGACCCAGGTCTCAATTCAAAGACCCATGTCCCCCAGCACAGTCCCAGTCCTCAATTAAAAGACTCACGTTCCCCAGCACAGACCCAGGTCGCCCAGCACAGACCCAGTTCTCAATCCAAAGGGCCAGGTCCCCCAGCACACACCCAGGTCTCAATTCAAAGACCCAGGTCCCCCAGCACACACTCAGGTCCCCCAGCACACACCTAGTCCTGAATTCAAAGACCCAGGTCCCCCAGCACACACCCAGTCTCAATTCAAAGACCCAGGTCCCCCAGCACACACGCAGGTCCCCCAGCACACACGCAGGTCCCCCAGCACACACGCAGGTCCCCCAGCACACACGCAGGTCTCAATTCTAAAACCCAGGTCCCCCACCACAGACCCAGTTCTCACTTCAAAGACCCAGGTCGCCCAGAACAGACCCAGTTCTCAATTCAAAGACCCAGGTCCCCCAGCACACACCCAGGTCTCAATTCAAAGACCCAGGTCCCAAGCACAGACCCAGGTCGCACGGCACAGACCCAGGTCTCAATTCAAAGACCCAGGTCCCCCTGCACAGAACCAGCTCCCCCAGCACAGACCCAGGTCCCCCAGCACAGACTCAGCTCTCAATTCAAAGACCCAGGTCCCCCAGCACAGACCCAGCTCTCAATTCAAAGACCGAGTTCCCCCAGCACAGACCCAGTTCCCCCAGCACAGAACCAGTTCTCAATTCCAATGCCAAGGTCCCCTAGAACAGACCCAGATCCCCCAGTACACACCCAGCTCTCAATTCAAAAACCCAGGTCCCCCAGTACACACCCAGCTCTCTATTCAAAGACCCAGGTACCCCAGCACACAACCAGTTTTCAATTCAAAGACTGAGTTCCCCCAGCACAGACCCAGCTCCCCCAGCATAGACCCAGGTCCCCCAGCACAGATCCAGCTCTCAATTCAAAGACCCAGGTCCCCCAGCACAGACCCAGCTCTCAATTCAAAGACCCAGGTACCCCAGCACACAACCTGTTTTCAATTCAAAGACCGAGCTCCCCCAGCACAGACCCAGGTCCCCTAGCACAGAACCGGTTCTCAATTCCAAGGCCGAGGTCCCCCAGCACAGACCCAGGACCCCTAGCACAGACCCAGATCTCAATTCAAAGACCCAGGTCCACCAGCACACACCCAGTTCTCAATTCAAAGACCCAGGTCCCCCAGCACAGACCCAGGCCTGCAGCACAGACCCAGGTCCCCCAGCACTGACCCAGGTCTCAATTCAAAGACACAGGTCCCCCAGAACACACCCACTTCTCAATTCAAAGACCCAGGTCCCCCAGCACACACGCAGTTCTCAATTCAAAGACCCAGGTCCCCCAGTACAGACCCAGGTCCCCCAGCACAGACTCAGTTCTCAATTCAAAGGACAGGTCCCCCAGCACAGACCCAGGTCCCCCAGCACAGACCCAGTTCTCAATTCAAAGGCCCAGCTCACCCAGCACAGACCCAGCTCCCTCAGAACAGACCCAGGTCTCAATTCAAAGACCCAGGTACCCCAGCACACAACCAGTTCTCAGTTCAAAGGCCCAGATCCCCCAGCACATACCCTGGTCCCCCAGCTCAGACCCAGTTCTTAATTCAAAGACCCCGATCCCCCAGCACAGACCCAGGTCTCAATTCAAAGACCCAGGTCCCCCAGCAAAGACCCAGTTCTCAATTCAAAGACCTAGGTACCTCAGTACAGACCCAGGTCTCAATTCAAAGACCCAGGTCCCCCAGCACACACCCAGGTCTCAATTAAAGACCCAGGTCCCCCAGCACACACTCAGGTCCCCCATCACACACGCAGGTCCCCCAGCACACACGCAGGTCCCCCAGCACACACGCAGGTCCCCCAGCACACACGCAGGTCCCCCAGCACACACGCAGGTCTCAATTCTAAAACCCAGGTCCCCCAGCACAGACCCAGTTCTCACTTCAAAGATCCAGGTTGCCCAGAACAGACCCAGTTCTCAATTCAAAGACCCAGGTCCCCCAGCACAGACCCAGGTCTCAATTCAAAGACGCAGGTCCCAAGCACAAACCCAGGTCGCACGGCACAGACCCAGGTCTCAATTCAAAGACCGAGGTCCCCCAGCACAGAACCAGCTCCCCCAGCACAGACCCAGGTCCCCCAGCACAGACCCAGCTCTCAATTCAAAGACCAAGGTCCGCCAGCACAGACCCAGGTCTCAATTCAAAGACCGAGTTCCCCCAGCACAGACCCAGTTCCCCCAGCACAGAACCAGTTCTCAATTCCAATGCCAAGGTCCCCTAGAACAGACCCAGATCCCCCAGTACACACCCAGCTCTCAATTCAAAAACCCAGGTCCCCCAGTACACACCCAGCTCTCTATTCAAAGACCCAGGTACCCCAGCACACAACCAGTTTTCAATTCAAAGACCGAGTTCCCCCAGCACAGACCCAGCTCCCCCAGCATAGACCCAGGTCCCCCAGCACAGACCCAGCTCTCAATTCAAAGACCCAGGTCCCCCAGCACAGACCCAGCTCTCAATTCAAAGACCCAGGTCCCCCAGCACAGACCCAGGGCTCAATTCAAAGACCCAGGTCCCCCAGCACAGACCCAGTTCTCAATTCAAAGACCCAGGTCCCCCAGCACAGACCCAGGTCTCAATTCATAGTCCCAGGTCCCCAGCACAGACCAATGTCCCCCAGCACAGACCCAGATCTCAATTCAAACACCCAGGCCCCCAGCACACACCCAGGTCTCAATTCAAAGACAAAGGCCCCCCAGCACAGACCCAGTTCTCAATTCAAAGACCTAGGTACCTCACTACAGACCCAGGTCTCAATTCAAAGACCCAGGTCCCCCAGCACACACCCAGGTCTCAATTCATAGTCCCAGGTCCCCAGCACAGACCAATGTCCCCCAGCACAGACCCAGATCTCAATTCAAACACCCAGGCCCCCAGCACACACCCAGGTCTCAATTCAAAGACAAAGGCCCCCCAGCACAGACCCAGTTCTCAATTCAAAGACCTAGGTACCTCACTACAGACCCAGGTCTCAATTCAAAGACCCAGGTCCCCCAGCACACACCCAGGTCTCTGAAGACCCAGGTCCCCCAGCACAGACCCAGGTCTCAATTCAAAGACACAGGTCCCCCAGCACACACGCAGGTCCCCCAGCACACACGCAGGTCCCCCAACACACACCCAGGTCTCAATTCAAAAACCCAGGTCCCCCAGCACAGACCCAGTTCTCACTTCAAAGACCAGGTCACCCAGAACAGACCCAGTTCTCAATTCAAAAACCCAGGTCCCCCAGCACAGACCCAGTACTCAATTCAAAGACCCAGGTTCCCCAGCACAGACCCAGGTCTCAATTCAAAGACCCAGGTCCCTCAGCACACTCCCAGTCCTCAATTAAAAGACCCACGTTCCCCAGCACAGACCCAGGTCGCCCAGCACAGACCCAGTTCTCAATTCAAAGACCCAGATCCCCCAGCACAGACCCAGTACTCAATTCAAAGACCCAGGTTCCCCAGCACAGACCCAGGTCTCAATTCAAAGACCCAGGTCCCCCAGCACAGTCCCAGTCCTCAATTAAAAGACCCACGTTCCCCAGCACAGACCCAGGTCGCCCAGCACAGACCCAGTACTCAATTCAAAGACCCAGGTCCCCCAGCACACACCCAGGTCTCAATTCAAAGACCCAGGTCCCCCAGCACAGACCCAGTTCTCAATTGAAAGACCCAGGTCCCCCAGCACACACGCAGGTCCCCCAGCACAGACCCAGGTCTCAATTCAAAAACCCAGGTCCCCCAGCACAGACCCAGTTCTCACTTAAAAGACCCAGGTCGCCCAGAACAGACCCAGTTCTCAATTCAAAGACCCAGGTCCCCCAGCACAGACCCAGGTCTCAATTCAAAGACCGAGTTCCCCCAGCACAGACCCAGTTCCCCCAGCACAGAACCAGTCCTCAATTCCAATGCCAAGGTCCCCTAGAACAGACCCAGGTCCCCCAGCGCAGACCCAGGTCTCAATTCAAAGACCAAGTTCCCCCAGCACAGACCCAGTTCCCCCAGTACAGAACCAGTTCTCAATTCCAATGCCAAGGTCCCCCAGAACAGACCCAGGTCCCCCAGCACAGACCCAGCTCTCAATTCAAATACCAAGGTCCCCCAGCACAGACTCAGGTCTCAATTCAAAGACCCAGATCCCCCAGTACACACCCAGCTCTCAATTCAAAAACCTAGGTCCCCCAGCACACACCCAGCTCTCTATTCAAAGACCCAGGTACCCCAGCACACAACCAGTTTTCAATTCAAAGACTGAGTTCCCCCAGCACAGACCCAGCTCCCCCAGCACAGACCCAGGTCCCCCAGCACAGACCCAGCTCTCAATTCAAAGACCCAGGTCCCCCAGCACACACCCAGTTCTCACTTCAAAGACCAGGTCGCCCAGAACAGACCCAGTTCTCAATTCAAAGACCCAGGTCCCCCAGCACAGACCCAGGTCTCAATTCAAAGACCGAGTTCCCAAGCACAGACCCAGGTTGCCCAGCACAGACCCAGGTCTCAAAATTCAAAGACCCAGGTCCCCCAACATAGAACCAGGTCTCAATTCAAAGACCCAGATCCCCCAGCACAGACCCAGCTCTCAATTCAAAGACCCAGGTTCCCCAGCACAGACCCAGGTCTCAATTCAAAGACCCAGGTCCCCCAGCACAGTCCCAGTCCTCAACTAAAAGACCCTCGTTCCCCAGCACAGACCCAGGTCTCAATTCAAAGACCCAGGTCCCAAGCACAGACCCAGGTTGCCCGGCACAGACCCAGGTCTCAATTCAAAGACCCAGGTCCCCCAACACAGACCCAGGTCTCAATTCAAAGGCCCAGGTTCCCCAGCACAGACCCAGTTCTCAATTCAAAGACCCAGATTCCCCAGCACAGACCCAGGTGTCAATTCAAAGGCCCAGGTCACCCAGCACACACCCAGTTCTCAATTCAAAGACCCAGGTCGCCCAGCAAACACCCAGGTCTCAATTCAATGACCCAGGTCCCCCAGCACACAACCAGTTCTCAATTCAAAGACCCAGGTCCCCCAGCACAGACCCAGCTCCCCCAGCACAGACCCAGGTCCCCCAGCACAGACCCAGCTCTCAATTCAAAGACCGAGTTCCCCCAGCACAGACTCAGGTCTGAATTCAAAGACCCAGATCCCCCAGTACACACCCAGCTCTCAATTCAAAAACCCAGGTCCCGCAGTACACACCCAGCTCTCTATTCAAAGACCCAGGTACCCCAGCACACAACCAGTTTTCAATTCAAAGACCAAGATCCCCCAGCACAGACCCAGCTCCCCCAGCACAGACCCAGGTCCCCCAGCACAGACCCAGCTCTCAATTCAAAGACCCAGGTCCCCCAGCACAGACCCAGGTCTCAATTCAAAGACCCAGGTACCCCAGCACAGAACCAATTTTCAATTCAAAGACCGAGTTCCCCCAGCACAGACCCAGGTCCCCTAGCACAGAACCGGTTCTCAATTCCAAGGCCGAGGTCCCCCAGCACAGACCCAGGACCCCTAGCACAGACCCAGATCTCAATTCAAAGACCCAGGTCCCCCAGCACACACCCAGTTCTCAATTCAAAGACCCAGGTCCCCCAGCACAGACCCAGGCCTGCAGCACAGACCCAGGTCCCCCAGCACAGACCCAGGTTTCAATTCAAAGACCCAGGTCCCCCAGAACATACCCAGTTCTCAATTCAAAGACCCAGGTCCCCCAGCACACACGCAGTTCTCAATTCAAAGACCCAGGTCCCCCAGTACAGACCCAGGTCCCCCAGCACAGACTCAGTTCTCAATTCAAAGGACCAGGCCCCGCAGCACAGACCCAGGTCCCCCAGCACAGACCCAGGTCTCAATTCAAAGGCCCAGCTCACCCAGCACAGACCCAGCTCCCTCAGAACAGACCCAGGTCTCAATTCAAAGACCCAGGTCCCCCAGCACAGACCCAGTTTTTAATTCAAAGGCCCAGGTCCCCCAGCACAGGCCCAGGTCCCCCAGCACAGACCCAGTTCTCAGTTCAAAGACCCAGGTCCCCCAGCACAGACCCAGGTACCCCAGCACAGACCCAGTTCTCAATTCAAACACCCAGATCCCCCAGCACAGAACCAGGTCTCAATTCAAAGACCCAGATCCCCCAGCACAGACCCAGTTCTCAATTCAAAGACTCAGGTTCCCCAGCACAGACCCAGGTCTCAATTCAAAGACCCAGGTCCCCCAGCACAGTCCCAGTCCTCAATTCAAAGACCCACGTTCCCCAGCACAGAACCAGGTCGCCCAGCACAGACCCAGTTCTCAATTCAAAGACCCAGGTCCCCCAGCAAAGACCCAGCTCCCCCAGCACAGACCCAGGTCCCCCAGCACAGACCCAGCTCTCAATTCAAAGACCCAGGTCCCCCAGCACAGACCCAGGTCTCAATTCTAAAACCCAGGTCCCCCAGCACAGACCCAGTTCTCACTTCAAAGACCCAGGTTGCCCAGAACAGACCCAGTTCTCAATTCAAAGACCCAGGTCCCCCAGCACAGACCCTGGTCTCAATTCAAAGACCCAGGTCCAAAGCACAGACCCAGGTTGCCCGGCACAGACCCAGGTCTCAATTCAAAGACCCAGGTCCCCCAACACAGACCCAGGTCTCAATTCAAAGGCCCAGGTTCCCCAGCACACCCCCAGTTCTCAATTCAAAGACCCAGGCCCCCCAGCACACACCCAGGTCTCAATTCAAACACCCAGATCCCCCAGCACAGACTCAGTTCTCAATTCAAAGACCGAGGCTCCCCAGTACACACCCAGGTCTCAATTCAAAGGCCCAGGTCGCCCAGCACACACCCAGTTCTCAATTCAAAGACCCAGGTCGCCCAGCAAACACCCAGGTCTCAATTCAATGACCCAGGTCCCCCAGCACACATCCAGTTCTCAATTCAAAGACCCAGGCACCCCAGCACACAACCAGTTCTCAATTCAAAGACCCAGGCCCCCAGCACAGACCCAGCTCCCCCAGCACAGACCCAGGTCCCCCAGCACAGACCCAGTTCTCAATTCAAAGACCCAGGTCCCCCAGCACACACCCAGGTCTCAATTCAAATACCCAGGTCCCCCAGCACAGACTCAGGTCTCAATTCAAAGACCCAGATCCCCCAGTACACACCCAGCTCTCAATTCAAAAACCCAGGTTCCGCAGCACACACCCAGCTCTCTATTCAAAGACCCAGGTACCCCAGGACACAACCAGTTTTCAATTCAAAGACCAAGTTCCCCCAGCACAGACCCAGCTCCCCCAGCACAGACCCAGGTCCCCCAGCACAGACCCAGGTCCCCCAGCACAGACCCAGGTCTCAATTCAAAGACCCAGGTCCCAAGCACAGACCCAGCTCTCAATTCAAAGACCCAGGTCCCCCAGCACACACCCAGGTCTCAATTCAAAGACCCAGGTCCCCCAGCACACACCCAGGTCTCAATTCAAAGACCCAGGTCCCCCAGCACACACGCAGGTCCCCCAGCACACACGCAGGTCCCCCATAACACACGCAAGTCCCCCAGCACAGACCCAGGTCTCAATTCAAAAACCCAGGTCCCAAGCACAGACCCAGTTCTCACTTCAAAGACCCAGGTCGCCCAGAACAGACCCAGTTCTCAATTCAAAGACCCAGGTCCCCCAGCACACACCCAGGTCTCAATTCAAAGACCGAGTTCCCAAGCACAGACCCAGGTCCCCCAGTACAGACCCAGGTCTCAATTCAAAGACCCAGGTCCCCCAACACAGAACCAGGTCTCAATTCAAAGATCCAGATCCCCAAGTACAGACCCAGCTCTCAATTCAAAGACCCAGGTACCCCAGCACAGACCCAGGTCTCAATTCAAAGACCGAGTTCCCCCAGCACAGACCCAGTTCCCCCAGCACAGAACCAGTTCTCAATTCCAATGCCAAGGTCCCGCAGAACAGACACAGGTCCCCCAGCACAGACCCAGGTCTCAATTCAAAGACCGAGTTCCCCCAGCACAGACCCAGTTCCCCCAGCACAGAACCAGTTCTCAATTCCAATGCCAAGGTCCCCCAGAACAGACCCAGGTCCCCCAGCACAGACCCAGGTCTCAATTCAAATACCCAGGTCCCCCAGCACAGACTCAGGTCTCAATTCAAAGACCCAGATCCCCCAGTACACACCCAGCTCTCAATTGAAAAACCCAGGTCCCCAAGCACACACCCAGCTCTCTATTCAAAGACCCAGGTACCCCAGCACACAACCAGTTTTCAGTTCAAAGACTGAGTTCCCCCAGCACAGACCCAGCTCCCCCAGCACAGACCCAGGTCCCCCAGCACAGACCCAGCTCTCAATTCAAAGACCCAGGTCCCCCAGCACAGACCCAGGTCTCAATTCAAAGACCCAGGCACCCCAGCACACAACCAGTTTTCAGTTCAAAGACCGAGTTCCCCCAGAACAGACCCAGGTCCCCTAGTACAGAACCGGTCCTCAATTCTAAGGCCGAGGTCCCCCAGCACAGACCCAGGAACCCTAGCACAGACCCAGATCTCAATTCAAAGACCCAGGTCCCCCAGCACACACTCAGTTCTCAATTCAAAGACCCAGGTCCAAAGCACAGACCCAGGCCTGCAGCACAGACCCAGGTCCCGCAACACTGACCCAGGTCTCAATTCAAAGACCCAGGTCCCCCAGAACACACCCAGTTCTCAATTCAAAGACCCATGGTCCCCCAGCACACACGCAGTTCTCAATTCAAAGACCCAGGTCCCCCAGTACAGACCCAGGTCCCCCAGCACAGACTCAGTTCTCAATTCAAAGGACCAGGCCCCCAGCACAGACCCAGGTCTCAATTCAAAGGCCCAGCTCACCCAGGACAGACCCAGCACCCTCAGAACAGACCCAGGTCTCAATTCAAAGACCCAGGTCCCCCAGCACACACCCAGTTCTTAATTCAAAGGCCCAGGTCCCCCAGCACAGGCCCAGGTCCCCCAGCACAGACCCAGTTCTCAGTTGAAAGACCAAGGTCCCCCAGCACACACCCAGGTACCCCAGCACAGACCCAGTTCTCAATTCAAAGACCCAGGTACCTCAGCACAGACCCAGGTCTCAATTCATAGTCCCAGGTCCCCAGCACAGACCAAGGTCCCCCAGCACAGACCCAGATCTCAATTCAAAGACCCAGGTCCCCCAGCACACACCCAGGTCTCAATTCAAAGACAAAGGCCCCCCAGCACAGACCCAGTTCTCAATTCAAAGACCTAGGTACCTCAGTACAGACCCAGGTCTCAATTCAAAGACCCAGGTCCCCCAGCACACACCCAGGTCTCTGAAGACCCAGGTCCCCCAGCACAGACCCAGGTCTCAATTCAAAGACACAGGTCCCCCAGCACACACGCGGGTCCCCCAGCACACACGCAGGTCCCCCAACACACACCCAGGTCTCAATTCAAAAACCCAGGTCCCCCAGCACAGACCCAGTTCTCACTTCAAAGACCAGGTCGCCCTGAACAGACCCAGTTCTCAATTCAAAGACCCAGGTCCCCCAGCACAGACCCAGGTCTCAATTCAAAGACCGAGTTCCCAAGCACAGACCCAGGTTGCCCAGCACAGACCCAGGTCTCAATTCAAAGACCCAGGTCCCCCAACATAGAACCAGGTCTCAATTCAAAGACCCAGATCCCCCAGCACAGACCCAGTACTCAATTCAAAGACCCAGGTTCCCCAGCACAGACCCAGGTCTCAATTCAAAGACCCAGGTCCCCCAGCACAGTCCCAGTCCTCAATTAAAAGACCCACGTTCCCCAGCACAGACCCAGGTCGCCCAGCACAGACCCAGTTCTCAATTCAAAGACCCAGGTCCCCCAGCACACACCCAGGTCTCAATTCAAACACCCAGATCCCCAGCACAGACCCAGTTCTCAATTCAAAGACCCAGGTCCCCCAGCACACACCCAGTTCTCAATTCAAAGACCCAGGTCCCCCAGCACACACCCAGGTCCCCCAGCACACACCTAGTCCTGAATTCAAAGACCCAGGTCCCCCAGCACACACCCAGTCTCAATTCAAAAACCCAGGTCCCCCAGCACACACGCAGGTCCCCCAGCACACACGCAGGTCCCCTAGCACACACGCAGGTCTCAATTCTAAAACCCAGGTCCCCCAGCACAGACCCAGTTCTCACTTCAAAGACCCAGGTCGCCCAGAACAGACCCAGTTCCCAATTCAAAGACCCAGGTCCCCCAGCACAGACCCAGGTCTCAATTCAAAGACGCAGGTCCCAAGCACAAACCCAGGTCGCCCGGCACAGACCCAGGTCTCAATTCAAAGACCCAGGTCCCCCAGCACACACCCAGGTCTCAATTCAAAGGCCCAGGTTCCCCAGCACAGACCCAGTTCTCAATTCAAAGACCCAGATTCCCTAGCACAGACCCAGGTGTCAATTCAAAGGCCCAGGTTCCCCAGTACACCCCCAGTTCTCAATTCAAAGACCCAGGCCCCCCAGCACACACCCAGGTCTCAATTCAAACACCCAGATCCCCCAGCACAGACTCAGTTCTCAATTCAAAGACCGAGGCTCCCCAGTACACACCCAGGTCTCAATTCAAAGACCAAGGTCCCCCAGCACAGACCCAGTTCTCAATTCAAAGACCCAGGTCGCCCAGCAAACACCCAGTTCTCAATTCAATGACCCAGGTCCCCCAGCACAGACCCAGCTCCCCCAGCACAAACCCAGGTCCCCCAGCACAGACCCAGCTCTCAATTCAAAGACCCAGGTCCCCCAGCACACACCCAGGTCTCAATTAAAGACCCAGGTCCCCCAGCACACACCCAGTTCTCAATTCAAGGACCCAGGTCCCCCAGCACACAAGCAGGTCCCCCAGCACACACGCAGGTCCCCCAGCACACACGCAGGTCTCAATTCTAAAACCCAGGTCCCCCAGCACAGACCCAGTTCTCACTTCAAAGACCCAGGTTGCCCAGAACAGACCCAGTTCTCAATTCAAAGACCCAGGTCCCCCAGCACAGACCCAGGTCTCAATTCAAAGACCCAGGTCCCAAGCACAGACCCAGGTCGCACGGCACAGACCCAGGTCTCAATTCAAAGACCCAGGTCCCCCAGCACAGAACCAGCTCCCCCAGCACAGACCCAGGTCCCCCAGCACAGACCCAGCTCTCAATTCAAAGACCAAGGTCCGCCAGCACAGACCCAGCTCTCAATTCAAAGACCGAGTTCCCCCAGCACAGACCCAAATCCCCCAGCACAGAACCAGTTCTCAATTCCAATGCCAAGGTCCCCTAGAACAGACCCAGATCCTCCAGTACACACCCAGCTCTCAATTCAAAAACCCAGGTCCCCCAGTACACACCCAGCTCTCTATTCAAAGACCCAGGTACCCCAGCACACAACCAGTTTTCAATTCAAAGACCGAGTTCCCCCAGCACAGACCCAGCTCCCCCAGCATAGACCCAGGTCCCCCAGCACAGACCCAGCTCTCAATTCAAAGACCCAGGTCCCCCAGCACAGACCCAGGTCTCAATTCAAAGACCCAGGTCCCCCATCACAGACCCAGTTCTCAATTCAAAGACCCAGGTCCCCCAGCACAGACCCAGGTCTCAATTCATAGTCCCAGGTCCCCAGCACAGACCAATGTCCCCCAGCACAGACCCAGATCTCAATTCAAACACCCAGGCCCCCAGCACACACCCAGGTCTCAATTCAAAGACAAAGGCCCCCCAGCACAGACCCAGTTCTCAATTCAAAGACCTAGGTACCTCACTACAGACCCAGGTCTCAATTCAAAGACCCAGGTCCCCCAGCACACACCCAGGTCTCTGAAGACCCAGGTCCCCCAGCACAGACCCAGGTCTCAATTCAAAGACACAGGTCCCCCAGCACACACGCAGGTCCCCCAGCACACACGCAGGTCCCCCAGCACACACCCAGGTCTCAATTCAAACACCCAGATCCCCAGCACAGACCCAGTTCTCAATTCAAAGACCCAGGTCCCCCAGCACACACCCAGTTCTCAATTCAAAGACCCAGGTCCCCCAGCACACACCCAGGTCCCCCAGCACACACCTAGTCCTGAATTCAAAGACCCAGGTCCCCCAGCACACACCCAGTCTCAATTCAAAGACCCAGGTCCCCCAGCACACACGCAGGTCCCCCAGCACACACGCAGGTCCCCCAGCACACACGCAGGTCTCAATTCTAAAACCCAGGTCCCCCAGCACAGACCCAGTTCTCAATTCAAAGACCCAGGTCGCCCAGAACAGACCCAGTTCTCAATTCAAAGACCCAGGTACCTCAGCACAGACCCAGTTCTCAATTCAAAGACCCAGGTCCCCCAGCACAGACCCAGGTCTCAATTCAAAGTCCCAGGTCCCCAGCACAGACCCAGGTCTCAATTCAAAGACCCAGGTTCCCCAGCACAGACCCAGTTCTCAATTCAAAGACCGAGTTCCCCCAGCACAGACCCAGTTCCCCCAGCACAGAACCAGTTCTCAATTCCAATGCCAAGGTCCCCCAGAACAGACCCAGGTCCCCCAGCACAGACCCAGGTCTCAATTCAAAGACCAAGTTCCCCCAGCACAGACCCAGTTCCCCCAGTACAGAACCAGTTCTCAATTCCAATGCCAAGGTCCCCCAGAACAGACCCAGGTCCCCCCGCACAGACCCAGCTCTCAATTCAAATACCAAGGTCCCCCAGCACAGACTCAGGTCTCAATTCAAAGACCCAGATCCCCCAGTACACACCCAGCTCTCAATTCAAAAACCCAGGTCCCCAAGCACACACCCAGCTCTCTATTCAAAGACCCAGGTACCCCAGCACACAACCAGTTTTCAATTCAAAGACTGAGTTCCCCCAGCACAGACCCAGCTCCCCCAGCACAGACCCAGGTCCCCCAGCACAGACCCAGCTCTCAATTCAAAGACCCAGGTCCCCCAGCACAGACCCAGTTCTCAATTCAAAGACCCGGTCGCCCAGAGCAGACCCAGTTCTCAATTCAAAGACCCAGGTCCCCCAGCACAGACCCAGGTCTCAATTCAAAGACCGAGTTCCCAAGCACAGACCCAGGTTGCCCAGCACAGACCCAGGTCTCAATTCAAAGACCCAGGTCCCCCAACATAGAACCAGGTCTCAATTCAAAGACCCAGATCCCCCAGCACAGACCCAGCTCTCAATTCAAAGACCCAGGTTCCCCAGCACAGACCCAGGTCTCAATTCAAAGACCCAGGTCCCCCAGCACAGTCCCAGTCCTCAATTAAAAGACCCACGTTCCCCAGCACAGACCCAGGTCGCCCAGCACAGACCCAGTTCTCAATTCAAAGACCCAGGTCCCTCAGCACACACCCAGGTCTCAATTCAAAGACCCAGGTTCCCCAGCACAGACCCAGTTCTCAATTCAAAGACCCAGGTCCCCCAGCACACACCCAGTTCTCAATTCAAAGGCCCCGGTCCCCCAGCACACACCCAGGTCCCCCAGCACACACCTAGTCCTGAATTCAAAGACCCAGGTCCCCCAGCACACACCCAGGTCTCAATTCAAACACCCAGGTCCCCCAGCACACACGCAGGTCCCCCAGCACAGACCCAGCTCTCAATTCAAAAACCCAGGTCCCCCAGCACAGACCCAGTTCTCACTTCAAAGACCCAGGTCGCCCAGAACGGACCCAGTTCCCAATTCAAAGACCCAGGTCCCCCAGCACAGACCCAGGTCTCAATTCAAAGACCCAGGTCCCAAGCACAGACCCAGGTCGCCTGGCACAGACCCAGGTCTCAATTCAAAGACCCAGGTCCCCCAACACAGACCCAGGTCTCAATTCAAAGGCCCAGGTCCCCCAGCACAGACCCAGTTCTCAATTCAAAGACCCAGATTCCCTAGCACAGACCCAGGTGTCAATTCAAAGGCCCAGGTTCCCCAGCACACCCCCAGTTCTCAATTCAAAGACCCAGGCCCCCCAGCACACACGCAGGTCTCAATTCAAACACCCAGATCCCCCAGCACAGACCCAGGTCTCAATTCAAAGACCGAGGCCCCCCAGCACACACCCAGGTCTCAATTCAAACACCCAGATCCCCCAGCACAGACTCAGTTCTCAATTCAAAGACCGAGGCTCCCCAGCACACACCCAGTTCTCAATTCAATGACCCAGGTCGCCCAGCAAACACCTAGTTCTCAATTCAATGACCCAGGTCCCCCAGCACAGACCCAGGTCTCAATTCAAAGACCGAGTTCCCCCAGCACAGACCCAGTTCCCCCAGCACAGAACCAGTTCTCAATTCCAATGCCAATGTCCCCCAGAACAGACCCAGGTCCCCCAGCACAGACCCAGGTCTCAATTCAAAGACCCAGGTCCCCCAGCACAGACTCAGGTCTCAATTCAAAGACCCAGGCGCCTCAGCACAGACCCAAGTCCCCCAGAACAGACCCAGGTCCATCAGCATAGACCCAGTTCTCAATTCAAAGACCCAGGTACCCCAGCACACAACCAGTTTTCAATTCAAAGACCGAGTTCCCCCAGCACAGACCCAGGTTCCCCAGCACAGAACCGGTTCTCAATCCCAAGGCCGAGGTCCCCCCGCACAGACCCAGGACCCCTAGCACAGACCCAGGTCTCAATTCAAAGACCCAGGTCCCCCAGCACACATCCTGTTCTCAATTCAAAGACCCAGGTCCTCCAGCACAGACGCAGTTCTCAATTCAAAGACCCAGGTCCCCCAGCACAGACTGAGTTCTCACTTCAAAGGACCAGGTCCCCCAGCACAGACCCAGTTCCCCCAGCACAGACCCAGGTCTCAATTCAAAGACCGAGGTCCCTCAACACAGACCCATGTCTCCCAGAACAGACCCAGGTCGCCCAGCAGAGACCCAGTTCTCAATTCAGAGACCCAGGTCCCCAGCACACACCCAGGTCCCCCGGCACAGAACCAGGTCCCCCAGCACAGACCCAGGTCCCCCAGCACAGACCCAGGTCCCCCAGCACAGACCCAGGTCCCCCAGCACTGACCCAGGTCTCAATTCAAAGACCCAGGTCCCTCAGCACAGATCCAGGTCTCAATTCAATGACCCAGGTACCTCAGCACAGACCCAGCTCTCAATTCAAAGACCCAGGTCCCCCAGCACAGACCCAGTTCTCAATTCGAAGACCCAGGTCCCCCAGCACACACCCAGATCTCAATTCAAAGACCCAGGTTCCCCAGCACACACCCAGGTCTCAATTCAAAGACCCAGGTCCCCCAGCACAGACCCAGGTCTCAATTCAAAGACTCAGGTCGCCTAACACAGACCCAGTTCCCCCAGCACAGACCCAGGTCTCAATTCAAAGACCCAGGTCCCCCAACACAGACCCAGGTCTCAATTCAAAGGGCCAGGTTCCCCAGCACACCCCCAGTTCTCAATTCAAAGACCCAGGTTCCCCAGCACAGACCCAGGTGTCAATTCAAACACCCAGATCCCCCAGCACAGACTCAGTTCTCAATTCAAAGACCGAGGCTCCCCAGTACACACCCAGGTCTCAATTCAAAGGCCCAGGTCGCCCAGCACACACCCAGTTCTCAATTCAATGACCCAGGTCCCCCAGAACACACCCAGTTCTCAATTCAAAGACCCAGGTCCCCCAGTACACACCCAGCTCTCAATTCAAAGACCCAGGTCCCCCAGCACACACCCAGCTCCCCCAGCACAGACCCAGGTCGCCTACCACAGACCCAGGTCCCCCAGCACAGACCCAGGTCTCAGTTCAAAGACCCAGGTCCCCAGCACACACCCAGTTCTCAATTCAAAGACCCAGGTCCCCAGCACACACCCAGTTCTCAATTCAAAGACCCAGGTCCCCCAGCACAGACCCAGTTCTCAATTCAAAGACCCAGGTCCCCCAGCACAGACCCAGGCCTGCAGCACAGACCCAGGGCACCCAGCACAGACCCAGTTTTCAATTGAAAGACCCATGTCCCCCAACACAGACCCAGTTCTCAATTCAAACAAAACAACCCCCTACACAAAGATACTACTGTATGCACTAGTGAGTCTTGGCATGGCCTGAAGGTCTTAATTCAGATAAGGCCATTTCAAAAAAACCCCCCAAAAAACAGCAGAAATAAACCACAAAGCTCTAACCCTACAAACCCCAAAACAACCACCACCAAACTCACCCTGATGAAAGCCAAGTACTGAAACAGCTCCCTGCTGCATGGCTGTGCCTCATGTACCCAAGGACCCACCCTCAACCCCTCCCTCAAAGCCCTGGCTCAGGGGTGGGGCAAGCCACCAGCTGCAACAGAAGCAACCTGATGTGCCACAGCCTGGTGTTTTCCCTATCTGACTCTGGCTCTCTTTCTGCCTTCAACTTCTGGGCTCCCATTCTCTGGTTCAGACTCACAATCAAAACTCAAAAACCACAATGCCAAAAAAAAGTTTTATCGGCCTCTAACTCTCAGGCCACACTTACACCAAGACACAGATTGTAAAGCACACACAAACGGATAGCCAGACACTCTGAAGCCAGACACTCTGACTCTGACATTGACTACACATAAACAAACACACACTCATTCCCAAGCTGACTCTCTGGGCTGGACCCATTAAAAGCAAGCTTAGTCCCAGAGCTCTTCTGTCCCTGACCCGTTAAATGCATGCTTAGCCCCAAAGCTCTTCTGTCCATTTATGCAGCTCATCAAGAGTAAACAGCTACATTGGGATTCTAAAAGCCCATCACACCTGTTCCAGAGTTCCAGGATTCCAGGTGAGAGAAAAACAGAGACAAATACAGGATTCTCCACTGGTTTATTCATGAAGGAAACTCTAGAGAGAGTAAAGGATACAGCAAAGGATGCTTCTGATGCTTGCTTATCTTACCAACCCCAAGGACCCTGCAAAGACCTTCAGGAAACCAGCTCTGAGAATCATCACAGCAGTGCGAGGTGGCAGGCTCAATGTTAACCCATTTTAAGCCATTTTGGCTATTTTGAGATACATCTTTTTGATTTCTAACCCATTTTAATCCATTTTTTGGCTGTTTCTAAGCTACCAATGGCCATTTCTGTACGATTTTTTTCCATATCTTACCAGGATTAGGCCATTTTTGGCTATTTCTAATCCATTTTTCCCATTTCCACCCCCTTTTAAGCTTTTTTTTTAGTCTATTTCTAAAATGGTTTTGGCTATTTCTAACCAATTTCAAACTATTTCAAACCCAAAACAACTTCCCCAAACCCAGAACAACTTCCCCAAAGCCAGAACAACTTCCCCAAACCCAGAACAACTTCTCTAATCATACACAAAATTCTCAAAACACAGGCCAAATTCCCCCAACACAGGCCAACTTCCCCCAACACAGGCCAACTGCTCCAATCCCTGAACAACTGCTCCAATCCCTGAACAACTGCTCCAATCCCTGAACAATTTCTCTAATCATACACAATATTCTGGAAACACAGAATAACTTCCCCCAACACAGACCCATTTTTCCAATCCCAGAACAACTTCTCCAACCCCAGAACAACTCCTCCAACCCCAGAACAACTCCTCCAAGAAGAGACGAAATTCTCAAAACACAGAACAATTTCCCCAATCAAAGACCAAATTCGCCAATCACAGAAAAAGGACTAAATTCCCAGAAAAACTTCTCCAATCCCAGAAAAAATTCTCCAATCCCTGAAGAACTTCTCCAATCCTAGAACAACTTCTACAATCATTAACAAGACTTGCAAAGCACAGAACAAGTTCCTCAATCATAGAACAGGTTCTAAAAACCCAGAACAGGTCCTCAAACCCCAGAACAGGTCCTAAAAACCCAGAACAACTTCTCCAGTCCCAGAACTACTTCTCCGGTCCCAGAACTACTTCTCCGGTCCCAGAACTACTTCACCAACCAAAGAACAAGTTCTCCAATTATAGACAAAATTCACAAAACACAGAACAAGTCCCCCACTCACAGAACAAATTCCCCAATCACAGAATATGGTCTAAATTACCTGAACAAATTCTCCAATCCCACAACAATTTCTTCAATCGCAGAACAAATTCTCCAATCCCAGAACAAGTTCCGTAATTAAAGACCAAAGTTCCTAATCACTGAACATGGTCAAAAATCCCTCAACAACATCCCCAATACCTGAACAACTTCCCCAATCGCTGAACAAATACTCCAACCCCAGAACTACTTTGCCAACCCCACAACTACTTTGCCAACCCCACAACTACTTTGCCAACCCCACAACTACTTTGCCAACCCCACAACTACTTTGCCAACCCCACAACTACTTCGCCAACCCCACAACTACTTCGCCAACCCCACAACTACTTCGCCAACCCCACAACTACTTCCTCAATCATAGACATAATTCTCGACACACAGAACAAGTTCCCCAAACAAAGACCAAATTCTCCAAACCCACAACATTGTCTAAATTCCCTGAACAATTTCTCCAATCCCAGAACAAATTCTCCAATCGCAGAACAACGTCCCCAAACTCTCAACAATTTCCCCAAATGCAGAACAACTTCCCAAAACCCAGAAAAACTTCCCCAAACACAGAACAATATCTCCAATCCCCACAACAACTTCTCGAAACACAGAACAACTTCTCCAGACCCAGAACATTTTTTACAACAACAAACAAAATTCTCAAAACACAGAAAAAGTTTCCCAAAGAACAAATTCTCCAATCCCAGAATATTGTCTAAATTCCATGAACAAATTCTCCAATCCCAGAACAAATTCTCCACTCAAAGAACAAGTTCCCCAACCTCTGAACAATTTCCCCAAATGCAGAACAACTTCCCAAAATCCAGAAAAACTTCCCCAAACACAGAACAATATCTGCAATCCAAAAACAACTTCCCCAATCCCAGTAAAAATTATCCAATCCCAGAACAACTTCCCCAAACACAGAACAACTTCCCCAAAGACAGAAAAATATCTCCAATCCCAGAACTTCTCCAATCCCTGAAAAAATTTCCCAAACACAGAACAATGTCTCCAAACCCAGAACAAGTTCTCCAATCCAAGAATAATTTCTCCAATCCCAGAACAAATTCTCCAAACCCAAAACAACTTCTCCAAACCCAGAACAACTTCTCCAAACCCTGAACAACTTCCCCAATCCCTGAACAAATTCTCCAATCCCAAAACAACTTCCCCAAAGACAGAACAATATCTCCAATCCAAGAACAAATTCTCAAATCCCAAAAAAATTCTCCAATCCCAGAAAAAGTTCCCCAATCAAAGACCAAAGTTTCCAATGACAGAACATAATTTAAATTCCATTAACGACATCCCCAATCCCTGAACAGCATCGCCAATCCCTGAACAACTTCCCCAATCCCTAAACCACTTCCCCAAACCCTGATAAATTCTCCAAACCCTGAACAACTTCTCCAATCCCAGAACAACTTCTCCAATATGAGACAAAATTCTCGGACACAGAAAAACTTCCCCAAACACAGAAAAACTTCCCCAAACACAGAACAACTTCTCCAAACCCAGAACTAATTCTCCAATCCCAGAACTACTTCTCCAATCCCAGAACTACTTCTCCAATCCCAGAACTACTTCTCCAATCCCAGAACTACTTCTCCAATCCCAGAACTACTTCGCCAATCCCAGAACTACTTCGCCAATCCCAGAACTACTTCGCCAATCCCAGAACTACTTCGCCAATTCAGGAACTACTTCGCCAACCCCAGAACTACTTCTCCAATCCTAATACAAATATTCCAATCCCAGAACTACTTCTCCAATACCAGAACTACTTCTCCAATCCTGGAACAACTTCTCCAAACCCAGAACAACTTCCCAAATCCCTGAACAAATTCTCCAAACACAGAACAACTTCTCCAATCCCAGAACAACTTCTCCAATATGAGACAAAATTCTCGAAACACAGAAAAACCTCCCCAATCACAGAAAAAGTTCTCCAATCCCACAACAAATTCCCCAATCCCAGAACAAATTCCCCCATACTAGAGCAAGTTCCCCAATCCCAGAACAAATTCCGCAATCCCAGAACAAATTCCCCAATCCCAGAACAATTTCTCCAAACCCAGAACAACTTCCCCAAACACAGAACAACTTCCCCAAACACAGAACAACTTCCCCAAACACAGAACAAGTTCCCCAAACACAGAACAAGTTCCCCAAACACAGAACAAGATCCCCAAACACAGAACAAGATCCCCAAACACAGAACAACTTCCCCAAACACAGAACAACTTCCCCAAACACAGAACAACTTCCCCAAACACAAAACAACTTCCCCAAACACAAAACAACTTCCCCAAACACACAACAACTTCCCCAAACACACAACAACTTCCCCAAACACACAACAACTTCCCCAAACCCAAAACAACTTCCCCAAACCCAGAACAACTTCCCCAAACCCAGAACAACTTCTCCAAACCCAGAACAACTTCCCCAATCCCTGAACAACTTCTCCAATCCCAGAACAACTTCTCCAATCCCAGAAAAACTTCTACAATCCCAGAACAAATTCTACAATCCCAGAACAACTTCTACAATCCCAGAACAAATTCTACAATCCCAGAACAACTTCTACAATCCCAGAACAAATTCTACAATCCCAGAACAACTTCTACAATCCCAGAACAACTTCTACAATCCCAGAACAACTTCTCCAATACCAGAACTACTTCGCCAACCCCAGAACTACTTCTTCAATCACAGACATAATTCTTGAAACACAGAACAATTTCCCCAAACAAAGACCAAATTCTCCAATCCCCGAACATTGTCTAAATTCCCTGAACAACTTCTCCAATCCCAGAACAACATGCCCAATCTCTGAACAATTTCCTCAAATGCAGAACAACTTCCCAAAACCCAGAAAAACTTCCCCAAACACAGACCAACTTCTCCAATCCCAGAACAAATTCTCCAATCCCTTAACAACTTCCCCAGTCGCTGAACAACTTCTCCAAAACCAGAACATATTTTCCAACAACAGACAAAATTCTTGAAACACACAACAAGTACAACATTCAAAGACCAAATACTCCAATCGCACAACAAGGCCTAAATTCAATGAACGACTTCTCCAATCCTAGAAGAACTTCTCCAATCCCAGAAGAACTTCTCCAAACAAAGGACAAAATCTACAATCCCTGAACAAATTCTCCAAACATGGACAAAAGTCTCGAAACACAGAACAAGTTCCCCAATCAAAGAAAAAATTTTCCAATCCCAGAACATTCTCAAAATTCTCAGAACAAATTCTCCAATCCCAGAACAACATCACCAATCTCTGAACAATTTCCACAAACGCAGAATAACTTCCCAAAACCCAGAATAACTTCCCAAAACCCAGAAAAACTTCCCCAAACAAAGAGCAACTTCTCCAATCCCAGAACAACTACTCCAATCCCACAACAACTACTCCAATCCCACAACAAATTCTCCAATCCCACAACAACTTCTCCAATCCCACAACGTCTCCAATCCCACAACAACTTCTCCAAACCCACAACAACTTCTCCAAACCCACAACAACTTCCCCAAACACAGAACAATATCTCCACTCCCAGAACAATTTCTCCAACACAAGAACTAATTTTCCAATCGAAGAATAACTTCTCCAATCCCAGAGCAAGCTCTCCAAATCCAGAAAAACGTCTCCAAACCCAGAACAAGTTCTTCAAACCCAGAACAACTTCTCCAAACCCAGAAAAACTACTCCAGATCCAGAACAACTTCTCCAAACCCTGACCAACTTCCCCAAAGACAGAACAATATCTCCAATCCAAGAATAAATTCTCCTATCCTAAAAAAATTCTCCAATCCCAGAACAACATCTCCCATCGCAGAACAACTTCCCCTATCCCAGAACAACTTCCCCAAAAGGCAGAACATTATCTCCAATCCAAGAACAAATTTTCCAATCCCAAAAAGATTCTCCAATCCCAGAACAACTTCCCCAAACCCAGAACAACATCCCCAAACACAGAACAACATCCCCAAACACCGAACAACATCCCCAAACCCAGAACAATATCCCCAAACACAGAACAACATCCCCAAACACAGAACAACATCCCCAAACACAGGACAACATCCCCAAACACAGAACAACATCCCCAAACACAGAACAACTTCCCCATACAAAAACTTCCCCAAACACAGAACAATATCTCCAATCTCAGAACAAATTCTTCAATCCAAGAATTTCTCCAGTCCCAGAACAAATTCTACAAACACAGAAAAACTTCTCCAAACCCAGAACAGCATCTCCAAACCCAGAACAAATTCTCCTAACCCAGAACTACTTCTCCAAACCCAGAACTACTTCCCCAATCCCTGAACAAATTCTCTAATCCCAGAACACCTTCCCCAAAGACAGAACAATATCTCTAATACAACAACAATTTCTCCAATCCCAGAACAACTTCTCCAATCCCAGAACAACTTCCCCAAACACAGAACAAGTTCCCCAATCCAAGAACAATTTCGTCAATCCCAGAACAAATTCTCCAATCCAAGAACAATTTCTCCAAACAAACAAATGCTCTTCCAAACCACGAACTACTTCTCCAGTCCAAGAACGACTTCAACAATTATAGACAATATTCTCGAAACACAGAACAAGTTCCCCAGTCAAAGGGAAAATTATACAATCACAGAACAAGGACTAAATTCCCAGAACAAATTCTCCAATCCCTGAACAACTTCCCCAATCCCTGAACAACTACTCCAAAACCAGAACATATTTTCCAACAACAGACAAAATTTTTGAAACACAGAACAAGTTCCCCAATCAAAGACCAAATACTCCAATCACACAACAAGGCCTAAATTCAATGAACAACTTCTCCAATCCCAGAAGAACTTCTCCAATCAAAGGACAAAATCTGCAATCCCAGAACAAATTCTCCAATCATGGACAAAATTCATGAAACACAGAACAAGTTCCCCAATCAAAGAACAAATTCTCCAATCCCTGAACATTGTCTAAATTCTCAGAACAACTTCTCCAATCCCAGAACAACATCCCCAATCTCCGAACAACTTCCACAAATGCATAACAACATCCCACAACCCAGTACAACTTCCCCAAACCCAGAACTACTTCTCCAAACCCAGAACTACTTCTCCAAACCCAGAACAACTTTCCCAAACCCAGAACAACTTCCCCAAACCCAGAACAACTTCCCCAATCCCAGAACAACTTCCCCAATCCCAGAACATGGTCTAAATTCCCTGAACAAATTCTCCAATCCCAGAACAACATCGCCAAACCCAGAACAACTTCCCCAAACCCAGAACTACTTCCCCAAACCCAGAACTACTTCCCCAAACCCAGAACAAATTCTCCAATCCCAGAAATATTCTCCAATGTCAGAACAAGTTCCGTAATCAAAGACCAAATTTCCTAACCACAGAACATGGTCAAAATTCCCTGAACAACATCCCCAATACCTGAACAACGTCCCCAATCCCAGAACTACTTCTCCAATACAAGAACTACTTCTTCCATGCCAGAACTACTTCACCACACCCAGAACTACTTCGCCAACCCCACAACTACTTCGCCAATCATAGACATCATTCTCGAAACACAGAACAAGTTCCCCAAACAAAGACCAAATTCTCCAAACCCACAACATTGTCTAAATTCCCTGAACAACTTCTCCAATCCCAGAACAAATTCTCCAAACCCAGAACAACTTCCCCAACCTTTCAACAATTTCCCCAAATGCAGAACAACTTCCCAAAACCCAGAAAAACTTCCCCAAACACAGAACAATATCCGCAATCCAAGAACAACTTCTCCAATCCCAGAACAAATTCTCCAAAACCAGAACAACTTCTCCCATTCCAGAACAACTTCTCCAATCCCACAACTTCTCCAATCCCAGAACTACTTCTCCAATCCCAGAACAACTTCTCCAATCCCAGAACTACTTCTCCAATCCCAGAACATCTCCAATCCCAGAACAACAACATCTCCAATCCCAGAACTACTTCTCCAATCCCAGAACTACTTCTCCAATCCCAGAACTACTTCACCAATACCAGAAAAACATCTCCAAAAACAGAACAACTTCTCCAAGCCCAGAACAACTTCCCCAAACCCAGAACAACTTCTCCAAACCCAGAACAACTTCCCCAATCCCTGAACAAATACTCCAATCCCAGAACAAATTCTCCAATCACAGAACAAGTTCCATAATTAAAGACCAAAGTTCCTAATCACAGAATATGGTCAAAATTCCCTGAAAAACATTCCCAACACCTGAACAAATACTCCAATCCCTGAACAAATACTCCAATCCCACAACTACTACTCCAATACCAGAACTACTTCGCCAACCCCACAACTACTTCGCCAACCCCAGAACACTTCTCTAATCATAGACATAATTCACGAAACACAGAACAAGTTCCCCAAACAAAGACCAAATTCACCAATCCCAGAACATGGTATAAATTCCCTGAACAATTTCCCCAATCCCAGAACAAATTCTCCAAACCCAGAACAACTTCCCCAACCTCTGAACAATTTCCCCAAATGCATAACAACTTCCCAAAACCCAGAAAAACTTCCCCAAACACAGAACAATATCTGCAATCCAAGAACAACTTCCCCAATCCCAGAACAACTTCTCCAATCCCAGAACAACTTCTCCAATCCCAGAACAACTTATCCAATCCCAGAACAACTTCTCCAATCCCAGAACAACTTCTCCAATCCCAGAACAACTTCTCCAATCCCAGAACAACTTCTCCAGTCCAAGACAACTTCTTCAAACTCAGAACAAATTCTCCAATCCTAGAACAACTTCTCCAATCCCACGACAACTTCCCCAAACACAGAGCAATATCTCCAATCCCAGAACAATTTCTCCATCATAAGAACTAAATTTCCAATCCAAGAATAATTTCTCCAATCCCAGAGCAACATCTCCAAGCCCATAAAAACTTCTCCAAACCCAGAACAACTTCTCCAAACCCAGAACAACTTCTCCAAATCCAGAACAACTTCCCCAAATCCAGAACAACTTCCCCAAATCCAGAACTTCTCCAAAACCAGAACAACTTCTCCAAACCCAGAACACCATTGCCAAAGACAGAACAAGTTCCCCAAACACAGAACAACTTCCCCAATCCCAGAACAACTTCCCCAATCCCAAAACAACTTCCCCAATCCCAGAACAAGCTCCCCAATCCCAGAACAAGCTCCCCAATCCCAGAACAAGCTCCTCAATCCCAGAACAAGATCCCCAATCCCAGAACAAGCTCCCCAATCCCAGAACAAATTCCCCAATCCCAGAACAACTTCCCCAATCCCAGAACAACTTCCCCAAACACAGAACAACTTCCTCAAACACAGAACAAGTTCCCCCAAAACAGAACAAGTTCCCCAATCCAAGAACAGCTTCGTCAATCCCAGAACAATTCCTCCAATCCCAGAAAAACTTCTCCAATCCAAGAAAAATTTCTCCAAAATAAGAACTACTTCTCCAAACCAAGAACAACTTCTCCTATGCAAGAATTATTTCTCCAAACAAACAACTGCTCCTCCAAACCACGAACTACTTCTCCAATCCAAGGAGGACTTCCCCAACCATAGACAATATTCTTGAAACACAGAACAAGTTCCCCAATCAAAGACAAAATTGTACAATCACAAAACAAGGACTAAATTCCCAGAACAAATTCTCCAATCCCTGAACAACTTCACCAAAACCAGAACATATTTTCCAACAACAGACAAAAGTCTTGAAACACACAACAAGTACAACAATCAAAGACCAAATACTCCAATCACACAACAAGGCCTAAATTCAATGAACAACTTCTCCAATCCCAGAAGAACTTCTCCAATCCCAGAAGAACTTCTCCAATCAAAGGACAAAATCTGCAATCCCAGAACAAATTCTCCAATCATGGACAAAATTCACGAAACACAGAACAAGTTCCCCAATCGAACAAATTCTCCAATCCCAGAACATTGTCTAAATTCTCAGAACAAATTCTCCAATCCCAGAACAACATCCCCAATCTCTGAACAATTTCCACAAATGCAGAACAACATCCCACAACCCAGAACAACTTCCCCAAACACAGAACACCTTCTCCAATCCCAGAACTACTTCTCCAATCCCAGAACTACTTCTCCAATCCCAGAACTACTTCTCCAATCCCAGAACTACTTCTCCAATCCCAGAACTACTTCTCCAATCCCAGAACTACTTCTCCAAACCCAGAACTACTAATCCAAACCCAGAACTACTTCTCAAAACCCAGATCAACTTCCCCAAACCCAGAAAAACTTCCCCAATCCCAGAACATGGTCTAAATTCCCTGAACAAATTCTCCACTCCCAGAACAACATCTCCAAACCCAGAACAACTTCCCCAAACCCAGAACTACTTCCCCAAACCCAGAACAAATTCTCCAATCCCAGAAATATTCTCCAATGTCAGAACAAGTTCCGTAATCAAAGACCAAATTTCCTAACCACAGAACATGGTCAAAATTCCCTGAACAACATCCCCAATACCTGAACAACGTCCCCAATCCCAGAACTACTTCTCCAATACAAGAACTACTTCTTCCATGCCAGAACTACTTCACCACACCCAGAACTACTTCCCCAATCATAGACATCATTCTCGAAACACAGAACAAGTTCCCCAAACAAAGACCAAATTCTCCAAACCCACAACATTGTCTAAATTCCCTGAACAACTTCTCCAATCCCAGAACAAGTTCTCCAAACCCAGAACAACTTCCCCAACCGCTGAACAATTTCCCCAAATGCAGAACAACTTCCCAAAACCCAGAAAACCTTCCCCAAACACAGAACAATATCCGCAATCCAAGAACAACTTCTCCAATCCCAGAACAAATTCACCAATCCCAGAACATCTTCTCAAATCCAAGACAACTTCTTCAAACTCAGAACAACTTCTTCAAACTAAGAACAAATTCTCCAATCTCACACCTTCCCCAAACACAGAACAATATCTCCAATCCCAGAACAATTCCTCCAATACAAGAACTAAGTTTCCAACCCAAGAATAATTTCTCCAATCCCAGAGCAAACTCTTCAAACCCAGAACAACTTCTCCAAACCCAGAACAACTTCTCCAAATCCAGAACAACTTCTTCAAATCCAGAACTATTTCTGCAAATCCAGAACTACTTCTCCAAAACCAGAACAACTTCCCCAATCCCTGAACAAATTCTCCAATCCAAGAACAACTTCCCCAAAGACAGAGCACTATCTCCAATCCAAGGATAAATTCTCCACTCCCAAAAATTTTCTCCAATCCCATGACAACTTCTACAATCCCAGAACAACTTCTCCCATCCTAGAACAACTTCTCCAATCGCAGAACGACTTCTCCAATCCCAGAACAACTTCCCCAAAAGAGAGAACAATCTCCAATCCAAGAAAAAATTCTCCCATCCCAGAACAACTTCTCCCATCCCAGAACAACTTCTCCCATCCCAGAACAACTTCTCCCATCCCAGAACAACTTCTCCCATCCCAGAACAACTTCTCCCATCCCAGAACAACTTCTCCCATCCCAGAACAACTTCTCCCATCCCAGAACAACTTCTCCCATCCAAGAACAAATTCCCCAAATACAGAACAACATCCCCACACCCAGAACAACATCCCCACACCCAGAACAACATCCCCACACCCAGAACAACATCCCCACACCCAGAACAACATCCCCACACCCAGAACAACATCTCCAAACACAGAACAACATCTCCAAACACAGAACAACATCTCCAAACACAGAACAACATCCCCAAACCCAGAACAATATCCCCAAACACAGAACAACATCCCCAAACACAGAACAACATCCCCAAACACAGGACAACATCCCCAAACACAGGACAACATCCCCAAACACAGAGCAACATCTCCAAACACAGAACAACATCTCCAAACACAGAACAACATCTCCAAACACAGAACAACATCTCCAAACACAGAATAACATCTCCAAACACAGAACAACATCTCCAAACACAGAACAACATCTCCAAACACAGAACAACATCTCCAAACACAGAACAACATCTCCAAACACAGAACAACATCTCCAAACACAGAACAACATCTCCAAACACAGAACAACATCTCCAAACACAGAACAACATCCACAAACACAGAACAACATCCACAAACACAGAAAAACTTCCCCACAGAACAACTCCCCCAAACACAGAACAATATCTCCAATCCCAGAACAACTTCCCCAATCCCAGAACAATTTCCCCAATCCCAGAACAAATTCTCCAATATGAGACAAAATTCTCAAAACACAGAAAAACTTCCCCAATCACAGAAAATGTTCTAAAAACCCAGAACAACTTCCCCAAGCCCAGAACAACTTCCCCAATCCCAGAACAACTTCCCCAATCCCAGAACAACATCCACAAACACAGAAAAACTTCTCCAATCCCAGAACAACTTCTCCAATCCCAGAACAACTTCTCCAATCCCAGAACAACTTCTTCAATCCCAGAAAACTTCTTCAAACTCAGAACAAATTCTCCAATCCTAGAACAACTTCTCCAATCCCACGACAACTTCCCCAAACACAGAGCAATATCTCCAATCCCAGAACAATTTCTCCATCATAAGAACTAAATTTCCAATCCAAGAATAATTTCTCCAATCCCAGAGCAACATCTCCAAGCCCATAAAAACTTCTCCAAACCCAGAACAACTTCTCCAAACCCAGAACAACTTCTCCAAACCCAGAACAACTTCTCCAAACCCAGAACAACTTCTCCAAACCCAGAACAACTTCTCCAAACCCAGAACAACTTCTCCAAACCCAGAACAACTTCTCCAAATCCAGAACAACTTCTCCAAATCCAGAACAACTTCCCCAAATCCAGAACAACTTCTCCAAACCCAGAACAACTTCTCCAAACCCAGAACAACTTCTCCAAACCCAGAACAACTTCTCCAAACCCAGAACAACTTCTCCAAACCCAGAACAACTTCTCCAAATCCAGAACAACTTCCCCAAATCCAGAACAACTTCCCCAATCCCAGAACAACTTCCCCAAACACAGAACAACTTCCTCAAACACAGAACAACTTCCCCCAAAACAGAACAAGTTCCCCAATCCAAGAACAGTTTCGTCAATCCCAGAACAATTCCTCCAATCCCAGAAAAACTTCTCCAATCCAAGAAAAATTTCTCCAAAATAAGAACTACTTCTCCAAACCAAGAACAACTTCTCCTATGCAAGAATTATTTCTCCAAACAAACAACTGCTCCTCCAAACCACGAACTACTTCTCCAATCCAAGGAGGACTTCCCCAACCATAGACAATATTCTTGAAACACAGAACAAGTTCCCCAATCAAAGACAAAATTGTACAATCACAAAACAAGGACTAAATTCCCAGAACAAATTCTCCAATCCCTGAACAACTTCTCCAAAACCAGAACATATTTTCCAACAACAGACAAAAGTCTTGAAACACACAACAAGTACAACAATCAAAGACCAAATACTCCAATCACACAACAAGGCCTAAATTCAATGAACAACTTCTCCAATCCCAGAAGAACTTCTCCAATCCCAGAAGAACTTCTCCAATCAAAGGACAAAATCTGCAATCCCAGAACAAATTCTCCAATCATGGACAAAATTCATGAAACACAGAACAAGTTCCCCAATCAAAGAACAAATTCTCCAATCCCAGAACATTGTCTAAATTCTCAGAACAAATTCTCCAATCCCAGAACAACATCCCCAATCTCTGAACAATTTCCACAAATGCAGAACAACATCCCACAACCCAGAACAACTTCCCCAAACACAGAACACCTTCTCCAATCCCAGAACTACTTCTCCAATCCCAGAACTACTTCTCCAATCCCAGAACTACTTCTCCAATCCCAGAACTACTTCTCCAATCCCAGAACTACTTCTCCAAATGCAGAACTACTTCTCCAAACCCAGAACTACTTCTCCAAACCCAGAAAAACTTCCCCAATCCCAGAACATGGTCTAAATTCCCTGAACAAATTCTCCAATCCCAGAACAACATCTCCAAACCCAGAACAACTTCCCCAAACCCAGAACTACTTCCCCAAACCCAGAACAAATTCTCCAATCCCAGAAATATTCTCCAATGTCAGAACAAGTTCCGTAATCAAAGACCAAATTTCCTAACCACAGAACATGGTCAAAATTCCCTGAACAACATCCCCAATACCTGAACAACGTCCCCAATCCCAGAACTACTTCTCCAATACAAGAACTACTTCTTCCATGCCAGAACTACTTCACCACCCCCAGAACTACTTCACCAACCCCACAACTACTTCCCCAATCATAGACATCATTCTCGAAACACAGAACAAGTTCCCCAAACAAAGACCAAATTCTCCAAACCCACAATATTGTCTAAATTCCCTGAACAACTTCTCCAATCCCAGAACAAGTTCTCCAAACCCAGAACAACTTCCCCAACCGCTGAACAATTTCCCCAAATGCAGAACAACTTCCCAAAACCCAGAAAACCTTCCCCAAACACAGAACAATATCCGCAATCCAAGAACAACTTCTCCAATCCCAGAACAAATTCACCAATCCCAGAACATCTTCTCAAATCCAAGACAACTTCTTCAAACTCAGAACAACTTCTTCAAACTAAGAACAAATTCTCCAATCTCACACCTTCCCCAAACACAGAACAATATCTCCAATCCCAGAACAATTCCTCCAATACAAGAACTAAGTTTCCAACCCAAGAATAATTTCTCCAATCCCAGAGCAAACTCTTCAAACCCAGAACAACTTCTCCAAACCCAGAACAACTTCTCCAAATCCAGAACAACTTCTTCAAATCCAGAACTATTTCTGCAAATCCAGAACTACTTCTCCAAAACCAGAACAACTTCCCCAATCCCTGAACAAATTCTCCAATCCAAGAACAACTTCCCCAAACACAGAGCACTATCTCCAATCCAAGAATAAATTCTCCACTCCCAAAAATTTCCTCCAATCCCATGACAACTTCTCCCATCCCAGAACAACTTCTCCCATCCCAGAACAACTTCTCCCATCCCAGAACAACTTCTCCCATCCCAGAACAACTTCTCCCATCCCAGAACAAATTCCCCAAATACAGAACAACATCCCCACACCCAGAACAACATCCCCACACCCAGAACAACATCCCCACACCCAGAACAACATCCCCACACCCAGAACAACATCCCCACACCCAGAACAACATCCCCACACCCAGAACAACATCTCCAAACACAGAACAACATCTCCAAACACAGAACAACATCTCCAAACACAGAACAACATCTCCAAACACAGAACAACATCTCCAAACACAGAACAACATCTCCAAACACAGAACAACATCTCCAAACACAGAACAACATCTCCAAACACAGAACAACATCTCCAAACACAGAACAACATCTCCAAACACAGAACAACATCTCCAAACACAGAACAACATCTCCAAACACAGAACAACATCTCCAAACACAGAACAACATCTCCAAACACAGAACAACATCTCCAAACACAGAACAACATCTCCAAACACAGAACAACATCTCCAAACACAGAACAACATCTCCAAACACAGAACAACATCTCCAAACACAGAACAACATCTCCAAACACAGAACAACATCTCCAAACACAGAACAACATCTCCAAACACAGAACAACATCTCCAAACACAGAACAACATCTCCAAACACAGAACAACATCTCCAAACACAGAACAACATCTCCAAACACAGAACAACATCTCCAAACACAGAACAACATCTCCAAACACAGAACAACATCTCCAAACACAGAACAACATCTCCAAACACAGAACAACATCTCCAAACACAGAACAACATCTCCAAACACAGAACAACATCTCCAAACACAGAACAACATCTCCAAACACAGAACAACTTCTCCAAACACAGAACAACTTCTCCAAACACAGAACAACATCTCCAAACACAGAACAACATCTCCAAACACAGAACAACATCTCCAAACACAGAACAACATCTCCAAACACAGAACAACATCCACAAACACAGAAAAACTTCCCCACAGAACAACTCCCCCAAACACAGAACAATATCTCCAATCCCAGAACAACTTCCCCAATCCCAGAACAATTTCCCCAATCCCAGAACAAATTCTCCAATATGAGACAAAATTCTCAAAACACAGAAAAACTTCCCCAATCACAGAAAATGTTCTAAAAACCCAGAACAACTTCCCCAAACACAGAACAACTTCCCCAAGCCCAGAACAACTTCCCCAATCCCAGAACAACTTCCCCACTCCCACAACAACTTCTCCAATCCCAGAACAACTTCTCCAATCCCAGAACAACTTCTCCAATCCCAGAACAACTTCTTCAATCCCAGAAAACTTCTTCAAACTCAGAACAAATTCTCCAATCCTAGAACAACTTCTCCAATCCCACGACAACGTCCCCAAACACAGAGCAATATCTCCAATCCCAGAACAATTTCTCCATCATAAGAACTAAATTTCCAATCCAAGAATAATTTCTCCAATCCCAGAGCAACATCTCCAAGCCCATAAAAACTTCTCCAAACCCAGAACAACATCTCCAAACCCAGAACAACTTCTCCAAACCCAGAACAACTTCTCCAAACCCAGAACAACTTCTCCAAACCCAGAACAACTTCTCCAAACCCAGAACAACTTCTCCAAATCCAGAACAACTTCCCCAAATCCAGAACAACTTCTCCAAACCCAGAACAACTTCTCCAAACCCAGAACACCATTGCCAAAGACAGAACAAGTTCCCCAAACACAGAACAACTTCCCCAATCCCAGAACAACTTCCCCAATCCCAGAACAACTTCCCCAATCCCAGAACAACTTCCCCAATCCCAGAACAAGCTCCCCAATCCCAGAAGAAGCTCCCCTATCCCAGAAGAAGCTCCCCAATCCCAGAACAAATTCCCCAATCCCAGAACAACTTCCCCAATCCCAGAACAACTTCCCCAAACACAGAACAACTTCCCCCAAAACAGAACAAGTTCCCCAATCCAAGAACAGCTTCGTCAATCCCAGAACAATTCCTCCAATCCCAGAAAAACTTCTCCAATCCAAGAAAAATTTCTCCAAAATAAGAACTACTTCTCCAAACCAAGAACTACTTCTCCAAAGCAAGAACTACTTCTCCAAAGCAAGTACTACTTCTCCAAAGCAAGAACTACTTCTCCAAACAAAGAAATGCTCCTCCAATCCAAGAACTACTTCTCCAATCATAGACAATATTCTTGACACACAGAACAAGTTCCCCAATCAAAGAACAAATTTTCCAATCCCAGAACATTGTCAAAATTCTCAGAACAACTTCTGCAATCCCAGAACAACATCACCAATCTCTGAACAATTTCCACAAATGCAGAACAACTTCCCAAAACCCAGAAAAACTTCCCCAAACACAGACCAACTTCTCCAATCCCAGAACAAATTCTCCAATCCCAGATATTCTCCAATGCCAGAAAAACTTCCGTAATAAAAAGACCAAAGTTCCTAATCACAGAACATGGTCAAACTTCCCTGAACAACATCCCCAATACCTGAACAACTTCCCCAATCCCTGAACAAATACTCCAATCCCAGAACTACTTCTCCAATACCAGAACTACTTCGCCAACCCCACAACTACTTCGCCAACCCCACAACTACTTCTCCAATCATAGACATAATTCTCGAAACACAGAACAAGTTCCCCAAACAAAGACCAAATTCTCCAATCCCAGAAAATGGTCTAAATTCCCTGAACAACTTCTCCAATCCCAGAACAAGTTCTCCAAACCCAGAACAACTTCCCCAACCTTTCAACAATTTCCCCAAATGCAGAACAATTTCCCAAAAAAACAGAAAAACTTCCCCAAACACAGAACAATATCTGCAATCCAAGAACAACTTCCCCAATCCCAGAACAACTTCTCCAATCCCAGAACAACTTCTCCAATCCCAGAACAACTTCCCCAATCCCAGACAACTTCTTCAAACTCAGAACAAATTCTCCAATCCTAGAACAACTTCTCCAATCCCACGACAACGTCCCCAAACACAGAGCAATATCTCCAATCCCAGAACAATTTCTCCATCATAAGAACTAAATTTCCAATCCAAGAATAATTTCTCCAATCCCAGAGAAAACTCTTCAAACCCAGAACAACTTCTCCAAACCCAGAACAACTTCTCCAAACCCAGAACAACTTCTCCAAACCCAGAACAACTTCTCCAAACCCAGAACAACTTCTCCAAACCCAGAACAAATTCTCCAAAACCAGAACAACTTCTCCCATCCCAGAACAACTTCTCCAATCCCACAACAACTTCTCCAATCCCAGAACTACTTCTCCAATCCCAGAACAACTTCTCCAATCCCAGAACAACTTCTCCAATCCCAGAACAACATCTCCAATCCCAGAACAACAACATCTCCAATCCCAGAACTACTTCTCCAATCCCAGAACTACTTCTCCAATCCCAGAACTACTTCACCAATACCAGAAAAACATCTCCAAAAACAGAACAACTTCTCCAAGCCCAGAACAACTTCCCCAAACCCAGAACAACTTCTCCAAACCCAGAACAACTTCCCCAATCCCTGAACAAATACTCCAATCCCAGAACAAATTCTCCAATCACAGAACAAGTTCCATAATTAAAGACCAAAGTTCCTAATCACAGAATATGGTCAAAATTCCCTGAAAAACATTCCCAACACCTGAACAAATACTCCAATCCCTGAACAAATACTCCAATCCCACAACTACTACTCCAATACCAGAACTACTTCGCCAACCCCACAACTACTTCGCCAACCCCAGAACACTTCTCTAATCATAGACATAATTCACGAAACACAGAACAAGTTCCCCAAACAAAGACCAAATTCACCAATCCCAGAACATGGTATAAATTCCCTGAACAATTTCCCCAATCCCAGAACAAATTCTCCAAACCCAGAACAACTTCCCCAACCTCTGAACAATTTCCCCAAATGCATAACAACTTCCCAAAACCCAGAAAAACTTCCCCAAACACAGAACAATATCTGCAATCCAAGAACAACTTCCCCAATCCCAGAACAACTTCTCCAATCCCAGAACAACTTCTCCAATCCCAGAACAACTTATCCAATCCCAGAACAACTTCTCCAATCCCAGAACAACTTCTCCAATCCCAGAACAACTTCTCCAATCCCAGAACAACTTCTCCAGTCCAAGACAACTTCTTCAAACTCAGAACAAATTCTCCAATCCTAGAACAACTTCTCCAATCCCACGACAACTTCCCCAAACACAGAGCAATATCTCCAATCCCAGAACAATTTCTCCATCATAAGAACTAAATTTCCAATCCAAGAATAATTTCTCCAATCCCAGAGCAACATCTCCAAGCCCATAAAAACTTCTCCAAACCCAGAACAACTTCTCCAAACCCAGAACAACTTCTCCAAATCCAGAACAACTTCCCCAAATCCAGAACAACTTCCCCAAATCCAGAACTTCTCCAAAACCAGAACAACTTCTCCAAACCCAGAACACCATTGCCAAAGACAGAACAAGTTCCCCAAACACAGAACAACTTCCCCAATCCCAGAACAACTTCCCCAATCCCAAAACAACTTCCCCAATCCCAGAACAAGCTCCCCAATCCCAGAACAAGCTCCCCAATCCCAGAACAAGCTCCTCAATCCCAGAACAAGATCCCCAATCCCAGAACAAGCTCCCCAATCCCAGAACAAATTCCCCAATCCCAGAACAACTTCCCCAATCCCAGAACAACTTCCCCAAACACAGAACAACTTCCTCAAACACAGAACAAGTTCCCCCAAAACAGAACAAGTTCCCCAATCCAAGAACAGCTTCGTCAATCCCAGAACAATTCCTCCAATCCCAGAAAAACTTCTCCAATCCAAGAAAAATTTCTCCAAAATAAGAACTACTTCTCCAAACCAAGAACAACTTCTCCTATGCAAGAATTATTTCTCCAAACAAACAACTGCTCCTCCAAACCACGAACTACTTCTCCAATCCAAGGAGGACTTCCCCAACCATAGACAATATTCTTGAAACACAGAACAAGTTCCCCAATCAAAGACAAAATTGTACAATCACAAAACAAGGACTAAATTCCCAGAACAAATTCTCCAATCCCTGAACAACTTCACCAAAACCAGAACATATTTTCCAACAACAGACAAAAGTCTTGAAACACACAACAAGTACAACAATCAAAGACCAAATACTCCAATCACACAACAAGGCCTAAATTCAATGAACAACTTCTCCAATCCCAGAAGAACTTCTCCAATCCCAGAAGAACTTCTCCAATCAAAGGACAAAATCTGCAATCCCAGAACAAATTCTCCAATCATGGACAAAATTCACGAAACACAGAACAAGTTCCCCAATCGAACAAATTCTCCAATCCCAGAACGTTGTCTAAATTCTCAGAACAAATTCTCCAATCCCAGAACAACATCCCCAATCTCTGAACAATTTCCACAAATGCAGAACAACATCCCACAACCCAGAACAACTTCCCCAAACACAGAACACCTTCTCCAATCCCAGAACTACTTCTCCAATCCCAGAACTACTTCTCCAATCCCAGAACTACTTCTCCAATCCCAGAACTACTTCTCCAATCCCAGAACTACTTCTCCAATCCCAGAACTACTTCTCCAAACCCAGAACTACTAATCCAAACCCAGAACTACTTCTCAAAACCCAGATCAACTTCCCCAAACCCAGAAAAACTTCCCCAATCCCAGAACATGGTCTAAATTCCCTGAACAAATTCTCCACTCCCAGAACAACATCTCCAAACCCAGAACAACTTCCCCAAACCCAGAACTACTTCCCCAAACCCAGAACAAATTCTCCAATCCCAGAAATATTCTCCAATGTCAGAACAAGTTCCGTAATCAAAGACCAAATTTCCTAACCACAGAACATGGTCAAAATTCCCTGAACAACATCCCCAATACCTGAACAACGTCCCCAATCCCAGAACTACTTCTCCAATACAAGAACTACTTCTTCCATGCCAGAACTACTTCACCACACCCAGAACTACTTCCCCAATCATAGACATCATTCTCGAAACACAGAACAAGTTCCCCAAACAAAGACCAAATTCTCCAAACCCACAACATTGTCTAAATTCCCTGAACAACTTCTCCAATCCCAGAACAAGTTCTCCAAACCCAGAACAACTTCCCCAACCGCTGAACAATTTCCCCAAATGCAGAACAACTTCCCAAAACCCAGAAAACCTTCCCCAAACACAGAACAATATCCGCAATCCAAGAACAACTTCTCCAATCCCAGAACAAATTCACCAATCCCAGAACATCTTCTCAAATCCAAGACAACTTCTTCAAACTCAGAACAACTTCTTCAAACTAAGAACAAATTCTCCAATCTCACACCTTCCCCAAACACAGAACAATATCTCCAATCCCAGAACAATTCCTCCAATACAAGAACTAAGTTTCCAACCCAAGAATAATTTCTCCAATCCCAGAGCAAACTCTTCAAACCCAGAACAACTTCTCCAAACCCAGAACAACTTCTCCAAATCCAGAACAACTTCTTCAAATCCAGAACTATTTCTGCAAATCCAGAACTACTTCTCCAAAACCAGAACAACTTCCCCAATCCCTGAACAAATTCTCCAATCCAAGAACAACTTCCCCAAAGACAGAGCACTATCTCCAATCCAAGGATAAATTCTCCACTCCCAAAAATTTTCTCCAATCCCATGACAACTTCTACAATCCCAGAACAACTTCTCCCATCCTAGAACAACTTCTCCAATCGCAGAACGACTTCTCCAATCCCAGAACAACTTCCCCAAAAGAGAGAACAATCTCCAATCCAAGAAAAAATTCTCCCATCCCAGAACAACTTCTCCCATCCCAGAACAACTTCTCCCATCCCAGAACAACTTCTCCCATCCCAGAACAACTTCTCCCATCCCAGAACAACTTCTCCCATCCCAGAACAACTTCTCCCATCCCAGAACAACTTCTCCCATCCCAGAACAACTTCTCCCATCCAAGAACAAATTCCCCAAATACAGAACAACATCCCCACACCCAGAACAACATCCCCACACCCAGAACAACATCCCCACACCCAGAACAACATCCCCACACCCAGAACAACATCCCCACACCCAGAACAACATCTCCAAACACAGAACAACATCTCCAAACACAGAACAACATCTCCAAACACAGAACAACATCCCCAAACCCAGAACAATATCCCCAAACACAGAACAACATCCCCAAACACAGAACAACATCCCCAAACACAGGACAACATCCCCAAACACAGGACAACATCCCCAAACACAGAGCAACATCTCCAAACACAGAACAACATCTCCAAACACAGAACAACATCTCCAAACACAGAACAACATCTCCAAACACAGAATAACATCTCCAAACACAGAACAACATCTCCAAACACAGAACAACATCTCCAAACACAGAACAACATCTCCAAACACAGAACAACATCTCCAAACACAGAACAACATCTCCAAACACAGAACAACATCTCCAAACACAGAACAACATCTCCAAACACAGAACAACATCCACAAACACAGAACAACATCCACAAACACAGAACAACATCCACAAACACAGAAAAACTTCCCCACAGAACAACTCCCCCAAACACAGAACAATATCTCCAATCCCAGAACAACTTCCCCAATCCCAGAACAATTTCCCCAATCCCAGAACAAATTCTCCAATATGAGACAAAATTCTCAAAACACAGAAAAACTTCCCCAATCACAGAAAATGTTCTAAAAACCCAGAACAACTTCCCCAAGCCCAGAACAACTTCCCCAATCCCAGAACAACTTCCCCAATCCCAGAACAACATCCACAAACACAGAAAAACTTCTCCAATCCCAGAACAACTTCTCCAATCCCAGAACAACTTCTCCAATCCCAGAACAACTTCTTCAATCCCAGACTTCTTCAAACTCAGAACAAATTCTCCAATCCTAGAACAACTTCTCCAATCCCACGACAACTTCCCCAAACACAGAGCAATATCTCCAATCCCAGAACAATTTCTCCATCATAAGAACTAAATTTCCAATCCAAGAATAATTTCTCCAATCCCAGAGCAACATCTCCAAGCCCATAAAAACTTCTCCAAACCCAGAACAACTTCTCCAAACCCAGAACAACTTCTCCAAACCCAGAACAACTTCTCCAAACCCAGAACAACTTCTCCAAACCCAGAACAACTTCTCCAAACCCAGAACAACTTCTCCAAACCCAGAACAACTTCTCCAAATCCAGAACAACTTCTCCAAATCCAGAACAACTTCCCCAAATCCAGAACAACTTCTCCAAACCCAGAACAACTTCTCCAAACCCAGAACAACTTCTCCAAACCCAGAACAACTTCTCCAAACCCAGAACAACTTCTCCAAACCCAGAACAACTTCTCCAAATCCAGAACAACTTCCCCAAATCCAGAACAACTTCCCCAATCCCAGAACAACTTCCCCAAACACAGAACAACTTCCTCAAACACAGAACAACTTCCCCCAAAACAGAACAAGTTCCCCAATCCAAGAACAGTTTCGTCAATCCCAGAACAATTCCTCCAATCCCAGAAAAACTTCTCCAATCCAAGAAAAATTTCTCCAAAATAAGAACTACTTCTCCAAACCAAGAACAACTTCTCCTATGCAAGAATTATTTCTCCAAACAAACAACTGCTCCTCCAAACCACGAACTACTTCTCCAATCCAAGGAGGACTTCCCCAACCATAGACAATATTCTTGAAACACAGAACAAGTTCCCCAATCAAAGACAAAATTGTACAATCACAAAACAAGGACTAAATTCCCAGAACAAATTCTCCAATCCCTGAACAACTTCTCCAAAACCAGAACATATTTTCCAACAACAGACAAAAGTCTTGAAACACACAACAAGTACAACAATCAAAGACCAAATACTCCAATCACACAACAAGGCCTAAATTCAATGAACAACTTCTCCAATCCCAGAAGAACTTCTCCAATCCCAGAAGAACTTCTCCAATCAAAGGACAAAATCTGCAATCCCAGAACAAATTCTCCAATCATGGACAAAATTCATGAAACACAGAACAAGTTCCCCAATCAAAGAACAAATTCTCCAATCCCAGAACATTGTCTAAATTCTCAGAACAAATTCTCCAATCCCAGAACAACATCCCCAATCTCTGAACAATTTCCACAAATGCAGAACAACATCCCACAACCCAGAACAACTTCCCCAAACACAGAACACCTTCTCCAATCCCAGAACTACTTCTCCAATCCCAGAACTACTTCTCCAATCCCAGAACTACTTCTCCAATCCCAGAACTACTTCTCCAATCCCAGAACTACTTCTCCAAATGCAGAACTACTTCTCCAAACCCAGAACTACTTCTCCAAACCCAGAAAAACTTCCCCAATCCCAGAACATGGTCTAAATTCCCTGAACAAATTCTCCAATCCCAGAACAACATCTCCAAACCCAGAACAACTTCCCCAAACCCAGAACTACTTCCCCAAACCCAGAACAAATTCTCCAATCCCAGAAATATTCTCCAATGTCAGAACAAGTTCCGTAATCAAAGACCAAATTTCCTAACCACAGAACATGGTCAAAATTCCCTGAACAACATCCCCAATACCTGAACAACGTCCCCAATCCCAGAACTACTTCTCCAATACAAGAACTACTTCTTCCATGCCAGAACTACTTCACCACCCCCAGAACTACTTCACCAACCCCACAACTACTTCCCCAATCATAGACATCATTCTCGAAACACAGAACAAGTTCCCCAAACAAAGACCAAATTCTCCAAACCCACAATATTGTCTAAATTCCCTGAACAACTTCTCCAATCCCAGAACAAGTTCTCCAAACCCAGAACAACTTCCCCAACCGCTGAACAATTTCCCCAAATGCAGAACAACTTCCCAAAACCCAGAAAACCTTCCCCAAACACAGAACAATATCCGCAATCCAAGAACAACTTCTCCAATCCCAGAACAAATTCACCAATCCCAGAACATCTTCTCAAATCCAAGACAACTTCTTCAAACTCAGAACAACTTCTTCAAACTAAGAACAAATTCTCCAATCTCACACCTTCCCCAAACACAGAACAATATCTCCAATCCCAGAACAATTCCTCCAATACAAGAACTAAGTTTCCAACCCAAGAATAATTTCTCCAATCCCAGAGCAAACTCTTCAAACCCAGAACAACTTCTCCAAACCCAGAACAACTTCTCCAAATCCAGAACAACTTCTTCAAATCCAGAACTATTTCTGCAAATCCAGAACTACTTCTCCAAAACCAGAACAACTTCCCCAATCCCTGAACAAATTCTCCAATCCAAGAACAACTTCCCCAAACACAGAGCACTATCTCCAATCCAAGAATAAATTCTCCACTCCCAAAAATTTCCTCCAATCCCATGACAACTTCTCCCATCCCAGAACAACTTCTCCCATCCCAGAACAACTTCTCCCATCCCAGAACAACTTCTCCCATCCCAGAACAACTTCTCCCATCCCAGAACAAATTCCCCAAATACAGAACAACATCCCCACACCCAGAACAACATCCCCACACCCAGAACAACATCCCCACACCCAGAACAACATCCCCACACCCAGAACAACATCCCCACACCCAGAACAACATCTCCAAACACAGAACAACATCTCCAAACACAGAACAACATCTCCAAACACAGAACAACATCTCCAAACACAGAACAACATCTCCAAACACAGAACAACATCTCCAAACACAGAACAACATCTCCAAACACAGAACAACATCTCCAAACACAGAACAACATCTCCAAACACAGAACAACATCTCCAAACACAGAACAACATCTCCAAACACAGAACAACATCTCCAAACACAGAACAACATCTCCAAACACAGAACAACATCTCCAAACACAGAACAACATCTCCAAACACAGAACAACATCTCCAAACACAGAACAACATCTCCAAACACAGAACAACATCTCCAAACACAGAACAACATCTCCAAACACAGAACAACATCTCCAAACACAGAACAACATCTCCAAACACAGAACAACATCTCCAAACACAGAACAACATCTCCAAACACAGAACAACATCTCCAAACACAGAACAACATCTCCAAACACAGAACAACATCTCCAAACACAGAACAACATCTCCAAACACAGAACAACATCTCCAAACACAGAACAACATCTCCAAACACAGAACAACATCTCCAAACACAGAACAACATCTCCAAACACAGAACAACATCTCCAAACACAGAACAACATCTCCAAACACAGAACAACTTCTCCAAACACAGAACAACTTCTCCAAACACAGAACAACATCTCCAAACACAGAACAACATCTCCAAACACAGAACAACATCTCCAAACACAGAACAACATCCACAAACACAGAAAAACTTCCCCACAGAACAACTCCCCCAAACACAGAACAATATCTCCAATCCCAGAACAACTTCCCCAATCCCAGAACAATTTCCCCAATCCCAGAACAAATTCTCCAATATGAGACAAAATTCTCAAAACACAGAAAAACTTCCCCAATCACAGAAAATGTTCTAAAAACCCAGAACAACTTCCCCAAACACAGAACAACTTCCCCAAGCCCAGAACAACTTCCCCAATCCCAGAACAACTTCCCCACTCCCACAACAACTTCTCCAATCCCAGAACAACTTCTCCAATCCCAGAACAACTTCTCCAATCCCAGAACAACTTCTTCAATCCCAGAAAACTTCTTCAAACTCAGAAGAAATTCTCCAATCCTAGAACAACTTCTCCAATCCCACGACAACGTCCCCAAACACAGAGCAATATCTCCAATCCCAGAACAATTTCTCCATCATAAGAACTAAATTTCCAATCCAAGAATAATTTCTCCAATCCCAGAGCAACATCTCCAAGCCCATAAAAACTTCTCCAAACCCAGAACAACATCTCCAAACCCAGAACAACTTCTCCAAACCCAGAACAACTTCTCCAAACCCAGAACAACTTCTCCAAACCCAGAACAACTTCTCCAAACCCAGAACAACTTCTCCAAATCCAGAACAACTTCCCCAAATCCAGAACAACTTCTCCAAACCCAGAACAACTTCTCCAAACCCAGAACACCATTGCCAAAGACAGAACAAGTTCCCCAAACACAGAACAACTTCCCCAATCCCAGAACAACTTCCCCAATCCCAGAACAACTTCCCCAATCCCAGAACAACTTCCCCAATCCCAGAACAAGCTCCCCAATCCCAGAAGAAGCTCCCCTATCCCAGAAGAAGCTCCCCAATCCCAGAACAAATTCCCCAATCCCAGAACAACTTCCCCAATCCCAGAACAACTTCCCCAAACACAGAACAACTTCCCCCAAAACAGAACAAGTTCCCCAATCCAAGAACAGCTTCGTCAATCCCAGAACAATTCCTCCAATCCCAGAAAAACTTCTCCAATCCAAGAAAAATTTCTCCAAAATAAGAACTACTTCTCCAAACCAAGAACTACTTCTCCAAAGCAAGAACTACTTCTCCAAACCAAGAACTACTTCTCCAAAGCAAGAACTACTTCTCCAAACAAAGAAATGCTCCTCCAATCCAAGAACTACTTCTCCAATCATAGACAATATTCTTGACACACAGAACAAGTTCCCCAATCAAAGAACAAATTTTCCAATCCCAGAACATTGTCAAAATTCTCAGAACAACTTCTGCAATCCCAGAACAACATCACCAATCTCTGAACAATTTCCACAAATGCAGAACAACTTCCCAAAACCCAGAAAAACTTCCCCAAACACAGACCAACTTCTCCAATCCCAGAACAAATTCTCCAATCCCAGATATTCTCCAATGCCAGAAAAACTTCCGTAATAAAAAGACCAAAGTTCCTAATCACAGAACATGGTCAAACTTCCCTGAACAACATCCCCAATACCTGAACAACTTCCCCAATCCCTGAACAAATACTCCAATCCCAGAACTACTTCTCCAATACCAGAACTACTTCGCCAACCCCACAACTACTTCGCCAACCCCACAACTACTTCTCCAATCATAGACATAATTCTCGAAACACAGAACAAGTTCCCCAAACAAAGACCAAATTCTCCAATCCCAGAAAATGGTCTAAATTCCCTGAACAACTTCTCCAATCCCAGAACAAGTTCTCCAAACCCAGAACAACTTCCCCAACCTTTCAACAATTTCCCCAAATGCAGAACAATTTCCCAAAAAAACAGAAAAACTTCCCCAAACACAGAACAATATCTGCAATCCAAGAACAACTTCCCCAATCCCAGAACAACTTCTCCAATCCCAGAACAACTTCTCCAATCCCAGAACAACTTCCCCAATCCCAGACAACTTCTTCAAACTCAGAACAAATTCTCCAATCCTAGAACAACTTCTCCAATCCCACGACAACGTCCCCAAACACAGAGCAATATCTCCAATCCCAGAACAATTTCTCCATCATAAGAACTAAATTTCCAATCCAAGAATAATTTCTCCAATCCCAGAGAAAACTCTTCAAACCCAGAACAACTTCTCCAAACCCAGAACAACTTCTCCAAACCCAGAACAACTTCTCCAAACCCAGAACAACTTCTCCAAACCCAGAACAACTTCTCCAAACCCAGAACAAATTCTCCAAAACCAGAACAACTTCTCCCATCCCAGAACAACTTCTCCAATCCCACAACAACTTCTCCAATCCCAGAACTACTTCTCCAATCCCAGAACAACTTCTCCAATCCCAGAACAACTTCTCCAATCCCAGAACAACATCTCCAATCCCAGAACAACAACATCTCCAATCCCAGAACTACTTCTCCAATCCCAGAACTACTTCTCCAATCCCAGAACTACTTCACCAATACCAGAAAAACATCTCCAAAAACAGAACAACTTCTCCAAGCCCAGAACAACTTCCCCAAACCCAGAACAACTTCTCCAAACCCAGAACAACTTCCCCAATCCCTGAACAAATACTCCAATCCCAGAACAAATTCTCCAATCACAGAACAAGTTCCATAATTAAAGACCAAAGTTCCTAATCACAGAATATGGTCAAAATTCCCTGAAAAACATTCCCAACACCTGAACAAATACTCCAATCCCTGAACAAATACTCCAATCCCACAACTACTACTCCAATACCAGAACTACTTCGCCAACCCCACAACTACTTCGCCAACCCCAGAACACTTCTCTAATCATAGACATAATTCACGAAACACAGAACAAGTTCCCCAAACAAAGACCAAATTCACCAATCCCAGAACATGGTATAAATTCCCTGAACAATTTCCCCAATCCCAGAACAAATTCTCCAAACCCAGAACAACTTCCCCAACCTCTGAACAATTTCCCCAAATGCATAACAACTTCCCAAAACCCAGAAAAAATTCCCCAAACACAGAACAATATCTGCAATCCAAGAACAACTTCCCCAATCCCAGAACAACTTCTCCAATCCCAGAACAACTTCTCCAATCCCAGAACAACTTATCCAATCCCAGAAAAACTTCTCCAATCCCAGAACAACTTCTCCAATCCCAGAACAACTTCTCCAATCCCAGAACAACTTCTCCAGTCCAAGACAACTTCTTCAAACTCAGAACAAATTCTCCAATCCCAGAACAACTTCTCCAATCCCAGAACAACTTATCCAATCCCAGAAAAACTTCCCCAATCCCAGAACAACTTCCCCAATCCCAGAACAACTTCCCCAATCCCAGAACAAGCTCCCCAATCCGAGAACAAGCTCCCCTATCCCAGAACAACTTCCCCAATCCCAGAACAACTTCCCCAATCCCAGAACAAGTTCCCCAAACACAGAACAACTTCCTCAAACACAGAACAACTTCCCCCAAAACAGAACAACTTCCCCAATCCAAGAACAGTTTTGTCAATCCCAGAACAATTCCTCCAATCCCAGAAAAACTTCTCCAATCCAAGAAAAATTTCTCCAAAATAAGAACTACTTCTCCAAACCAAGAACTACTTCTCCAAACCAAGAACTACTTCTCCAAAGCAAGAACTACTTCTCCAAAGCAAGAACTACTTCTCCAAACAAAGAAATGCTCCTCCATACCAAGAACTACTTCTCCAATCCAAGAACTACTTCTCCAATCATAGACAATATTCTTGACACACAGAACAAGTTCCCCAATCAAAGAACAAATTTTCCAATCCCAGAACATTGTCAAAATTCTCAGAACAACTTCTCCAATCCCAGAACAACATCACCAATCTCTGAACAATTTCCACAAATGCAGAACTACTTCCCAAACCCCAGAAAAACTTCCCCAAACACAGACCAACTTCTCCAATCCCAGAACAAATTCTCCAATCCCAGATATTCTCCAATGCCAGAAAAACTTCCGTAATAAAAAGACCAAAGTTCCTAATCACAGAACATGGTCAAAATTCCCTGAACAACATCCCCAATACCTGAACAACTTCCCCAATCCCTGAACAAATACTCCAATCCCAGAACTACTTCTCCAATACCAGAACTACTTCGCCAACCCCACAACTACTTCGCCAACCCCACAACTACTTCTCCAATCATAGACATAATTCTCGAAACACAGAACAAGTTCCCCAAACAAAGACCAAATTCTCCAATCCCAGAAAATGGTCTAAATTCCCTGAACAACTTCTCCAATCCCAGAACAAGTTCTCCAAACCCAGAACAACTTCCCCAACCTTTCAACAATTTCCCCAAATGCAGAACAATTTCCCAAAAAAACAGAAAAACTTCCCCAAACACAGAACAATATCTGCAATCCAAGAACAACTTCCCCAATCCCAGAACAACTTCTCCAATCCCAGAAAAATTTCTCCAAACACAGAACAAATTCTCCAACCCCAGAACAACTTCTCCAATCCCAGAACAAATTCACCAATCCCAGAACATCTTCTCCAATCCAAGACAACTTCTTCAAACTCAGAACAACTTCTTCAAACTAAGAACAACTTCTCCAATCCCACAACAACTTCCCCAAACACAGAACAATATCTCCAATCCCAGAACAATTCCTCCAATACAAGAACTAAGTTTCCAACCCAAGAATAATTTCTCGAATCCCAGAGCAAACTCTTCAAACCCAGAACAACTTCTCCAAACCCAGAACAACTTCTCCAAACCCAGAACAACTTCTCCAAACCCAAAACAACTTCTCCAAACCCAGAACAACTTCTCCAAACCCAGAAAAATTTCTCCAAATCCAGAACTACTTCTTCAAATCCAGAACTATTTCTCCAAATTCAGAACTACTACTCCAAAACCAGAACAACTTCCCCAATCCCTGAACAAATTCTCCAATCCCAGAACAACTTCCCCAAAGACAGAGCAATATCTCCAATCCAAGAATAAATTCTCCACTCCCAAAAATTTTCTCCAATCCCATGACAACTTCTACAATCCCAGAACAACTTCTCCCACCCTAGAACAACTTCTCCAATCGCAGAACAACTTCTCCAATCCCAGAACAACTTCCCCAAAAGACAGAACAATCTCCAATCCCAGAAAAAATTCTCCAATCCCAGAACAACTTCTCCCATCCCAGAACAACTTCTCCCAACCCAGAACAAATTCCCCAAACACAGAACAACATCTCCAAACCCAGAACAACTTCCCCAAACCCAGAACTACTTCCCCAAACCCAGAACAAATTCTCCAATCCCAGAAATATTCTCCAATGTCAGAACAAGTTCCGTAATCAAAGACCAAATTTCCTAACCACAGAACATGGTCAAAATTCCCTGAACAACATCCCCAATACCTGAACAACGTCCCCAATCCCAGAACTACTTCTCCAATACAAGAACTACTTCTTCCATGCCAGAACTACTTCACCACCCCCAGAACTACTTCGCCAACCCCACAACTACTTCGCCAATCATAGACATCATTCTCGAAACACAGAACAAGTTCCCCAAACAAAGACCAAATTCTCCAAACCCACAACATTGTCTAAATTCCCTGAACAACTTCTCCAATCCCAGAACAAGTTCTCCAAACCCAGAACAACTTCCCCAACCTCTGAACAATTTCCCCAAATGCAGAACAACTTCCCAAAACCCAGAAAACCTTCCCCAAACACAGAACAATATCCGCAATCCAAGAACAACTTCTCCAATCCCAGAACAAATTCACCAATCCCAGAACATCTTCTCAAATCCAAGACAACTTCTTCAAACTCAGAACAACTTCTTCAAACTAAGAACAAATTCTCCAATCTCACACCTTCCCCAAACACAGAACAATATCTCCAATCCCAGAACAATTCCTCCAATACAAGAACTAAGTTTCCAACCCAAGAATAATTTCTCCAATCCCAGAGCAAACTCTTCAAACCCAGAACAACTTCTCCAAACCCAGAACAACTTCTCCAAATCCAGAACAACTTCTTCAAATCCAGAACTATTTCTCCAAATCCAGAACTACTTCTCCAAAACCAGAACAACTTCCCCAATCCCTGAACAAATTCTCCAATCCAAGAACAACTTCCCCAAACACAGAGCACTATCTCCAATCCAAGAATAAATTCTCCACTCCCAAAAATTTCCTCCAATCCCATGACAACTTCTACAATCCCAGAACAACTTCTCCCACCCTAGAACAACTTCTCCAATCGCAGAACGACTTCTCCAATCCCAGAACAACTTCCCCAAAAGAGAGAACAATCTCCAATCCAAGAAAAAATTCTCCCATCCCAGAACAACTTCTCCCATCCCAGAACAACTTCTCCCATCCCAGAACAACTTCTCCCATCCCAGAACAACTTCTCCCATCCCAGAACAACTTCTCCCATCCCAGAACAAATTCCCCAAACCCAGAACAACATCCCCAAACCCAGAACAACATCCCGACACCCAGAACAACATCCCCACACCCACAACAACATCCCCACACCCAGAACAACATCTCCAAACACAGAACAACATCTCCAAACACAGAACAACATCTCCAAACACAGAACAACATCTCCAAACCCAGAACAACATCTCCAAACCCAGAACAACATCTCCAAACCCAGAACAACATCTCCAAACCCAGAACAACATCTCCAAACCCAGAACAACATCTCCAAACCCAGAACAACATCTCCAAACCCAGAACAACATCTCCAAACCCAGAACAACATCTCCAAACCCAGAACAACATCTCCAAACCCAGAACAACATCTCCAAACCCAGAACAACATCTCCAAACCCAGAACAACATCTCCAAACCCAGAACAACATCTCCAAACCCAGAACAACTTCTCCAAACCCAGAACAACTTCTCCAAACCCAGAACAACTTCTCCAAACCCAGAACAACTTCTCCAAACCCAGAACAACTTCTCCAAACCCAGAACAACTTCTCCAAATCCAGAACAACTTCCCCAAATCCAGAACAACTTCTCCAAACCCAGAACACCATTGCCAAAGACAGAACAAGTTCCCCAAACCCAGAACAACTTCTCCCATCCCAGAACAACTTCTCCCATCCCAGAACAACTTCTCCCATCCCAGAACAACTTCTCCCATCACAGAACAACTTCTCCCATCCCAGAACAACTTCTCCCAACCCAGAACAACATCCCCAAACACAGAACAACATCCCCACACCCAGAACAACATCCCCACACCCAGAACAACATCCCCACACCCAGAACAACATCTCCAAACACAGAACAACATCTCCAAACACAGAACAACATCTCCAAACACAGAACAACATCTCCAAACACAGAACAACATCTCCAAACACAGAACAACATCTCCAAACACAGAACAACATCTCCAAACACAGAACAACATCTCCAAACACAGAACAACATCTCCAAACACAGAACAACATCCACAAACACAGAAAAACTTCCCCACAGAACAACTCCCCCAAACACAGAACAATATCTCCAATCCCAGAACAACTTCCCCAATCCCAGAACAATTTCCCCAATCCCAGAACAAATTCTCCAATATGAGACAAAATTCTCAAAACACAGAAAAACTTCCCCAATCACAGAAAATGTTCTAAAAACCCAGAACAACTTCCCCAAGCCCAGAACAACTTCCCCAATCCCAGAACAACTTCTCCAATCCCAGAACAACTTCTCCGATCCCAGAACAACTTCTCCGATCCCAGAACAACTTCTCCGATCCCAGACAACTTCTTCAAACTCAGAACAAATTCTCCAATCCTAGAACAACTTCTCCAATCCCACGACAACGTCCCCAAACACAGAGCAATATCTCCAATCCCAGAACAATTTCTCCATCATAAGAACTATATTTCCAATCAAAGAATAATTTCTCCAATCCCAGAGAAACATCTCCAAGTCCATAAAAACTTCTCCAAACCCAGAACAACTTCTCCAAACCCAGAACAACTTCTCCAAACCCAGAACAACTTCTCCAAACCCAGAACAACTTCTCCAAACCCAGAACAACTTCTCCAAACCCAGAACAACTTCTCCAAACCCAGAACAACTTCTCCAAACCCAGAACAACTTCTCCAAACCCAGAACAACTTCTCCAAACCCAGAACAACTTCTCCAAACCCAGAACAACTTCTTCAAACCCAGAACAACTTCTCCAAACCCAGAACAACTTCTCCAAACCCAGAACAACTTCTCCAAACCCAGAACAACTTCTCCAAATCCAGAACAACTTCCCCAAATCCAGAACAACTTCTCCAAAACCAGAACAACTTCTCCAAACCCAGAACACCATTGCCAAAGACAGAACAAGTTCCCCAAACACAGAACAAGTTCCCCAAACCCAGAACAACTTCTCTCATCCCAGAACAACTTCTCCCATCCCAGAACAACTTCTCCCATCCCAGAACAACTTCTCCCATCCCAGAACAACTTCTCCCAACCCAGAACAACTTCTCCCAACCCAGAACAAATTCCCCAAACACAGAACAACATCCCCAAACACAGAACATCCCCAAACACAGAACAACATCCCCAAACACAGAACAACATCCCCAAACACAGAACAACATCCCCAAACACAGAACAACATCCCCAAACACAGAACAACATCCCCAAACACAGAACAACATCCCCAAACACAGAACAACATCCCCACACCCAGAACAACAACCCCACACCCAGAACAACATCTCCAATCCCAGGTCATCTCCAAACACAGAACAACATCTCCAAACACAGAACAACATCTCCAAACACAGAACAACATCTCCAAACACAGAACAACTCCACCAAACACAGAACAACATCTCCAAACACAGAACAACATCTCCAAACACAGAACAACATCTCCAAACACAGAACAACATCCACAAACACAGAAAAACTTCCCCACAGAACAACTCCCCCAAACACAGAACAATATCTCCAATCCCAGAACAACTTCCCCAATCCCAGAACAATTTCCCCAATCCCAGAACAAATTCTCCAATATGAGAAAAAATTCTCAAAACACAGAAAAACTTCCCCAATCACAGAAAATGTTCTAAAAACCCAGAACAACTTCCCCAAGCCCAGAACAACTTCCCCAAGCCCAGAACAAATTCCCCAATCCCAGAACAACTTCCCCACTCCCAGAACAACTTCCCCAATCCCAGAACAACTTCTCCAATCCCAGAACAACTTCTCCAATCCCAGAACAACTTCTCCAATCCCAGAACAACTTCTCCAATCCCAGAACAACTTCTCCAATCCCAGAACTACTTCTCCAATACCAGAAAAACATCTCCAAACCAGAACAACTTCTTCAATCCCAGACAACTTCTTCAAACTCAGAACAAATTCTCCAATCCTAGAACAACTTCTCCAATCCCACGACAACGTCCCCAAACACAGAGCAATATCTCCAATCAGAGAACAATTTCTCCATCATAAGAACTATATTTCCAATCCAAGAATAATTTCTCCAATCCCAGAGCAACATCTCCAAGTCCATAAAAACTTCTCCAAACCCAGAACAACTTCTCCAAACCCAGAACAACTTCTGCAAACCCAGAACAACTTCTGCAAACCCAGAACAAATTCTCCAAACCCAGAACAACTTCTCCAAACCCAGAACAACTTCTCCAAACCCAGAACAACTTCTCCAAACCCAGAACAACTTCTCCAAACCCAGAACAACTTCTCCAAACCCAGAACAACTTCTCCAAACCCAGAACAACTTCTCCAAACCCAGAACAACTTCTCCAAACCCAGAACAAATTCTCCAAACCCAGAACAACTTCCCCAAATCCAGAACAACTTCTCCAAAACCAGAACAACTTCTCCAAACCCAGAACCCCATTGCCAAAGACAGAACAAGTTCCCCAAACACAGAACAACTTCCCCAAACACAGAACAACTTCCCCAATCCCAGAACAACTTCCCCAATCCCAGAACAACTTCCCCAATCCCAGAACAAGCTCCCCAATCCCAGAACAAGCTCCCCTATCCCAGAAGAAGCTCCCCAATCCCAGAACAAATTCCCCAATCCCAGAACAACTTCCCCAATCCCAGAACAACTTCCCCAAACACAGAACAACTTCCCCCAAAACAGAACAAGTTCCCCAATCCAAGAACAGTTTCGTCAATCCCAGAACAATTCCTCCAATCCCAGAAAAACTCCTCCAATCCAAGAAAAATTTCTCCAAAATAAGAACTACTTCTCCAAACCAAGAACTACTTCTCCAAACCAAGAACTACTTCTCCAAACCAAGAACTACTTCTCCAAAGCAAGAACTACTTCTCCAAAGCAAGAACTACTTCTCCAAAGCAAGAACTACTTCTTCAAATCCAGAACTATTTCTGCAAATCCAGAACTACTTCTCCAAAACCAGAACAACTTCCACAATCCCTGAACAAATTCTCCAATCCAAGAACAACTTCCCCAAACACAGAGCACTATCTCCAATCCAAGAATAAATTCTCCACTCCCAAAAATTTTCTCCAATCCCATGACAACTTCTACAATCCCAGAACAACTTCTCCCATCCTAGAACAACTTCTCCAATCGCAGAACGACTTCTCCAATCCCAGAACAACTTCCCCAAAAGAGAGAACAATCTCCAATCCAAGAAAAAATTCTCCCATCCCAGAACAAATTCCCCAAATACAGAACAACATCCCCAAACCCAGAACAACATCCCCACACCCAGAACAACATCCCCACACCCAGAACATCCCCAAACACAGAACAACATCCCCAAACACAGAACAACATCTCCAAACACAGAACAACATCTCCAAACACAGAACAACATCTCCAAACACAGAACAACATCTCCAAACACAGAACAACATCTCCAAACACAGAACAACATCTCCAAACACAGAACAACATCTCCAAACACAGAACAACATCTCCAAACACAGAACAACATCTCCAAACACAGAACAACATCTCCAAACACAGAACAACATCTCCAAACACAGAACAACATCTCCAAACACAGAACAACATCTCCAAACACAGAACAACATCTCCAAACACAGAACAACATCTCCAAACACAGAACAACATCTCCAAACACAGAACAACATCTCCAAACACAGAACAACATCTCCAAACACAGAACAACATCTCCAAACACAGAACAACATCTCCAAACACAGAACAACATCTCCAAACACAGAACAACATCTCCAAACACAGAACAACATCTCCAAACACAGAACAACATCCACAAACACAGAAAAACTTCCCAACAGAACAACTCCCCCAAACACAGAACAATATCTCCAATCCCAGAAAAACTTCCCCAATCCCAGAACAACTTCCCCAATCCCAGAACAAATTCTCCAATATGAGACAAAATTCTCAAAACACAGAAAAACTTCCCCAATCACAGAAAATGTTCTAAAAACCCAGAACAACTTCCCCAAGCCCAGAACAACATCCCCAATCCCAGAACAACTTCTCCAATCCCAGAACAACTTCCCCAATCCCAGAACAACTTCCCCAATCCCAGAACAACTTCTCCAATCCCAGAACAACTTCTCCAAACCCAGAACAACTTCTCCAAATCCAGAACAACTTCCCCAAATCCAGAACAACTTCTCCAAACCCAGAACACCATTGCCAAAGACAGAACAAGTTCCCCAAACCCAGAACAACTTCTCCCATCCCAGAACAACTTCTCCCATCCCAGAACAACTTCTCCCATCCCAGAACAACTTCTCCCATCCCAGAACAACTTCTCCCATCCCAGAACAACTTCTCCCAACCCAGAACAACATCCCCAAACACAGAACAACATCCCCACACCCAGAACAACATCCCCACACCCAGAACAACATCCCCACACCCAGAACAACATCTCCAAACACAGAACAACATCTCCAAACACAGAACAACATCTCCAAACACAGAACAACATCTCCAAACACAGAACAACATCTCCAAACACAGAACAACATCTCCAAACACAGAACAACATCTCCAAACACAGAACAACATCTCCAAACACAGAACAACATCTCCAAACACAGAACAACATCTCCAAACACAGAACAACATCCACAAACACAGAAAAACTTCCCCACAGAACAACTCCCCCAAACACAGAACAATATCTCCAATCCCAGAACAACTTCCCCAATCCCAGAACAATTTCCCCAATCCCAGAACAAATTCTCCAATATGAGACAAAATTCTCAAAACACAGAAAAACTTCCCCAATCACAGAAAATGTTCTAAAAACCCAGAACAACTTCCCCAATCCCAGAACAACTTCCCCAATCCCAGAACAACTTCTCCAATCCCAGAACAACTTCTCCAATCCCAGAACAACTTCTCCAATCCCAGAACAACTTCTTCAATCCCAGACAACTTCTTCAAACTCAGAACAAATTCTCCAATCCTAGAACAACTTCTCCAATCCCACGACAACGTCCCCAAACACAGAGCAATATCTCCAATCCCAGAACAATTTCTCCATCATAAGAACTATATTTCCAATCAAAGAATAATTTCTCCAATCCCAGAGAAACATCTCCAAGTCCATAAAAACTTCTCCAAACCCAGAACAACTTCTCCAAACCCAGAACAACTTCTCCAAACCCAGAACAACTTCTCCAAACCCAGAACAACTTCTCCAAACCCAGAACAACTTCTCCAAACCCAGAACAACTTCTCCAAACCCAGAACAACTTCTCCAAACCCAGAACAACTTCTCCAAACCCAGAACAACTTCTCCAAACCCAGAACAACTTCTTCAAACCCAGAACAACTTCTCCAAACCCAGAACAACTTCTCCAAACCCAGAACAACTTCTCCAAACCCAGAACAACTTCTCCAAACCCAGAACAACTTCTCCAAATCCAGAACAACTTCCCCAAATCCAGAACAACTTCTCCAAAACCAGAACAACTTCTCCAAACCCAGAACACCATTGCCAAAGACAGAACAAGTTCCCCAAACACAGAACAAGTTCCCCAAACCCAGAACAACTTCTCTCATCCCAGAACAACTTCTCCCATCCCAGAACAACTTCTCCCATCCCAGAACAACTTCTCCCATCCCAGAACAACTTCTCCCAACCCAGAACAACTTCTCCCAACCCAGAACAAATTCCCCAAACACAGAACAACATCCCCAAACACAGAACAACATCCCCAAACACAGAACAACATCCCCAAACACAGAACAACATCCCCAAACACAGAACAACATCCCCAAACACAGAACAACATCCCCAAACACAGAACAACATCCCCAAACACAGAACAACATCCCCAAACACAGAACAACATCCCCACACCCAGAACAACAACCCCACACCCAGAACAACATCTCCAATCCCAGGTCATCTCCAAACACAGAACAACATCTCCAAACACAGAACAACATCTCCAAACACAGAACAACATCTCCAAACACAGAACAACTCCACCAAACACAGAACAACATCTCCAAACACAGAACAACATCTCCAAACACAGAACAACATCTCCAAACACAGAACAACATCCACAAACACAGAAAAACTTCCCCACAGAACAACTCCCCCAAACACAGAACAATATCTCCAATCCCAGAACAACTTCCCCAATCCCAGAACAATTTCCCCAATCCCAGAACAAATTCTCCAATATGAGAAAAAATTCTCAAAACACAGAAAAACTTCCCCAATCACAGAAAATGTTCTAAAAACCCAGAACAACTTCCCCAAGCCCAGAACAACTTCCCCAAGCCCAGAACAAATTCCCCAATCCCAGAACAACTTCCCCACTCCCAGAACAACTTCCCCAATCCCAGAACAACTTCTCCAATCCCAGAACAACTTCTCCAATCCCAGAACAACTTCTCCAATCCCAGAACAACTTCTCCAATCCCAGAACTACTTCTCCAATACCAGAAAAACATCTCCAAACCAGAACAACTTCTTCAATCCCAGACAACTTCTTCAAACTCAGAACAAATTCTCCAATCCTAGAACAACTTCTCCAATCCCACGACAACGTCCCCAAACACAGAGCAATATCTCCAATCAGAGAACAATTTCTCCATCATAAGAACTATATTTCCAATCCAAGAATAATTTCTCCAATCCCAGAGCAACATCTCCAAGTCCATAAAAAATTCTCCAAACCCAGAACAACTTCTCCAAACCCAGAACAACTTCTGCAAACCCAGAACAACTTCTGCAAACCCAGAACAAATTCTCCAAACCCAGAACAACTTCTCCAAACCCAGAACAACTTCTCCAAACCCAGAACAACTTCTCCAAACCCAGAACAACTTCTCCAAACCCAGAACAACTTCTCCAAACCCAGAACAACTTCTCCAAACCCAGAACAACTTCTCCAAACCCAGAACAACTTCTCCAAACCCAGAACAACTTCTCCAAACCCAGAACAAATTCTCCAAACCCAGAACAACTTCCCCAAATCCAGAACAACTTCTCCAAAACCAGAACAACTTCTCCAAACCCAGAACCCCATTGCCAAAGACAGAACAAGTTCCCCAAACACAGAACAACTTCCCCAAACACAGAACAACTTCCCCAATCCCAGAACAACTTCCCCAATCCCAGAACAACTTCCCCAATCCCAGAACAAGCTCCCCAATCCCAGAACAAGCTCCCCTATCCCAGAAGAAGCTCCCCAATCCCAGAACAAATTCCCCAATCCCAGAACAACTTCCCCAATCCCAGAACAACTTCCCCAAACACAGAACAACTTCCCCCAAAACAGAACAAGTTCCCCAATCCAAGAACAGTTTCGTCAATCCCAGAACAATTCCTCCAATCCCAGAAAAACTCCTCCAATCCAAGAAAAATTTCTCCAAAATAAGAACTACTTCTCCAAACCAAGAACTACTTCTCCAAACCAAGAACTACTTCTCCAAACCAAGAACTACTTCTCCAAAGCAAGAACTACTTCTCCAAAGCAAGAACTACTTCTTCAAATCCAGAACTATTTCTGCAAATCCAGAACTACTTCTCCAAAACCAGAACAACTTCCACAATCCCTGAACAAATTCTCCAATCCAAGAACAACTTCCCCAAACACAGAGCACTATCTCCAATCCAAGAATAAATTCTCCACTCCCAAAAATTTTCTCCAATCCCATGACAACTTCTACAATCCCAGAACAACTTCTCCCATCCTAGAACAACTTCTCCAATCGCAGAACGACTTCTCCAATCCCAGAACAACTTCCCCAAAAGAGAGAACAATCTCCAATCCAAGAAAAAATTCTCCCATCCCAGAACAAATTCCCCAAATACAGAACAACATCCCCAAACCCAGAACAACATCCCCAAACCCAGAACAACATCCCCACACCCAGAACAACATCCCCACACCCAGAACATCCCCAAACACAGAACAACATCCCCAAACACAGAACAACATCTCCAAACACAGAACAACATCTCCAAACACAGAACAACATCTCCAAACACAGAACAACATCTCCAAACACAGAACAACATCTCCAAACACAGAACAACATCTCCAAACACAGAACAACATCTCCAAACACAGAACAACATCTCCAAACACAGAACAACATCTCCAAACACAGAACAACATCTCCAAACACAGAACAACATCTCCAAACACAGAACAACATCTCCAAACACAGAACAACATCTCCAAACACAGAACAACATCTCCAAACACAGAACAACATCTCCAAACACAGAACAACATCTCCAAACACAGAACAACATCCACAAACACAGAAAAACTTCCCAACAGAACAACTCCCCCAAACACAGAACAATATCTCCAATCCCAGAAAAACTTCCCCAATCCCAGAACAACTTCCCCAATCCCAGAACAAATTCTCCAATATGAGACAAAATTCTCAAAACACAGAAAAACTTCCCCAATCACAGAAAATGTTCTAAAAACCCAGAACAACTTCCCCAAGCCCAGAACAACTTCCCCAATCCCAGAACAACTTCTCCAAACACAGAACAACTTCCCCAATCCCAGAACAACTTCCCCAATCCCAGAACAACTTCTCCAATCCCAGAACAACTTCTCCAAACCCAGAACAACTTCCCCAAACACAGAGCAATATCTCCAATCCCAGAACAATTTCTCCATCATAAGAACTAAATTTCCAATCCAAGAATAATTTCTCCAATCCCAGAGAAACATCTCCAAGCCCATAAAAACTTCTCCAAACCCAGAACAATTTCTCCAAACCCAGAACAACTTCTCCAAACCCAGAACAACTTCTCCAAACCCAGAACAACTTCTCCAAATCCAGAACAACTTCTTCAAATCCAGAACTATTTCTCCAAATCCAGAACTACTTCTCCAAAACCAGAACAACTTCCACAATCCCTGAACAAATTCTCCAATCCAAGAACAACTTCCCCAAACACAGAGCACTATCTCCAATCCAAGAATAAATTCTCCACTCCCAAAAATTTCCTCCAATCCCATGACAACTTCTACAATCCCAGAACAACTTCTCCCACCCTAGAACAACTTCTCCAATCGCAGAACGACTTTTCCAATCCCAGAACAACTTCCCCAAAAGAGAGAAAAATTCTCCCATCCCAGAACAACTTCTCCCATCCCAGAACAACTTCTCCCATCCCAGAACAACTTCTCCCATCCCAGAACAACTTCTCCCATCCCAGAACAACTTCTCCCATCCCAGAACAACTTCTCCCATCCCAGAACAAATTCCCCAAATACAGAACAACATCCCCAAACCCAGAACAACATCCCCACACGCAGAACAACATCCCGACACCCAGAACAACATCCCCACACCCAGAACAACATCCCCACACCCAGAACAACATCCCCACACCCAGAACAACATCCCCACACCCAGAACAACATCCCCACACCCAGAACAACATCCCCACACCCAGAACAACTTCCCCACTCCCACAACAACTTCTCCAATCCCAGAACAAATTCACCAATCCCAGAACATCTTCTCAAATCCAAGACAACTTCTTCAAACTCAGAACAACTTCTTCAAACTAAGAACAAATTCTCCAATCTCACACCTTCCCCAAACACAGAACAATATCTCCAATCCCAGAACAATTCCTCCAATACAAGAACTAAGTTTCCAACCCAAGAATAATTTCTCCAATCCCAGAGCAAACTCTTCAAACCCAGAACAACTTCTCCAAACCCAGAACAACTTCTCCAAATCCAGAACAACTTCTTCAAATCCAGAACTATTTCTCCAAATCCAGAACTACTTCTCCAAAACCAGAACAACTTCCCCAATCCCTGAACAAATTCTCCAATCCAAGAACAACTTCCCCAAACACAGAGCACTATCTCCAATCCAAGAATAAATTCTCCACTCCCAAAAATTTCCTCCAATCCCATGACAACTTCTACAATCCCAGAACAACTTCTCCCACCCTAGAACAACTTCTCCAATCGCAGAACGACTTCTCCAATCCCAGAACAACTTCCCCAAAAGAGAGAACAATCTCCAATCCAAGAAAAAATTCTCCCATCCCAGAACAACTTCTCCCATCCCAGAACAACTTCTCCCATCCCAGAACAACTTCTCCCATCCCAGAACAACTTCTCCCATCCCAGAACAACTTCTCCCATCCCAGAACAAATTCCCCAAACCCAGAACAACATCCCCAAACCCAGAACAACATCCCGACACCCAGAACAACATCCCCACACCCACAACAACATCCCCACACCCAGAACAACATCTCCAAACACAGAACAACATCTCCAAACACAGAACAACATCTCCAAACACAGAACAACATCTCCAAACCCAGAACAACATCTCCAAACCCAGAACAACATCTCCAAACCCAGAACAACATCTCCAAACCCAGAACAACATCTCCAAACCCAGAACAACATCTCCAAACCCAGAACAACATCTCCAAACCCAGAACAACATCTCCAAACCCAGAACAACATCTCCAAACCCAGAACAACATCTCCAAACCCAGAACAACATCTCCAAACCCAGAACAACATCTCCAAACCCAGAACAACATCTCCAAACCCAGAACAACATCTCCAAACCCAGAACAACTTCTCCAAACCCAGAACAACTTCTCCAAACCCAGAACAACTTCTCCAAACCCAGAACAACTTCTCCAAACCCAGAACAACTTCTCCAAACCCAGAACAACTTCTCCAAATCCAGAACAACTTCCCCAAATCCAGAACAACTTCTCCAAACCCAGAACACCATTGCCAAAGACAGAACAAGTTCCCCAAACCCAGAACAACTTCTCCCATCCCAGAACAACTTCTCCCATCCCAGAACAACTTCTCCCATCCCAGAACAACTTCTCCCATCACAGAACAACTTCTCCCATCCCAGAACAACTTCTCCCAACCCAGAACAACATCCCCAAACACAGAACAACATCCCCACACCCAGAACAACATCCCCACACCCAGAACAACATCCCCACACCCAGAACAACATCTCCAAACACAGAACAACATCTCCAAACACAGAACAACATCTCCAAACACAGAACAACATCTCCAAACACAGAACAACATCTCCAAACACAGAACAACATCTCCAAACACAGAACAACATCTCCAAACACAGAACAACATCTCCAAACACAGAACAACATCTCCAAACACAGAACAACATCCACAAACACAGAAAAACTTCCCCACAGAACAACTCCCCCAAACACAGAACAATATCTCCAATCCCAGAACAACTTCCCCAATCCCAGAACAATTTCCCCAATCCCAGAACAAATTCTCCAATATGAGACAAAATTCTCAAAACACAGAAAAACTTCCCCAATCACAGAAAATGTTCTAAAAACCCAGAACAACTTCCCCAAGCCCAGAACAACTTCCCCAATCCCAGAACAACTTCTCCAATCCCAGAACAACTTCTCCGATCCCAGAACAACTTCTCCGATCCCAGAACAACTTCTCCGATCCCAGACAACTTCTTCAAACTCAGAACAAATTCTCCAATCCTAGAACAACTTCTCCAATCCCACGACAACGTCCCCAAACACAGAGCAATATCTCCAATCCCAGAACAATTTCTCCATCATAAGAACTATATTTCCAATCAAAGAATAATTTCTCCAATCCCAGAGAAACATCTCCAAGTCCATAAAAACTTCTCCAAACCCAGAACAACTTCTCCAAACCCAGAACAACTTCTCCAAACCCAGAACAACTTCTCCAAACCCAGAACAACTTCTCCAAACCCAGAACAACTTCTCCAAACCCAGAACAACTTCTCCAAACCCAGAACAACTTCTCCAAACCCAGAACAACTTCTCCAAACCCAGAACAACTTCTCCAAACCCAGAACAACTTCTCCAAACCCAGAACAACTTCTTCAAACCCAGAACAACTTCTCCAAACCCAGAACAACTTCTCCAAACCCAGAACAACTTCTCCAAACCCAGAACAACTTCTCCAAATCCAGAACAACTTCCCCAAATCCAGAACAACTTCTCCAAAACCAGAACAACTTCTCCAAACCCAGAACACCATTGCCAAAGACAGAACAAGTTCCCCAAACACAGAACAAGTTCCCCAAACCCAGAACAACTTCTCTCATCCCAGAACAACTTCTCCCATCCCAGAACAACTTCTCCCATCCCAGAACAACTTCTCCCATCCCAGAACAACTTCTCCCAACCCAGAACAACTTCTCCCAACCCAGAACAAATTCCCCAAACACAGAACAACATCCCCAAACACAGAACATCCCCAAACACAGAACAACATCCCCAAACACAGAACAACATCCCCAAACACAGAACAACATCCCCAAACACAGAACAACATCCCCAAACACAGAACAACATCCCCAAACACAGAACAACATCCCCAAACACAGAACAACATCCCCACACCCAGAACAACAACCCCACACCCAGAACAACATCTCCAATCCCAGGTCATCTCCAAACACAGAACAACATCTCCAAACACAGAACAACATCTCCAAACACAGAACAACATCTCCAAACACAGAACAACTCCACCAAACACAGAACAACATCTCCAAACACAGAACAACATCTCCAAACACAGAACAACATCTCCAAACACAGAACAACATCCACAAACACAGAAAAACTTCCCCACAGAACAACTCCCCCAAACACAGAACAATATCTCCAATCCCAGAACAACTTCCCCAATCCCAGAACAATTTCCCCAATCCCAGAACAAATTCTCCAATATGAGAAAAAATTCTCAAAACACAGAAAAACTTCCCCAATCACAGAAAATGTTCTAAAAACCCAGAACAACTTCCCCAAGCCCAGAACAACTTCCCCAAGCCCAGAACAAATTCCCCAATCCCAGAACAACTTCCCCACTCCCAGAACAACTTCCCCAATCCCAGAACAACTTCTCCAATCCCAGAACAACTTCTCCAATCCCAGAACAACTTCTCCAATCCCAGAACAACTTCTCCAATCCCAGAACAACTTCTCCAATCCCAGAACTACTTCTCCAATACCAGAAAAACATCTCCAAACCAGAACAACTTCTTCAATCCCAGACAACTTCTTCAAACTCAGAACAAATTCTCCAATCCTAGAACAACTTCTCCAATCCCACGACAACGTCCCCAAACACAGAGCAATATCTCCAATCAGAGAACAATTTCTCCATCATAAGAACTATATTTCCAATCCAAGAATAATTTCTCCAATCCCAGAGCAACATCTCCAAGTCCATAAAAACTTCTCCAAACCCAGAACAACTTCTCCAAACCCAGAACAACTTCTGCAAACCCAGAACAACTTCTGCAAACCCAGAACAAATTCTCCAAACCCAGAACAACTTCTCCAAACCCAGAACAACTTCTCCAAACCCAGAACAACTTCTCCAAACCCAGAACAACTTCTCCAAACCCAGAACAACTTCTCCAAACCCAGAACAACTTCTCCAAACCCAGAACAACTTCTCCAAACCCAGAACAACTTCTCCAAACCCAGAACAAATTCTCCAAACCCAGAACAACTTCCCCAAATCCAGAACAACTTCTCCAAAACCAGAACAACTTCTCCAAACCCAGAACCCCATTGCCAAAGACAGAACAAGTTCCCCAAACACAGAACAACTTCCCCAAACACAGAACAACTTCCCCAATCCCAGAACAACTTCCCCAATCCCAGAACAACTTCCCCAATCCCAGAACAAGCTCCCCAATCCCAGAACAAGCTCCCCTATCCCAGAAGAAGCTCCCCAATCCCAGAACAAATTCCCCAATCCCAGAACAACTTCCCCAATCCCAGAACAACTTCCCCAAACACAGAACAACTTCCCCCAAAACAGAACAAGTTCCCCAATCCAAGAACAGTTTCGTCAATCCCAGAACAATTCCTCCAATCCCAGAAAAACTCCTCCAATCCAAGAAAAATTTCTCCAAAATAAGAACTACTTCTCCAAACCAAGAACTACTTCTCCAAACCAAGAACTACTTCTCCAAACCAAGAACTACTTCTCCAAAGCAAGAACTACTTCTCCAAAGCAAGAACTACTTCTCCAAAGCAAGAACTACTTCTTCAAATCCAGAACTATTTCTGCAAATCCAGAACTACTTCTCCAAAACCAGAACAACTTCCACAATCCCTGAACAAATTCTCCAATCCAAGAACAACTTCCCCAAACACAGAGCACTATCTCCAATCCAAGAATAAATTCTCCACTCCCAAAAATTTTCTCCAATCCCATGACAACTTCTACAATCCCAGAACAACTTCTCCCATCCTAGAACAACTTCTCCAATCGCAGAACGACTTCTCCAATCCCAGAACAACTTCCCCAAAAGAGAGAACAATCTCCAATCCAAGAAAAAATTCTCCCATCCCAGAACAAATTCCCCAAATACAGAACAACATCCCCAAACCCAGAACAACATCCCCACACCCAGAACAACATCCCCACACCCAGAACATCCCCAAACACAGAACAACATCCCCAAACACAGAACAACATCTCCAAACACAGAACAACATCTCCAAACACAGAACAACATCTCCAAACACAGAACAACATCTCCAAACACAGAACAACATCTCCAAACACAGAACAACATCTCCAAACACAGAACAACATCTCCAAACACAGAACAACATCTCCAAACACAGAACAACATCTCCAAACACAGAACAACATCTCCAAACACAGAACAACATCTCCAAACACAGAACAACATCTCCAAACACAGAACAACATCTCCAAACACAGAACAACATCTCCAAACACAGAACAACATCTCCAAACACAGAACAACATCTCCAAACACAGAACAACATCTCCAAACACAGAACAACATCTCCAAACACAGAACAACATCTCCAAACACAGAACAACATCTCCAAACACAGAACAACATCTCCAAACACAGAACAACATCTCCAAACACAGAACAACATCTCCAAACACAGAACAACATCCACAAACACAGAAAAACTTCCCAACAGAACAACTCCCCCAAACACAGAACAATATCTCCAATCCCAGAAAAACTTCCCCAATCCCAGAACAACTTCCCCAATCCCAGAACAAATTCTCCAATATGAGACAAAATTCTCAAAACACAGAAAAACTTCCCCAATCACAGAAAATGTTCTAAAAACCCAGAACAACTTCCCCAAGCCCAGAACAACATCCCCAATCCCAGAACAACTTCTCCAATCCCAGAACAACTTCCCCAATCCCAGAACAACTTCCCCAATCCCAGAACAACTTCTCCAATCCCAGAACAACTTCTCCAAACCCAGAACAACTTCTCCAAATCCAGAACAACTTCCCCAAATCCAGAACAACTTCTCCAAACCCAGAACACCATTGCCAAAGACAGAACAAGTTCCCCAAACCCAGAACAACTTCTCCCATCCCAGAACAACTTCTCCCATCCCAGAACAACTTCTCCCATCCCAGAACAACTTCTCCCATCCCAGAACAACTTCTCCCATCCCAGAACAACTTCTCCCAACCCAGAACAACATCCCCAAACACAGAACAACATCCCCACACCCAGAACAACATCCCCACACCCAGAACAACATCCCCACACCCAGAACAACATCTCCAAACACAGAACAACATCTCCAAACACAGAACAACATCTCCAAACACAGAACAACATCTCCAAACACAGAACAACATCTCCAAACACAGAACAACATCTCCAAACACAGAACAACATCTCCAAACACAGAACAACATCTCCAAACACAGAACAACATCTCCAAACACAGAACAACATCTCCAAACACAGAACAACATCCACAAACACAGAAAAACTTCCCCACAGAACAACTCCCCCAAACACAGAACAATATCTCCAATCCCAGAACAACTTCCCCAATCCCAGAACAATTTCCCCAATCCCAGAACAAATTCTCCAATATGAGACAAAATTCTCAAAACACAGAAAAACTTCCCCAATCACAGAAAATGTTCTAAAAACCCAGAACAACTTCCCCAATCCCAGAACAACTTCCCCAATCCCAGAACAACTTCTCCAATCCCAGAACAACTTCTCCAATCCCAGAACAACTTCTCCAATCCCAGAACAACTTCTTCAATCCCAGACAACTTCTTCAAACTCAGAACAAATTCTCCAATCCTAGAACAACTTCTCCAATCCCACGACAACGTCCCCAAACACAGAGCAATATCTCCAATCCCAGAACAATTTCTCCATCATAAGAACTATATTTCCAATCAAAGAATAATTTCTCCAATCCCAGAGAAACATCTCCAAGTCCATAAAAACTTCTCCAAACCCAGAACAACTTCTCCAAACCCAGAACAACTTCTCCAAACCCAGAACAACTTCTCCAAACCCAGAACAACTTCTCCAAACCCAGAACAACTTCTCCAAACCCAGAACAACTTCTCCAAACCCAGAACAACTTCTCCAAACCCAGAACAACTTCTCCAAACCCAGAACAACTTCTCCAAACCCAGAACAACTTCTTCAAACCCAGAACAACTTCTCCAAACCCAGAACAACTTCTCCAAACCCAGAACAACTTCTCCAAACCCAGAACAACTTCTCCAAACCCAGAACAACTTCTCCAAATCCAGAACAACTTCCCCAAATCCAGAACAACTTCTCCAAAACCAGAACAACTTCTCCAAACCCAGAACACCATTGCCAAAGACAGAACAAGTTCCCCAAACACAGAACAAGTTCCCCAAACCCAGAACAACTTCTCTCATCCCAGAACAACTTCTCCCATCCCAGAACAACTTCTCCCATCCCAGAACAACTTCTCCCATCCCAGAACAACTTCTCCCAACCCAGAACAACTTCTCCCAACCCAGAACAAATTCCCCAAACACAGAACAACATCCCCAAACACAGAACAACATCCCCAAACACAGAACAACATCCCCAAACACAGAACAACATCCCCAAACACAGAACAACATCCCCAAACACAGAACAACATCCCCAAACACAGAACAACATCCCCAAACACAGAACAACATCCCCAAACACAGAACAACATCCCCACACCCAGAACAACAACCCCACACCCAGAACAACATCTCCAATCCCAGGTCATCTCCAAACACAGAACAACATCTCCAAACACAGAACAACATCTCCAAACACAGAACAACATCTCCAAACACAGAACAACTCCACCAAACACAGAACAACATCTCCAAACACAGAACAACATCTCCAAACACAGAACAACATCTCCAAACACAGAACAACATCCACAAACACAGAAAAACTTCCCCACAGAACAACTCCCCCAAACACAGAACAATATCTCCAATCCCAGAACAACTTCCCCAATCCCAGAACAATTTCCCCAATCCCAGAACAAATTCTCCAATATGAGAAAAAATTCTCAAAACACAGAAAAACTTCCCCAATCACAGAAAATGTTCTAAAAACCCAGAACAACTTCCCCAAGCCCAGAACAACTTCCCCAAGCCCAGAACAAATTCCCCAATCCCAGAACAACTTCCCCACTCCCAGAACAACTTCCCCAATCCCAGAACAACTTCTCCAATCCCAGAACAACTTCTCCAATCCCAGAACAACTTCTCCAATCCCAGAACAACTTCTCCAATCCCAGAACTACTTCTCCAATACCAGAAAAACATCTCCAAACCAGAACAACTTCTTCAATCCCAGACAACTTCTTCAAACTCAGAACAAATTCTCCAATCCTAGAACAACTTCTCCAATCCCACGACAACGTCCCCAAACACAGAGCAATATCTCCAATCAGAGAACAATTTCTCCATCATAAGAACTATATTTCCAATCCAAGAATAATTTCTCCAATCCCAGAGCAACATCTCCAAGTCCATAAAAAATTCTCCAAACCCAGAACAACTTCTCCAAACCCAGAACAACTTCTGCAAACCCAGAACAACTTCTGCAAACCCAGAACAAATTCTCCAAACCCAGAACAACTTCTCCAAACCCAGAACAACTTCTCCAAACCCAGAACAACTTCTCCAAACCCAGAACAACTTCTCCAAACCCAGAACAACTTCTCCAAACCCAGAACAACTTCTCCAAACCCAGAACAACTTCTCCAAACCCAGAACAACTTCTCCAAACCCAGAACAACTTCTCCAAACCCAGAACAAATTCTCCAAACCCAGAACAACTTCCCCAAATCCAGAACAACTTCTCCAAAACCAGAACAACTTCTCCAAACCCAGAACCCCATTGCCAAAGACAGAACAAGTTCCCCAAACACAGAACAACTTCCCCAAACACAGAACAACTTCCCCAATCCCAGAACAACTTCCCCAATCCCAGAACAACTTCCCCAATCCCAGAACAAGCTCCCCAATCCCAGAACAAGCTCCCCTATCCCAGAAGAAGCTCCCCAATCCCAGAACAAATTCCCCAATCCCAGAACAACTTCCCCAATCCCAGAACAACTTCCCCAAACACAGAACAACTTCCCCCAAAACAGAACAAGTTCCCCAATCCAAGAACAGTTTCGTCAATCCCAGAACAATTCCTCCAATCCCAGAAAAACTCCTCCAATCCAAGAAAAATTTCTCCAAAATAAGAACTACTTCTCCAAACCAAGAACTACTTCTCCAAACCAAGAACTACTTCTCCAAACCAAGAACTACTTCTCCAAAGCAAGAACTACTTCTCCAAAGCAAGAACTACTTCTTCAAATCCAGAACTATTTCTGCAAATCCAGAACTACTTCTCCAAAACCAGAACAACTTCCACAATCCCTGAACAAATTCTCCAATCCAAGAACAACTTCCCCAAACACAGAGCACTATCTCCAATCCAAGAATAAATTCTCCACTCCCAAAAATTTTCTCCAATCCCATGACAACTTCTACAATCCCAGAACAACTTCTCCCATCCTAGAACAACTTCTCCAATCGCAGAACGACTTCTCCAATCCCAGAACAACTTCCCCAAAAGAGAGAACAATCTCCAATCCAAGAAAAAATTCTCCCATCCCAGAACAAATTCCCCAAATACAGAACAACATCCCCAAACCCAGAACAACATCCCCAAACCCAGAACAACATCCCCACACCCAGAACAACATCCCCACACCCAGAACATCCCCAAACACAGAACAACATCCCCAAACACAGAACAACATCTCCAAACACAGAACAACATCTCCAAACACAGAACAACATCTCCAAACACAGAACAACATCTCCAAACACAGAACAACATCTCCAAACACAGAACAACATCTCCAAACACAGAACAACATCTCCAAACACAGAACAACATCTCCAAACACAGAACAACATCTCCAAACACAGAACAACATCTCCAAACACAGAACAACATCTCCAAACACAGAACAACATCTCCAAACACAGAACAACATCTCCAAACACAGAACAACATCTCCAAACACAGAACAACATCTCCAAACACAGAACAACATCTCCAAACACAGAACAACATCCACAAACACAGAAAAACTTCCCAACAGAACAACTCCCCCAAACACAGAACAATATCTCCAATCCCAGAAAAACTTCCCCAATCCCAGAACAACTTCCCCAATCCCAGAACAAATTCTCCAATATGAGACAAAATTCTCAAAACACAGAAAAACTTCCCCAATCACAGAAAATGTTCTAAAAACCCAGAACAACTTCCCCAAGCCCAGAACAACTTCCCCAATCCCAGAACAACTTCTCCAAACACAGAACAACTTCCCCAATCCCAGAACAACTTCCCCAATCCCAGAACAACTTCTCCAATCCCAGAACAACTTCTCCAAACCCAGAACAACTTCCCCAAACACAGAGCAATATCTCCAATCCCAGAACAATTTCTCCATCATAAGAACTAAATTTCCAATCCAAGAATAATTTCTCCAATCCCAGAGAAACATCTCCAAGCCCATAAAAACTTCTCCAAACCCAGAACAATTTCTCCAAACCCAGAACAACTTCTCCAAACCCAGAACAACTTCTCCAAACCCAGAACAACTTCTCCAAATCCAGAACAACTTCTTCAAATCCAGAACTATTTCTCCAAATCCAGAACTACTTCTCCAAAACCAGAACAACTTCCACAATCCCTGAACAAATTCTCCAATCCAAGAACAACTTCCCCAAACACAGAGCACTATCTCCAATCCAAGAATAAATTCTCCACTCCCAAAAATTTCCTCCAATCCCATGACAACTTCTACAATCCCAGAACAACTTCTCCCACCCTAGAACAACTTCTCCAATCGCAGAACGACTTTTCCAATCCCAGAACAACTTCCCCAAAAGAGAGAAAAATTCTCCCATCCCAGAACAACTTCTCCCATCCCAGAACAACTTCTCCCATCCCAGAACAACTTCTCCCATCCCAGAACAACTTCTCCCATCCCAGAACAACTTCTCCCATCCCAGAACAACTTCTCCCATCCCAGAACAAATTCCCCAAATACAGAACAACATCCCCAAACCCAGAACAACATCCCCACACGCAGAACAACATCCCGACACCCAGAACAACATCCCCACACCCAGAACAACATCCCCACACCCAGAACAACATCCCCACACCCAGAACAACATCCCCACACCCAGAACAACATCTCCAAACACAGAACAACATCTCCAAACCCAGAACAACATCTCCAAACCCAGAACAACATCTCCAAACCCAGAACAACATCTCCAAACCCAGAACAACATCTCCAAACCCAGAACAACATCTCCAAACCCAGAACAACATCTCCAAACCCAGAACAACATCTCCAAACCCAGAACAACATCTCCAAACCCAGAACAACATCTCCAAACCCAGAACAACATCTCCAAACCCAGAACAACATCTCCAAACCCAGAACAACATCTCCAAACCCAGAACAACATCTCCAAACCCAGAACAACATCTCCAAACCCAGAACAACATCTCCAAACCCAGAACAACATCTCCAAACCCAGAACAACATCTCCAAACCCAGAACAACATCTCCAAACCCAGAACAACATCTCCAAACCCAGAACAACATCTCCAAACGCAGAACAACATCTCCAAACGCAGAACAACATCTCCAAACCCAGAACAACTTCTCCAAACCCAGAACAACTTCTCCAAACCCAGAACAACTTCTCCAAACCCAGAACAACTTCTCCAAACCCAGAACAACTTCTCCAAATCCAGAACAACTTCTCCAAAACCAGAACAACTTCTCCAAAACCAGAACACCATTGCCAAAGACAGAACAAGTTCCCCAAACACAGAACAAGTTCCCCAAACCCAGAACAATTTCTCCCATCCCAGAACAACTTCTCCCATCCCAGAACAACTTCTCCCATCCCAGAACAACTTCTCCCAACCCAGAACAAATTCCCCAAACACAGAACAACATCCCCAAACACAGAACAACATCCCCAAACACAGAACAATATCCCCAAACACAGAACAACATCCCCAAACACAGAACAACATCCCCAAACACAGAACAACATCCCCAAACACAGAACAACATCTCCAAACACAGAACAACATCTCCAAACACAGAACAACATCTCCAAACACAGAACAACATCTCCAAACACAGAACAACATCTCCAAACACAGAACAACATCTCCAAACACAGAACAACATCTCCAAACACAGAACATCATCTCCAAACACAGAACAACATCCACAAACACAGAACAACATCCACAAACACAGAAAAACTTCCCCACAGAACAACTCCCCCAAACACAGAACAATATCTCCAATCCCAGAACAACTTCCCCAATCCCAGAACAATTTCCCCAATCCCAGAACAAATTATCCAATATGAGACAAAATTCTCAAAACACAGAAAAACTTCCCCAATCACAGAAAATGTTCTAAAAACCCAGAAGAACTTCCCCAAGCCCAGAACAACTTCCCCAAGCCCAGAACAACTTCACCAATCACAGAACAACTTCTCCAATCCCAGAACAACTTCTCCAATCCCAGAACAACTTCCCCAATCCCAGAACAACTTCTCCAATCCCAGAACTACTTCTCCAATACCAGAAAAACATCTGCAAAACCAGAACAACTTCTTCAATCCCAGACAACTTCTTCAAACTCAGAACAAATTCTCCAATCCTAGAACAACTTCTCCAATCCCACGACAACGTCCCCAAACACAGAGCAATATCTCCAATCAGAGAACAATTTCTCCATCATAAGAACTATATTTCCAATCCAAGAATAATTTCTCCAATCCCAGAGCAACATCTCCAAGTCCATAAAAACTTCTCCAAACCCAGAACAACTTCTCCAAACCCAGAACAACTTCTGCAAACCCAGAACAACTTCTGCAAACCCAGAACAACTTCTCCAAACCCAGAACAACTTCTCCAAACCCAGAACAACTTCTCCAAACCCAGAACAACTTCTCCAAACCCAGAACAACTTCTCCAAACCCAGAACAACTTCTCCAAACCCAGAACAACTTCTCCAAACCCAGAACAACTTCTCCAAACCCAGAACAACTTCTCCAAACCCAGAACAACTTCCCCAAATCCAGAACAACTTCTCCAAAACCAGAACAACTTCTCCAAACCCAGAACCCCATTGCCAAAGACAGAACAAGTTCCCCAAACACAGAACAACATCCCCAAACACAGAACAACATCCCCAAACACAGAACAACATCTCCAAACACAGAACAACATCTCCAAACACAGAACAACATCTCCAAACACAGAACAACATCTCCAAACACAGAACAACATCTCCAAACACAGAACAACATCTCCAAACACAGAACAACATCTCCAAACACAGAACAACATCCACAAACACAGAAAAACTTCCCAACAGAACAACTCCCCCAAACACAGAACAATATCTCCAATCCCAGAAAAACTTCCCCAATCCCAGAACAACTTCCCCAATCCCAGAACAAATTCTCCAATATGAGACAAAATTCTCAAAACACAGAAAAACTTCCCCAATCACAGAAAATGTTCTAAAAACCCAGAACAACTTCCCCAAGCCCAGAACAACTTCCCCAATCCCAGAACAACTTCTCCAATCCCAGAACAACTTCCCCAATCCCAGAACAACTTCTCCAATCCCAGAACAACTTCTCCAATCCCAGAACAACTTCTCCAAACCCAGAACAAATTCACCAAACACAGAGCAATATCTCCAATCCCAGAACAATTTCTCCATCATAAGAACTAAATTTCCAATCCAAGAATAATTTCTCCAATCCCAGAGAAACATCTCCAAGCCCATAAAAACTTCTCCAAACCCAGAACAATTTCTCCAAACCCAGAACAACTTCTCCAAACCCAGAACAACTTCTCCAAACCCAGAACAACTTCTCCAAATCCAGAACAACTTCTTCAAATCCAGAACTATTTCTCCAAATCCAGAACTACTTCTCCAAAACCAGAACAACTTCCACAATCCCTGAACAAATTCTCCAATCCAAGAACAACTTCCCCAAACACAGAGCACTATCTCCAATCCAAGAATAAATTCTCCACTCCCAAAAATTTCCTCCAATCCCATGACAACTTCTACAATCCCAGAACAACTTCTCCCACCCTAGAACAACTTCTCCAATCGCAGAACGACTTTTCCAATCCCAGAACAACTTCCCCAAAAGAGAGAACAATCTCCCATCCCAGAACAACTTCTCCCATCCCAGAACAACTTCTCCCATCCCAGAACAACTTCTCCCATCCCAGAACAACTTCTCCCATCCCAGAACAACTTCTCCCATCCCAGAACAACTTCTCCCATCCCAGAACAAATTCCCCAAATACAGAACAACATCCCCAAACCCAGAACAACATCCCCACACCCAGAACAACATCCCGACACCCAGAACAACATCCCCACACCCAGAACAACATCCCCACACCCAGAACATCTCCAAACACAGAACAACATCTCCAAACACAGAACAACATCTCCAAACACAGAACAACATCTCCAAACCCAGAACAACATCTCCAAACCCAGAACAACATCTCCAAACCCAGAACAACATCTCCAAACCCAGAACAACATCTCCAAACCCAGAACAACATCTCCAAACCCAGAACAACATCTCCAAACCCAGAACAACATCTCCAAACCCAGAACAACATCTCCAAACCCAGAACAACATCTCCAAACCCAGAACAACATCTCCAAACCCAGAACAACATCTCCAAACACAGAACAACATCTCCAAACACAGAACAACATCTCCAAACCCAGAACAACATCTCCAAACCCAGAACAACATCTCCAAACCCAGAACAACATCTCCAAACCCAGAACAACATCTCCAAACCCAGAACAACATCTCCAAACGCAGAACAACATCTCCAAACCCAGAACAACTTCTCCAAACCCAGAACAACTTCTCCAAACCCAGAACAACTTCTCCAAACCCAGAACAACTTCTCCAAACCCAGAACAACTTCTCCAAATCCAGAACAACTTCCCCAAATCCAGAACAACTTCTCCAAAACCAGAACAACTTCTCCAAACCCAGAACACCATTGCCAAAGACAGAACAAGTTCCCCAAACACAGAACAAGTTCCCCAAACCCAGAACAACTTCTCCCATCCCAGAACAACTTCTCCCATCCCAGAACAACTTCTCCCATCCCAGAACAACTTCTCCCATCCCAGAACAACTTCTCCCATCCCAGAACAAATTCCCCAAACACAGAACAACATCCCCAAACACAGAACAACATCCCCAAACACAGAACAACATCCCCAAACACAGAACAACATCCCCAAACACAGAACAACATCCCCAAACACAGAACAACATCTCCAAACACAGAACAACATCTCCAAACACAGAACAACATCTCCAAACACAGAACAACATCTCCAAACACAGAACAACATCTCCAAACACAGAACAACATCTCCAAACACAGAACAACATCTCCAAACACAGAACAACATCTCCAAACACAGAACAACATCCACAAACACAGAAAAACTTCCCCACAGAACAACTCCCCCAAACACAGAACAATATCTCCAATCCCAGAACAACTTCCCCAATCCCAGAACAATTTCCCCAATCCCAGAACAAATTATCCAATATGAGACAAAATTCTCAAAACACAGAAAAACTTCCCCAATCACAGAAAATGTTCTAAAAACCCAGAAGAACTTCCCCAAGCCCAGAACAACTTCCCCAAGCCCAGAACAACTTCACCAATCACAGAACAACTTCACCAATCCCAGAACAACTTCTCCAATCCCAGAACAACTTCTCCAATCCCAGAACAACTTCTCCAATCCCAGAACAACTTCTCCAAACCCAGAACAACTTCTCCAAACCCAGAACAACTTCTCCAAACCCAGAACAACTTCTCCAAACCCAGAACAACTTCTCCAAATCCAGAACAACTTCTTCAAATCCAGAACTATTTCTGCAAATCCAGAACTACTTCTCCAAAACCAGAACAACTTCCCCAATCCCTGAACAAATTCTCCAATCCAAGAACAACTTCCCCAAACACAGAGCACTATCTCCAATCCAAGAATAAATTCTCCACTCCCAAAAATTTTCTCCAATCCCATGACAACTTCTACAATCCCAGAACAACTTCTCCCATCCCAGAACAACTTCTCCCATCCCAGAACAACTTCTCCCATCCCAGAACAACTTCTCCCATCCCAGAACAAATTCCCCAAATACAGAACAACATCCCCACACCCAGAACAACATCCCCACACCCAGAACAACATCCCCACACCCAGAACAACATCCCCACACCCAGAACAACATCCCCACACCCAGAACAACATCCCCACACCCAGAACAACATCTCCAAACACAGAACAACATCTCCAAACACAGAACAACATCTCCAAACACAGAACAACATCTCCAAACACAGAACAACATCTCCAAACACAGAACAACATCTCCAAACACAGAACAACATCCCCAAACACAGAACAACATCCCCAAACACAGAACAACATCCCCAAACACAGAACAACATCCCCAAACACAGAACAACATCCCCAAACACAGAACAACATCCCCAAACACAGAACAACATCCCCAAACACAGAACAACATCCCCAAACACAGAACAACATCCCCAAACACAGAACAACATCTCCAAACACAGAACAACATCTCCAAACACAGAACAACATCTCCAAACACAGAACAACATCTCCAAACACAGAACAACATCTCCAAACACAGAACAACATCTCCAAACACAGAACAACATCTCCAAACACAGAACAACATCTCCAAACACAGAACAACATCTCCAAACACAGAACAACATCCACAAACACAGAACAACATCCACAAACACAGAAAAACTTCCCCACAGAACAACTCCCCCAAACACAGAACAATATCTCCAATCCCAGAACAACTTCCCCAATCCCAGAACAATTTCCCCAATCCCAGAACAAATTATCCAATATGAGACAAAATTCTCAAAACACAGAAAAACTTCCCCAATCACAGAAAATGTTCTAAAAACCCAGAACAACTTCCCCAAGCCCAGAACAACTTCCCCAAGCCCAGAACTTCACCAATCACAGAACAACTTCTCCAATCCCAGAACAACTTCTCCAATCCCAGAACAACTTCTCCAAACCCAGAACAACTTCTCCAAACCCAGAACAACTTCTCCAAACCCAGAACAACTTCTCCAAACCCAGAACAACTTCTTCAAATCCAGAACTATTTCTCCAAATCCAGAACTACTTCTCCAAAACCAGAACAACTTCCCCAATCCCTGAACAAATTCTCCAATCCAAGAACAACTTCCCCAAACACAGAGCACTATCTCCAATCCAAGAATAAATTCTCCGCTCCCAAAAATTTCCTCCAATCCCATGACAACTTCTACAATCCCAGAACAACATCTCCAAACACAGAACAACATCTCCAAACACAGAACAACATCTCCAAACACAGAACAACATCTCCAAACACAGAACAACATCTCCAAACACAGAACAACATCCCCAAACACAGAACAACATCCCCAAACACAGAACAACATCCCCAAACACAGAACAACATCCCCAAACACAGAACAACATCCCCAAACACAGAACAACATCCCCAAACACAGAACAACATCCCCAAACACAGAACAACATCCCCAAACACAGAACAACATCCCCAAACACAGAACAACATCCCCAAACACAGAACAACATCCCCAAACACAGAACAACATCTCCAAACACAGAACAACATCCCCAAACACAGAACAACATCTCCAAACACAGAACAACATCTCCAAACACAGAACAACATCTCCAAACACAGAACAACATCTCCAAACACAGAACAACATCTCCAAACACAGAACAACATCCACAAACACAGAACAACATCCACAAACACAGAAAAACTTCCCCACAGAACAACTCCCCCAAACACAGAACAATATCTCCAATCCCAGAACAACTTCCCCAATCCCAGAACAATTTCCCCAATCCCAGAACAAATTATCCAATATGAGACAAAATTCTCAAAACACAGAAAAACTTCCCCAATCACAGAAAATGTTCTAAAAACCCAGAACAACTTCCCCAAGCCCAGAACAACTTCCCCAAGCCCAGAACAACTTCACCAATCACAGAACAACTTCTCCAATCCCAGAACAACTTCTCCAATCCCAGAACAACTTCTCCAAACCCAGAACAACTTCTCCAAACCCAGAACAACTTCTCCAAACCCAGAACAACTTCTTCAAATCCAGAACTATTTCTCCAAATCCAGAACTACTTCTCCAAAACCAGAACAACTTCCACAATCCCTGAACAAATTCTCCAATCCAAGAACAACTTCCCCAAACACAGAGCACTATCTCCAATCCAAGAATAAATTCTCCACTCCCAAAAATTTCCTCCAATCCCATGACAACTTCTACAATCCCAGAACAACTTCTCCAAACCCAGAACAACTTCTCCAAATCCAGAACAACTTCCCCAAATCCAGAACAACTTCTCCAAAACCAGAACAACTTCTCCAGACCCAGAACACCATTGCCAAAGACAGAACAAGTTCCCCAAACACAGAACAAGTTCCCCAAACCCAGAACAACTTCTCCCATCCCAGAACAACTTCTCCCATCCCAGAACAACTTCTCCCAACCCAGAACAAATTCCCCAAACACAGAACAACATCCCCAAACACAGAACAACATCCCCAAACACAGAACAACATCCCCAAACACAGAACAACATCCCCAAACACAGAACAACATCCCCAAACACAGAACAACATCCCCAAACACAGAACAACATCCCCAAACACAGAACAACATCTCCAAACACAGAACAACATCTCCAAACACAGAACAACATCTCCAAACACAGAACAACATCTCCAAACACAGAACAACATCTCCAAACACAGAACAACATCTCCAAACACAGAACAACATCTCCAAACACAGAACAACATCTCCAAACACAGAACAACATCTCCAAACACAGAACATCATCTCCAAACACAGAACAACATCCACAAACACAGAACAACATCCACAAACACAGAAAAACTTCCCCACAGAACAACTCCCCCAAACACAGAACAATATCTCCAATCCCAGAACAACTTCCCCAATCCCAGAACAATTTCCCCAATCCCAGAACAAATTATCCAATATGAGACAAAATTCTCAAAACACAGAAAAACTTCCCCAATCACAGAAAATGTTCTAAAAACCCAGAACAACTTCCCCAAGCCCAGAACAACTTCCCCAAGCCCAGAACAACTTCACCAATCACAGAACAACTTCTCCAATCCCAGAACAACTTCTCCAATCCCAGAACAACTTCTCCAATCCCAGAACAACTTCTCCAATCCCAGAACTACTTCTCCAATACCAGAAAAACATCTGCAAAACCAGAACAACTTCTTCAATCCCAGACAACTTCTTCAAACTCAGAACAAATTCTCCAATCCTAGAACAACTTCTCCAATCCCACGACAACGTCCCCAAACACAGAGCAATATCTCCAATCAGAGAACAATTTCTCCATCATAAGAACTATATTTCCAATCCAAGAATAATTTCTCCAATCCCAGAGCAACATCTCCAAGTCCATAAAAACTTCTCCAAACCCAGAACAACTTCTCCAAACCCAGAACAACTTCTGCAAACCCAGAACAACTTCTGCAAACCCAGAACAACTTCTGCAAACCCAGAACAACTTCTCCAAACCCAGAACAACTTCTCCAAACCCAGAACAACTTCTCCAAACCCAGAACAACTTCTCCAAACCCAGAACAACTTCTCCAAACCCAGAACAACTTCTCCAAACCCAGAACAACTTCTCCAAACCCAGAACAACTTCTCCAAACCCAGAACAACTTCTCCAAACCCAGAACAACTTCCCCAAATCCAGAACAACTTCTCCAAAACCAGAACAACTTCTCCAAACCCAGAACCCCATTGCCAAAGACAGAACAAGTTCCCCAAACACAGAACAACATCCCCAAACACAGAACAACATCCCCAAACACAGAACAACATCTCCAAACACAGAACAACATCTCCAAACACAGAACAACATCTCCAAACACAGAACAACATCTCCAAACACAGAACAACATCTCCAAACACAGAACAACATCTCCAAACACAGAACAACATCTCCAAACACAGAACAACATCCACAAACACAGAAAAACTTCCCAACAGAACAACTCCCCCAAACACAGAACAATATCTCCAATCCCAGAAAAACTTCCCCAATCCCAGAACAACTTCCCCAATCCCAGAACAAATTCTCCAATATGAGACAAAATTCTCAAAACACAGAAAAACTTCCCCAATCACAGAAAATGTTCTAAAAACCCAGAACAACTTCCCCAAGCCCAGAACAACTTCCCCAATCCCAGAACAACTTCTCCAATCCCAGAACAACTTCCCCAATCCCAGAACAACTTCTCCAATCCCAGAACAACTTCTCCAATCCCAGAACAACTTCTCCAAACCCAGAACAACTTCCCCAAACACAGAGCAATATCTCCAATCCCAGAACAATTTCTCCATCATAAGAACTAAATTTCCAATCCAAGAATAATTTCTCCAATCCCAGAGCAACATCTCCAAGCCCATAAAAACTTCTCCAAACCCAGAACAATTTCTCCAAACCCAGAACAACTTCTCCAAACCCAGAACAACTTCTCCAAACCCAGAACAACTTCTCCAAATCCAGAACAACTTCTTCAAATCCAGAACTATTTCTCCAAATCCAGAACTACTTCTCCAAAACCAGAACAACTTCCACAATCCCTGAACAAATTCTCCAATCCAAGAACAACTTCCCCAAACACAGAGCACTATCTCCAATCCAAGAATAAATTCTCCACTCCCAAAAATTTCCTCCAATCCCATGACAACTTCTACAATCCCAGAACAACTTCTCCCACCCTAGAACAACTTCTCCAATCGCAGAACGACTTTTCCAATCCCAGAACAACTTCCCCAAAAGAGAGAACAATCTCCAATCCAAGAAAAAATTCTCCCATCCCAGAACAACTTCTCCCATCCCAGAACAACTTCTCCCATCCCAGAACAACTTCTCCCATCCCAGAACAACTTCTCCCATCCCAGAACAACTTCTCCCATCCCAGAACAAATTCCCCAAATACAGAACAACATCCCCAAACCCAGAACAACATCCCCACACCCAGAACAACATCCCGACACCCAGAACAACATCCCCACACCCAGAACAACATCCCCACACCCAGAACAACATCCCCACACCCAGAACAACATCTCCAAACACAGAACAACATCTCCAAACCCAGAACAACATCTCCAAACCCAGAACAACATCTCCAAACCCAGAACAACATCTCCAAACCCAGAACAACATCTCCAAACCCAGAACAACATCTCCAAACCCAGAACAACATCTCCAAACCCAGAACAACATCTCCAAACCCAGAACAACATCTCCAAACCCAGAACAACATCTCCAAACCCAGAACAACATCTCCAAACCCAGAACAACATCTCCAAACCCAGAACAACATCTCCAAACCCAGAACAACATCTCCAAACCCAGAACAACATCTCCAAACCCAGAACAACATCTCCAAACCCAGAACAACATCTCCAAACCCAGAACAACATCTCCAAACCCAGAACAACATCTCCAAACCCAGAACAACATCTCCAAACCCAGAACAACATCTCCAAACCCAGAACAACTTCTCCAAACCCAGAACAACTTCTCCAAACCCAGAACAACTTCTCCAAACCCAGAACAACTTCTCCAAACCCAGAACAACTTCTCCAAATCCAGAACAACTTCCCCAAATCCAGAACAACTTCTCCAAAACCAGAACAACTTCTCCAAACCCAGAACACCATTGCCAAAGACAGAACAAGTTCCCCAAACACAGAACAAGTTCCCCAAACCCAGAACAACTTCTCCCATCCCAGAACAACTTCTCCCATCACAGAACAACTTCTCCCATCCCAGAACAACTTCTCCCATCCCAGAACAACTTCTCCCATCCCAGAACAACTTCTCCCAACCCAGAACAAATTCCCCAAACACAGAACAACATCCCCAAACACAGAACAACATCCCCAAACACAGAACAACATCCCCAAACACAGAACAACATCCCCAAACACAGAACAACATCCCCAAACACAGAACAACATCCCCAAACACAGAACAACATCCCCAAACACAGAACAACATCTCCAAACACAGAACAACATCTCCAAACACAGAACAACATCTCCAAACACAGAACAACATCTCCAAACACAGAACAACATCTCCAAACACAGAACAACATCTCCAAACACAGAACATCATCTCCAAACACAGAACAACATCCACAAACACAGAAAAACTTCCCCACAGAACAACTCCCCCAAACACAGAACAATATCTCCAATCCCAGAACAACTTCCCCAATCCCAGAACAATTTCCCCAATCCCAGAACAAATTATCCAATATGAGACAAAATTCTCAAAACACAGAAAAACTTCCCCAATCACAGAAAATGTTCTAAAAACCCAGAAGAACTTCCCCAAGCCCAGAACAACTTCCCCAAGCCCAGAACAACTTCACCAATCACAGAACAACTTCACCAATCCCAGAACAACTTCTCCAATCCCAGAACAACTTCTCCAATCCCAGAACAACTTCTCCAATCCCAGAACAACTTCTCCAAACCCAGAACAACTTCTCCAAACCCAGAACAACTTCTCCAAACCCAGAACAACTTCTCCAAACCCAGAACAACTTCTCCAAATCCAGAACAACTTCTTCAAATCCAGAACTATTTCTGCAAATCCAGAACTACTTCTCCAAAACCAGAACAACTTCCCCAATCCCTGAACAAATTCTCCAATCCAAGAACAACTTCCCCAAACACAGAGCACTATCTCCAATCCAAGAATAAATTCTCCACTCCCAAAAATTTTCTCCAATCCCATGACAACTTCTACAATCCCAGAACAACTTCTCCCATCCCAGAACAACTTCTCCCATCCCAGAACAACTTCTCCCATCCCAGAACAACTTCTCCCATCCCAGAACAAATTCCCCAAATACAGAACAACATCCCCACACCCAGAACAACATCCCCACACCCAGAACAACATCCCCACACCCAGAACAACATCCCCACACCCAGAACATCTCCAAACACAGAACAACATCTCCAAACACAGAACAACATCTCCAAACACAGAACAACATCTCCAAACACAGAACAACATCTCCAAACACAGAACAACATCTCCAAACACAGAACAACATCTCCAAACACAGAACAACATCTCCAAACACAGAACAACATCCCCAAACACAGAACAACATCCCCAAACACAGAACAACATCCCCAAACACAGAACAACATCCCCAAACACAGAACAACATCCCCAAACACAGAACAACATCCCCAAACACAGAACAACATCCCCAAACACAGAACAACATCCCCAAACACAGAACAACATCCCCAAACACAGAACAACATCTCCAAACACAGAACAACATCTCCAAACACAGAACAACATCTCCAAACACAGAACAACATCTCCAAACACAGAACAACATCTCCAAACACAGAACAACATCTCCAAACACAGAACAACATCTCCAAACACAGAACAACATCTCCAAACACAGAACAACATCTCCAAACACAGAACAACATCTCCAAACACAGAACAACATCCACAAACACAGAACAACATCCACAAACACAGAAAAACTTCCCCACAGAACAACTCCCCCAAACACAGAACAATATCTCCAATCCCAGAACAACTTCCCCAATCCCAGAACAATTTCCCCAATCCCAGAACAAATTATCCAATATGAGACAAAATTCTCAAAACACAGAAAAACTTCCCCAATCACAGAAAATGTTCTAAAAACCCAGAACAACTTCCCCAAGCCCAGAACAACTTCCCCAAGCCCAGAACAACTTCACCAATCACAGAACAACTTCTCCAATCCCAGAACAACTTCTCCAATCCCAGAACAACTTCTCCAATCCCAGAACAACTTCTCCAAACCCAGAACAACTTCTCCAAACCCAGAACAACTTCTCCAAACCCAGAACAACTTCTTCAAATCCAGAACTATTTCTCCAAATCCAGAACTACTTCTCCAAAACCAGAACTACTTCCCCAATCCCTGAACAAATTCTCCAATCCAAGAACAACTTCCCCAAACACAGAGCACTATCTCCAATCCAAGAATAAATTCTCCGCTCCCAAAAATTTCCTCCAATCCCATGACAACATCTCCAAACACAGAACAACATCTCCAAACACAGAACAACATCTCCAAACACAGAACAACATCTCCAAACACAGAACAACATCTCCAAACACAGAACAACATCCCCAAACACAGAACAACATCCCCAAACACAGAACAACATCCCCAAACACAGAACAACATCCCCAAACACAGAACAACATCCCCAAACACAGAACAACATCCCCAAACACAGAACAACATCCCCAAACACAGAACAACATCCCCAAACACAGAACAACATCCCCAAACACAGAACAACATCCCCAAACACAGAACAACATCCCCAAACACAGAACAACATCCCCAAACACAGAACAACATCCCCAAACACAGAACAACATCCCCAAACACAGAACAACATCCCCAAACACAGAACAACATCCCCAAACACAGAACAACATCTCCAAACACAGAACAACATCTCCAAACACAGAACAACATCTCCAAACACAGAACAACATCTCCAAACACAGAACAACATCTCCAAACACAGAACAACATCTCCAAACACAGAACAACATCTCCAAACACAGAACAACATCTCCAAACACAGAACAACATCCACAAACACAGAACAACATCCACAAACACAGAAAAACTTCCCCACAGAACAACTCCCCCAAACACAGAACAATATCTCCAATCCCAGAACAACTTCCCCAATCCCAGAACAATTTCCCCAATCCCAGAACAAATTATCCAATATGAGACAAAATTCTCAAAACACAGAAAAACTTCCCCAATCACAGAAAATGTTCTAAAAACCCAGAACAACTTCCCCAAGCCCAGAACAACTTCCCCAAGCCCAGAACAACTTCACCAATCACAGAACAACTTCTCCAATCCCAGAACAACTTCTCCAATCCCAGAACAACTTCTCCAAACCCAGAACAACTTCTCCAAACCCAGAACAACTTCTCCAAACCCAGAACAACTTCTTCAAATCCAGAACTATTTCTCCAAATCCAGAACTACTTCTCCAAAACCAGAACAACTTCCACAATCCCTGAACAAATTCTCCAATCCAAGAACAACTTCCCCAAACACAGAGCACTATCTCCAATCCAAGAATAAATTCTCCACTCCCAAAAATTTCCTCCAATCCCATGACAACTTCTACAATCCCAGAACAACTTCTCCAAACCCAGAACAACTTCTCCAAATCCAGAACAACTTCCCCAAATCCAGAACAACTTCTCCAAAACCAGAACAACTTCTCCAGACCCAGAACACCATTGCCAAAGACAGAACAAGTTCCCCAAACACAGAACAAGTTCCCCAAACCCAGAACAACTTCTCCCATCCCAGAACAACTTCTCCCATCCCAGAACAACTTCTCCCAACCCAGAACAAATTCCCCAAACACAGAACAACATCCCCAAACACAGAACAACATCCCCAAACACAGAACAACATCCCCAAACACAGAACAACATCCCCAAACACAGAACAACATCCCCAAACACAGAACAACATCCCCAAACACAGAACAACATCCCCAAACACAGAACAACATCCCCAAACACAGAACAACATCTCCAAACACAGAACAACATCTCCAAACACAGAACAACATCTCCAAACACAGAACAACATCTCCAAACACAGAACAACATCTCCAAACACAGAACAACATCTCCAAACACAGAACAACATCTCCAAACACAGAACAACATCTCCAAACACAGAACAACATCTCCAAACACAGAACATCATCTCCAAACACAGAACAACATCCACAAACACAGAACAACATCCACAAACACAGAAAAACTTCCCCACAGAACAACTCCCCCAAACACAGAACAATATCTCCAATCCCAGAACAACTTCCCCAATCCCAGAACAATTTCCCCAATCCCAGAACAAATTATCCAATATGAGACAAAATTCTCAAAACACAGAAAAACTTCCCCAATCACAGAAAATGTTCTAAAAACCCAGAAGAACTTCCCCAAGCCCAGAACAACTTCCCCAAGCCCAGAACAACTTCACCAATCACAGAACAACTTCTCCAATCCCAGAACAACTTCTCCAATCCCAGAACAACTTCTCCAATCCCAGAACAACTTCTCCAATCCCAGAACTACTTCTCCAATACCAGAAAAACATCTGCAAAACCAGAACAACTTCTTCAATCCCAGACAACTTCTTCAAACTCAGAACAAATTCTCCAATCCTAGAACAACTTCTCCAATCCCACGACAACGTCCCCAAACACAGAGCAATATCTCCAATCAGAGAACAATTTCTCCATCATAAGAACTATATTTCCAATCCAAGAATAATTTCTCCAATCCCAGAGCAACATCTCCAAGTCCATAAAAACTTCTCCAAACCCAGAACAACTTCTCCAAACCCAGAACAACTTCTGCAAACCCAGAACAACTTCTGCAAACCCAGAACAACTTCTGCAAACCCAGAACAACTTCTCCAAACCCAGAACAACTTCTCCAAACCCAGAACAACTTCTCCAAACCCAGAACAACTTCTCCAAACCCAGAACAACTTCTCCAAACCCAGAACAACTTCTCCAAACCCAGAACAACTTCTCCAAACCCAGAACAACTTCTCCAAACCCAGAACAACTTCTCCAAACCCAGAACAACTTCCCCAAATCCAGAACAGCTTCTCCAAAACCAGAACAACTTCTCCAAACCCAGAACCCCATTGCCAAAGACAGAACAAGTTCCCCAAACACAGAACAACATCCCCAAACACAGAACAACATCCCCAAACACAGAACAACATCTCCAAACACAGAACAACATCTCCAAACACAGAACAACATCTCCAAACACAGAACAACATCTCCAAACACAGAACAACATCTCCAAACACAGAACAACATCTCCAAACACAGAACAACATCTCCAAACACAGAACAACATCCACAAACACAGAAAAACTTCCCAACAGAACAACTCCCCCAAACACAGAACAATATCTCCAATCCCAGAAAAACTTCCCCAATCCCAGAACAACTTCCCCAATCCCAGAACAAATTCTCCAATATGAGACAAAATTCTCAAAACACAGAAAAACTTCCCCAATCACAGAAAATGTTCTAAAAACCCAGAACAACTTCCCCAAGCCCAGAACAACTTCCCCAATCCCAGAACAACTTCTCCAATCCCAGAACAACTTCCCCAATCCCAGAACAACTTCTCCAATCCCAGAACAACTTCTCCAATCCCAGAACAACTTCTCCAAACCCAGAACAACTTCCCCAAACACAGAGCAATATCTCCAATCCCAGAACAATTTCTCCATCATAAGAACTAAATTTCCAATCCAAGAATAATTTCTCCAATCCCAGAGCAACATCTCCAAGCCCATAAAAACTTCTCCAAACCCAGAACAATTTCTCCAAACCCAGAACAACTTCTCCAAACCCAGAACAACTTCTCCAAACCCAGAACAACTTCTCCAAATCCAGAACAACTTCTTCAAATCCAGAACTATTTCTCCAAATCCAGAACTACTTCTCCAAAACCAGAACAACTTCCACAATCCCTGAACAAATTCTCCAATCCAAGAACAACTTCCCCAAACACAGAGCACTATCTCCAATCCAAGAATAAATTCTCCACTCCCAAAAATTTCCTCCAATCCCATGACAACTTCTACAATCCCAGAACAACTTCTCCCACCCTAGAACAACTTCTCCAATCGCAGAACGACTTTTCCAATCCCAGAACAACTTCCCCAAAAGAGAGAACAATCTCCAATCCAAGAAAAAATTCTCCCATCCCAGAACAACTTCTCCCATCCCAGAACAACTTCTCCCATCCCAGAACAACTTCTCCCATCCCAGAACAACTTCTCCCATCCCAGAACAACTTCTCCCATCCCAGAACAACTTCTCCCATCCCAGAACAAATTCCCCAAATACAGAACAACATCCCCAAACCCAGAACAACATCCCCACACCCAGAACAACATCCCGACACCCAGAACAACATCCCCACACCCAGAACAACATCCCCACACCCAGAACAACATCTCCAAACACAGAACAACATCTCCAAACCCAGAACAACATCTCCAAACCCAGAACAACATCTCCAAACCCAGAACAACATCTCCAAACCCAGAACAACATCTCCAAACCCAGAACAACATCTCCAAACCCAGAACAACATCTCCAAACCCAGAACAACATCTCCAAACCCAGAACAACATCTCCAAACCCAGAACAACATCTCCAAACCCAGAACAACATCTCCAAACCCAGAACAACATCTCCAAACCCAGAACAACATCTCCAAACCCAGAACAACATCTCCAAACCCAGAACAACATCTCCAAACCCAGAACAACATCTCCAAACCCAGAACAACATCTCCAAACCCAGAACAACATCTCCAAACCCAGAACAACATCTCCAAACCCAGAACAACATCTCCAAACCCAGAACAACATCTCCAAACCCAGAACAACTTCTCCAAACCCAGAACAACTTCTCCAAACCCAGAACAACTTCTCCAAACCCAGAACAACTTCTCCAAACCCAGAACAACTTCTCCAAATCCAGAACAACTTCCCCAAATCCAGAACAACTTCTCCAAAACCAGAACAACTTCTCCAAACCCAGAACACCATTGCCAAAGACAGAACAAGTTCCCCAAACACAGAACAAGTTCCCCAAACCCAGAACAACTTCTCCCATCCCAGAACAACTTCTCCCATCACAGAACAACTTCTCCCATCCCAGAACAACTTCTCCCATCCCAGAACAACTTCTCCCATCCCAGAACAACTTCTCCCAACCCAGAACAAATTCCCCAAACACAGAACAACATCCCCAAACACAGAACAACATCCCCAAACACAGAACAACATCCCCAAACACAGAACAACATCCCCAAACACAGAACAACATCCCCAAACACAGAACAACATCCCCAAACACAGAACAACATCCCCAAACACAGAACAACATCTCCAAACACAGAACAACATCTCCAAACACAGAACAACATCTCCAAACACAGAACAACATCTCCAAACACAGAACAACATCTCCAAACACAGAACAACATCTCCAAACACAGAACAACATCTCCAAACACAGAACATCATCTCCAAACACAGAACAACATCCACAAACACAGAAAAACTTCCCCACAGAACAACTCCCCCAAACACAGAACAATATCTCCAATCCCAGAACAACTTCCCCAATCCCAGAACAATTTCCCCAATCCCAGAACAAATTATCCAATATGAGACAAAATTCTCAAAACACAGAAAAACTTCCCCAATCACAGAAAATGTTCTAAAAACCCAGAAGAACTTCCCCAAGCCCAGAACAACTTCCCCAAGCCCAGAACAACTTCACCAATCACAGAACAACTTCACCAATCCCAGAACAACTTCTCCAATCCCAGAACAACTTCTCCAATCCCAGAACAACTTCTCCAATCCCAGAACAACTTCTCCAATCCCAGAACAACTTCTCCAAACCCAGAACAACTTCTCCAAACCCAGAACAACTTCTCCAAACCCAGAACAACTTCTCCAAACCCAGAACAACTTCTCCAAATCCAGAACAACTTCTTCAAATCCAGAACTATTTCTGCAAATCCAGAACTACTTCTCCAAAACCAGAACAACTTCCCCAATCCCTGAACAAATTCTCCAATCCAAGAACAACTTCCCCAAACACAGAGCACTATCTCCAATCCAAGAATAAATTCTCCACTCCCAAAAATTTTCTCCAATCCCATGACAACTTCTACAATCCCAGAACAACTTCTCCCATCCCAGAACAACTTCTCCCATCCCAGAACAACTTCTCCCATCCCAGAACAACTTCTCCCATCCCAGAACAAATTCCCCAAATACAGAACAACATCCCCACACCCAGAACAACATCCCCACACCCAGAACAACATCCCCACACCCAGAACAACATCCCCACACCCAGAACATCTCCAAACACAGAACAACATCTCCAAACACAGAACAACATCTCCAAACACAGAACAACATCTCCAAACACAGAACAACATCTCCAAACACAGAACAACATCTCCAAACACAGAACAACATCTCCAAACACAGAACAACATCTCCAAACACAGAACAACATCCCCAAACACAGAACAACATCCCCAAACACAGAACAACATCCCCAAACACAGAACAACATCCCCAAACACAGAACAACATCCCCAAACACAGAACAACATCCCCAAACACAGAACAACATCCCCAAACACAGAACAACATCCCCAAACACAGAACAACATCCCCAAACACAGAACAACATCTCCAAACACAGAACAACATCTCCAAACACAGAACAACATCTCCAAACACAGAACAACATCTCCAAACACAGAACAACATCCACAAACACAGAACAACATCCACAAACACAGAAAAACTTCCCCACAGAACAACTCCCCCAAACACAGAACAATATCTCCAATCCCAGAACAACTTCCCCAATCCCAGAACAATTTCCCCAATCCCAGAACAAATTATCCAATATGAGACAAAATTCTCAAAACACAGAAAAACTTCCCCAATCACAGAAAATGTTCTAAAAACCCAGAACAACTTCCCCAAGCCCAGAACAACTTCCCCAAGCCCAGAACAACTTCACCAATCACAGAACAACTTCTCCAATCCCAGAACAACTTCTCCAATCCCAGAACAACTTCTCCAATCCCAGAACAACTTCTCCAAACCCAGAACAACTTCTCCAAACCCAGAACAACTTCTCCAAACCCAGAACAACTTCTTCAAATCCAGAACTATTTCTCCAAATCCAGAACTACTTCTCCAAAACCAGAACAACTTCCCCAATCCCTGAACAAATTCTCCAATCCAAGAACAACTTCCCCAAACACAGAGCACTATCTCCAATCCAAGAATAAATTCTCCACTCCCAAAAATTTCCTCCAATCCCATGACAACTTCTCCAAACCCAGAACAACTTCTCCAAATCCAGAACAACTTCCCCAAATCCAGAACAACTTCTCCAAAACCAGAACAACTTCTCCAGACCCAGAACACCATTGCCAAAGACAGAACAAGTTCCCCAAACACAGAACAAGTTCCCCAAACCCAGAACAACTTCTCCCATCCCAGAACAACTTCTCCCATCCCAGAACAACTTCTCCCATCCCAGAACAACTTCTCCCAACCCAGAACAAATTCCCCAAACACAGAACAACATCCCCAAACACAGAACAACATCCCCAAACACAGAACAACATCCCCAAACACAGAACAACATCCCCAAACACAGAACAACATCCCCAAACACAGAACAACATCCCCAAACACAGAACAACATCCCCAAACACGGAACAACATCCCCACACCCAGAACAACATCTCCAATCCCAGGTCATCTCCAAACACAGAACAACATCTCCAAACACAGAACAACATCTCCAAACACAGAACAACATCTCCAAACACAGAACAACTCCACCAAACACAGAACAACATCTCCAAACACAGAACAACATCTCCAAACGCAGAACACCATCTCCAAACACAGAACAACATCTCCAAACACAGAACAACATCCACAAACACAGAAAAACTTCCCCACAGAACAACTCCCCCAAACACAGAACAATATCTCCAATCCCAGAACAACTTCCCCAATCCCAGAACAATTTCCCCAATCCCAGAACAAATTCTCCAATATGAGAAAAAATTCTCAAAACACAGAAAAACTTCCCCAATCACAGAAAATGTTCTAAAAACCCAGAACAACTTCCCCAAGCCCAGAACAACTTCCCCAAGCCCAGAACAACTTCCCCAATCCCAGAACAACTTCCCCACTCCCAGAACAACTTCCCCAATCCCAGAACAACTTCTCCAATCCCAGAACAACTTCTCCAATCCCAGAACAACTTCTCCAATCCCAGAACAACATCTCCAATCCCAGAACAACTTCTTCAATCCCAGACAACTTCTCCAAACTCAGAACAAATTCTCCAATCCTAGAACAACTTCTCCAATCCCACGACAACGTCCCCAAACACAGAGCAATATCTCCAATCCCAGAACAATTTCTCCATCATAAGAACTATATTTCCTATCCAAGAATAATTTCTCCAATCCCAGAGCAACATCTCCAAGTCCATAAAAACTTCTCCAAACCCAGAACAACTTCTCCAAACCCAGAACAACTTCTCCAAACCCAGAACAACTTCTCCAAACCCAGAACAACTTCTCCAAACCCAGAACAACTTCTCCAAACCCAGAACAACTTCTCCAAACCCAGAACAACATCTCCAAACCCAGAACAACTTCTCCAAACCCAGAACAACTTCTCCAAACCCAGAACAACTTCTCCAAACCCAGAACACCATTGCCAAAGACAGAACAAGTTCCCCAAAGAAAGAACAAGTTCCCCAAACACAGAACAACTTCCCCAATCCCAGAACAACTTCCCCAATCCCAGAACAACTTCCCCAATCCCAGAACAACTTCCCCAATCCCAGAACAAGCTCCCCAATCCCAGAACAACTTCCCCAATCCCAGAAGAAGCTCCCCAATCCCAGAACAAGCTCCCCAATCCCAGAACAAATTCCCCAATCCCAGAACAACTTCCCCAATCCCAGAACAACTTCCCCAAACACAGAACAACTTCCCCCAAAACAGAACAAGTTCCCCAATCCAAGAACAGCTTCGTCAATCCCAGAACAATTCCTCCAATCCCAGAAAAACTTCTCCAATCCAAGAAAAATTTCTCCAAAATAAGAACTACTTCTCCAAACCAAGAACTACTTCTCCAAACCAAGAACTACTTCTCCAAACCAAGAACTACTTCTCCAAACCAAGAACTACTTCTCCAAACCAAGAACTACTTCTCCAAAGCAAGAACTACTTCTCCAAACAAAGAACTACTTCTCCAAACAAAGAAATGCTCCTCCAATCATAGACAATATTCTTGACACACAGAACAAGTTCCCCAATCAAAGAACAAATTTTCCAATCCCAGAACATTGTCAAAATTCTCAGAACAACTTCTCCAATCCCAGAACAACATCACCAATCTCTGAACAATTTCCACAAATGCAGAACAACTTCCCAAACCCCAGAAAAACTTCCCCAAACACAGACCAACTTCTCCAATCCCAGAACAAATTCTCCAATCCCAGATATTCTCCAATGCCAGAAAAACTTCCGTAATAAAAAGACCAAAGTTCCTAATCACAGAACATGGTCAAAATTCCCTGAACAACATCCCCAATACCTGAACAACTTCCCCAATCCCTGAACAAATACTCCAATCCCAGAACTACTTCTCCAATACCAGAACTACTTCGCCAACCCCACAACTACTTCGCCAACCCCACAACTACTTCTCCAATCATAGACATAATTCTCGAAACACAGAACAAGTTCCCCAAACAAAGACCAAATTCTCCAATCCCAGAAAATGGTCTAAATTCCCTGAACAACTTCTCCAATCCCAGAACAAGTTCTCCAAACCCAGAACAACTTCCCCAACCTTTCAACAATTTCCCCAAATGCAGAACAATTTCCCAAAAAAACAGAAAAACTTCCCCAAACACAGAACAATATCTGCAATCCAAGAACAACTTCCCCAATCCCAGAACAACTTCTCCAATCCCAGAACAACTTCTCCAATCCCAGAACAACTTCTCCAATCCCAGAACAACTTCTCCAATCCCAGAACAACTTCCCCAATCCCAGACAACTTCTTCAAACTCAGAACAAATTCTCCAATCCTAGAACAACTTCTCCAATCCCACGGCAACGTCCCCAAACACAGAGCAATATCTCCAATCCCAGAAAAATTTCTCCATCATAAGAACTAAATTTCCAATCCAAAAATAATTTCTCCAATCCCAGAGAAAACTCTTCAAACCCAGAACA